>CM034359.1:23513297-23624201 GCA_019925275.1 Mytilus edulis | reverse complement strand
TAACAAAGCATATTACCGTAGTTATTTGATATTTTTTTCTTCCTACACAAATCCATTTGAAAAGAAACTTTTATTTACATTAAAGTTTATAGACATATATATCTTATAAAAATTTTCTGTCTATGTACTAACTGAGCACCATGCAAAGATCCCCACACTGTTGCAAAATGTTCCACTTGCACAGTTTAAATGAGTAATAAAATTGTGGGTTCCAATGTGTCATTGTGGTACAACTATCAAAATATGGTCAAAGTCCTACAACTCCCTGGGACCCATAAATGACAGTACAAATATGTTCAACTAAACTTGATGAAAACAATAGTACTAAGTATGAGAGCTTACTGTCAAATGGTCTCAGAGGAGTTGTATTGACAAGGTGTTATTGTTACATTTCTAGAAAAAATAATAAAAGTGCCATAACTCCTGTACATGTGAAAATGGTCAATTTGAAATGGCAGAACAATATGTTCAACTACACATGTTGGCAAATAACAAATACAACTATGTATGAGAGATTACTGTCAATTAAAGTGATCCCAGAGAAGTTGCATTCACAAGTTGTTATATGGTCATAACATGAAAATATAGTCAAAGTCCCATAACTCCTGTAAAATAAAAGCTGAAAACATTTGAAACCTTTGAAACGTTTTAGCTTTCTTCTTTGTACATATATATATGCATAATAAAACTTAAAATTTGTTGGTTCAATTTTAAATTTAATTTGATCTTGGTTAAAATGAGTCAATTATAGTCCACAATTAAGTTTTACACTTTTTGGTACATAAAGATACTAAAACACAAAGCCTAATAAAATGCTTAATCTTAAGATAGATAACTCAAGACTCTAGCTATACAATACTATTCATGACTATGACCATTTAATCAGAATATACATTAACTTAACCCAAAATTCCCAAATCTGTCGTAAAGACTTTCTGTTTTTACTTTGTATCTATTTAGTTTCTATTGATTGACCAAAGTAGATGCTAACATGACCATAAAAAGGTTTTATAGGGTAATAACAGTAGTTATTTACTGTATAATCAATATTAAGTCAAATATAAGGTGAACTGGATTAATCGTGTAATACCATGTAACATCTTCCAAAGTAAGCAAAGTGTAAAATCTTGACCGGACTGCTTGGACTGGACTCTTGAACTGATCCATGAATAGGACTTAATACTTAACTTGAGATCTTGGCTGAAAAGCACTTTCCTGTCCATTAATCAGCATGAGATGACATAATCATAGCTTTTCTTTATATAAGAATTGAAAGCTTCTTTTTGTAAGTTTATTACACCCCGTAAAAGCATTGACCAAAGTACAATTTGTATGAAGCAGGGGAAGCACTTCATTCTTAAAAATGTGCACACAGTCCATGCTTTTAAAACCATATAAAATTACTAAAAGAAGCATTCAATACTTATAATTACACTTTTTTGCTTGGATCCTGAAAACAAAATTATTTTTCTTTGATTGGCCTGTGCACTTTATTGTGGAAGCTGGTGTCATCATGAAAAATTCATTTAATTTTGAAATAAACGTCAACTTCAGAAATGCTGAATGACACCAGATTGATGTCAGCCAATCAAAATAAAGTATTATAATTTATTATACATTGCGTGTGATTATTATTTCATAATTGAGAGAAGATAATAAAATTCTGCATTAAATAAATTAAGACACTAATTGTACAACAAAAATTGTTTAAATGGTGTCAAGTCCAGTACTTAGTCCAGTCCATTCCTGTCAATATTTTACACTTTGCCTCTCAAGAGGCCCAACATTTATATTTTATTTGATTATTTGTTGTTTTTTATTACTTTAGGTCTGGAAATTAATTCAATCACTAAGATAAACATCCTAACTATTAGCCTTTAAATGGCCATCTGTACGAAAATAATTCGATATTTTATAATAGGAATTACACTAAGATTCCATCACTAAATCCTGTTTTTAAATAACCACATTTACATTTTCATCCCCAGACTGTTTTAAAAGTATCTGAAATTCAATTGTCCAGAGGAGAGAAATGCCATTTCTGACAACACTCAGTTATAATTGACTCTATTCCTTGGTGTTCCCTAGAAAGGAGGCTGATACAGAGACAATTTAGTATACAATTGTTACATAATGCAATGAAAACATTTCTAGTAATTCACAGCCAAAACATTAAAAGGTTTCTACTTTTAAGATGTGCATGCAAATACACTTTTATTTTATGCCGTTTCATTGCAAAATAATGATTCTAATTACAGCATAAATGTGTAAAGGTTGGAACTGGGAAACACTTAAGCTACTAGTGCAATGTTCAAATTTAAATTGTTGTAAAATTCAATATGAATTCAAGAATTATTTTTCTATTAACAGATATTTTCCATTTTCTAGTTTATCAATTATAACTTTTATAGCAATACAATATTTTTCTTGCCTCCAGTTCTTTTTGATATAATATCTCAGAAACATATTAAACATGTTAAACGCCTACATTAAGGACTGATAATTATGAAACTTGCACAAAACAACTCCTTTCTATCTAGTCGCCTTGAGAAAAAAGGATGAGTGTCACAGGAGGTCAAGATCAACCACGTTACAATGAATAATATTAGAGAAAACAAATTAAATAATAGCTCTCAATTCACCATGAATTATCCTCAGTTATGGAATTCTTATCCAATTTCTGTTATTCAATTATATTTAATCCTATTGCTAGTAATTTTATAGCTCAATACATTGCATGCATAGAAAATCATTTATGTGTCAAACATGTGAACAAATCCCCAAATGATTTGATTTTCTTAGAAAATGAATTAATTCCATGAACATTGATGAACTAAATTTGATATTTCGGGCATTTTTTATCAGTTTAAAACTTTTAACTCCATATTTTTTTATACTGTCAAGATATCTTAAACCTTTTTAGCTCACAAAGTGTTTTGAAACAGAAATGGATTTAATTGCAGACGATTAAACTTTAAAAAAAAACATGTGAACATATTCCCCAAATGATTCAATATACATGTACTTCAAAAATTGTACATGGCATTTATATCAATCTTATGTTATTAAAATCAGGCTTAATTTTTTAATTTCTAAGCTCACATAGTATTTTTAAATAGATAAAAATGATTTTATTGAAGAAATTCCCAAAATGATTCAATATTGTGCAGGTACTTAAAAAATCCATTAATTCCATGCAATAAATGTATATATCATGCATGCGCAGTTATAATTCCACAGTTTCATAAATATTAATACTGTCAAGATTTGTTTGATCTTTTAATCTCACAAAGTGTTTTCAAACAGATATGGATTTTGTTGCAGATTATTAATCTTTTACAAAATATGAAACTGTCAAAATTAAGCTATATACATGAATTTTATAAAATGAATTAAGAATTCATGATCTTGTCATTGATTGTTTATCATCATATACATATAGATATAGGAAGATGTGGTATCTATAAGTGCCAATGAGACAACTCTCCATCCAAGTATCAATTTATAAAAGCAAATCATTATTGGTCAAAGTAATGCCTTCAACACAGAGCCTTGGTTCACACAGAACAGCAAGCTATAAAGGGCACAAAAAATTATTAGTGTAAAACCATTCAAATGGAAAAAAAACAACTGTCTACTTTATATAAAACCAACAGTCTAATCTATATAAAAACCAACGGTCTAATCTATATAAAACCAACGGTCTAATCTATATAAAACCAACGGTCTAATCTATATAAATCCAACGGTCTAATCTATATAAAACCAACGGTCTAATCTATATAAAACCAACGGTCTAATCTATATAAAACCAACGGTCTAATCTCTATAAAACCAACGGTCTAATCTATATAAAAACGATCGAGAAATGTATGTCTTAATGGTTTTTCATTTAGACTATTTGGTATCCATGGCAGATCTTCCATAAGATCGTCTGCAAATAGTCAAAAATAACATAAGGACCTGAAGAGCTACAGTTCCGCAGCTACTTAAAAGATCAATGTTTGTCCCCGAGAGTATCACCAGCCCAGTAGTCAACACTCCGGTGTTGACATGAATATCAATAATGTGGTAATTTTTATAAATTTCCGGTTTACAAAACTTTGAATTTTTCGAAAAACTAAGGATTTTTTTATTTCAGGCATAGATTACCTTAGCCGTATTTGGCACAACTTTTTGGAATTTTGGATCCTCAATGCTCTTCAACTTTGTACATGTTTGGCTTTATCAATATTTAGATTTGAGCGTCGGTGATGAGTCTTATGTAGACGAAACGCGCGTCTGGCGTACTAAAATATAATCCTGGTACTTTTGATAACTATAGTTAAGATAATAAATTGGTAATTGTTTAAATAAACCTTACACTTAATCATATCATAATATTATCAGTTTATCATAATTAACACAGATCTTCTTAGAATTCACAATACAATTAATATATTCTCAGATTTCATATTGAAATTTTCAAATTTAAATAAAATATCAAATAAGAGAATTTAAATTTGGCTTTTCAAGTAGAAATGGTCATTTTCTTTATAAACCATATAAATAAAAGTCTGCATTTAATAAATAAAACTAATACTCACTTAACAAATGACAAATAACACGTAAAGTCTCGTAAACATATTTGGTTAAACAACCAGAATATCAACTGAAGAGATATAATTACTCTTTCGTATACATTCTGTGGTTAAAAAAAAGATAAATCTTTTATTAACCGTTTTCTATTAGTTTTCCATTTCTACTGTTATTTTTGTCGGAAAAAATCAATGTGTAGTCATATAACTTCTGCAAAAGATAATGTCAAGTCTACAAATTTTTGGGATGTTAATACCTAGATCAAACAAAGATTAGACAAAAACAAGCATTGGTTAACACAACGTCTAGTCAATAGAATTAAGGCACTTATTTTTAGCTCAACTTTACAATGCTTTAATTCAATTTTGCCTATAGTCAAAGAGAATTGAAAAATGATACCAAAAGGACATTCTATAATCAACATTATCAAAAGTCAAATAAAAAAAAAGATCAACAAACAACAGAGTAGACAAAACACAACAAACAACTGGGTAGACAAAACACAACAAACAACAGAGTAGACAAAACACAACAAACAACAGGGTAGACAAAACACAACAAACAACAGAGTAGACAAAACACAACAAACAACAGAGTAGACAAAACAAAACACCAGAGTAGACAACAGAGTAGACAAAACAAAACACAACAAACAACTGGGTAGACAAAACACAACAAACAACAGGGTAGACAAAACACAACAAACAACAGAGTAGACAAAACAAAACACAACAAACAACTGGGTAGACAAAACACAACAAACAACTGGGTAGACAAAACACAACAAACAACAGAGTAGACAAAACACAACAAACAACAGAGTAGACAAAACACAACAAACAACAGAGTAGACAAAACACAACAAACAACAGAGTAGACAAAACACAACAAACAACAGAGTAGACAAAACACAATAAACAACAGGGTAGACAAAACACAACAAACAACAGGGTAGACAAAACACAACAAACAGAGTAGACAAAACACAACAAACAACAGAGTAGACAAAACACAACAAACAACAGAGTAGACAAAACACTACAAACAACAGAGTAGACAAAACACTACAAACAACAGAGTAGACAAAACACAACAAACAACAGAGTAGACAAAACAAAACACAACAAACAACTGGTAGACAAAACACAACAAACAACAGGGTAGACAAAACACAACAAACAACAGAGTAGACAAAACAAAACACAACAAACAACTGGGTAGACAAAACACAACAAACAACTGGGTAGACAAAACACAACAAACAACAGAGTAGACAAAACACAACAAACAACAGAGTAGACAAAACAAAACACAACAAACTGGGTAGACAAAACACAACAAACAACAGAGTAGACAAAACACAACAAACAACAGGGTAGACAAAACACAACAAACAACAGAGTAGACAAAACAAAACACAACAAACAACTGGGTAGACAAAACACAACAAACAACAGGGTAGACAAAACACAACAAACAACAGAGTAGACAACAGAGTAGACAAAACAAAACACAACAAACAACTGGGTAGACAAAACACAACAAACAACAGAGTAGACAAAACACAACAAACAACAGAGTAGACAAAACACAACAAACAACAGAGTAGACAAAACACAACAAACAACAGAGTAGACAAAACACAATAAACAACAGGGTAGACAAAACACAACAAACAACAGGGTAGACAAAACACAACAAACAGAGTAGACAAAACACAACAAACAACAGAGTAGACAAAACACAACAAACAACAGAGTAGACAAAACACAACAAACAACAGAGTAGACAAAACACAACAAACAACAGAGTAGACAAAACACTACAAACAACAGAGTAGACAAAACACAACAAACAACAGGGTAGACAAAACACAACAAACAAAACTAAAGACTGAAAAAGAAGAACCCCACAAAAAATGGGGATAATCTTTTGTGCTGCAGAAAGGTAAGCATATCATGCTCCACACATGACACCCTTTGTGTCAACCTGTCTAATTTAGAAGGAACCAACAAAACTGTTCGCTCCAATTTTTATCCCTTTATCACATATCAATTTTGAAAAAAAATTGGCTCTTTGATTGTGTAAATGTATAATATTTATAAGTCTCATGATCAAACAAGAGCCAACAGCTTCATGGTCCACTTTACAGGTTGAGAAGGATGGACAACTTTAAGTTGCCCCAAAGTGCTATATTCCCATTCAGGAAAATGGCAAAATTCATCTAGATTATAGCATGTATTAACCAGGTGCTCCGCAGGGTGCAGCTTTATACGACCGCAGAGGTCGAACCCTGAACAGTTGGGGCAAGTATGGACAAAACATTCTAGTGTGATACAGCTCTGAATTTGGATTTTGATCAAATTTTTGACATTACATGGTTTTTTTTTACACAAAACAAATGTCAAGATTTTACAAATTTTACAATTAAAGATTTCTTCTTCAAACTATTTAAATCTAAAATTAAATAGTTGACACAGCATAGGTTTCTGACACAGAATGAATGTGGTCTAATGAACTTAAAAGTTTGTTTTTGCCTTTTAGCAATTCACTATGCTGTTGAATATTAATCCTCTCAAAAAAATGTTTGAAGAAATTTTCTTTTTATTTATGAAATCTGAAATGAGAAAAATTTAACCCCCCCCCCCCCCCCCCCCCCTTTTTTCACATCCCCGTTTCCCTTTTTCCAAAACTGATATCAATTCAAATTTCTAATGGAGTTTGCAACAATAACTACTCTTTTAAATACATCATAAAATATTAAAATGTAAAATAAAGTGCTTGTTATCACTGAATGGTAAAGATTGGTTGGTAGTAAAAGTGAATATACATTGTTTATTGTATAAAACAATAAAAAAAACTTCATCAGCAACATTTTATATTGGCAAATTTCCAATGAAGTTATTTACATAAAGTTATTGGCAAATAAAAATAGAAAATGACATCATAGTCATGTCTGGCAAATGTCCAACATACATTATCTAAAAACATTTTAGATAAGATAAGGAAATAAGATGTAAAAAAACTGCTTGTTATCACTGAATGGTAAAGATTATTTTAATTTATCAGTTGGTAGTAAAAAGTGAGTGAATATACATTGTATATTGTATATAACAAAGATTTAAGTTGATTCTGGACAAAGAAAGATAACTCCAATTAAAAAAAATCTTGCTATTGCACAATATTTTGCAATTAGATATTTCTTGCTTACTATTCTGGACAAAGAAAGATAACTCTAATTTAAAAAAAATTTGCTATTTCACAATATTGTGCAATTAGATATTTCTTGCCATTGCGCAATACTGTGCAATTGAAAAGACTTGCTATTGCACAATACTTAATATAATAATTTTAGATCCTGATTTGGACCAACTTGAAAACTGGGCCCATAATAAAAAATCTAAGTACATTTTTGGATTCAGCATATCAAAGAACCCCAAGATTTCAATTTTTGTTAAAATCAGACTAAGTTTAATTTTGGACCCTTTGGACTTTAGTATAGACCAATTTGAAAACAGGACCAAAAATGAAGAATCTACATACACAGTTAGATTTGGTATATCAAAGAACCCCATTTATTCAATTTTTGATGAAATCAAACAAAGTTTAATTTTCAGGACCCCGATTTGGACCAACTTGAAAACTGGGCCAATAATCAAGAATCTAAGTACATTTTTAGATTCAGCATATCAAAGAACCTAACTGATTCATTTTTTGTCAAAATCAAACTAAGTTTAATTTTGGACCCTTTGGACCTTAATGTAGACCAATTTGAAAACGGGACCAAAAGTTAAGAATCTACAAACACAGTCATGACAGTTAGATTCGGCATATCAAAGAACCCCAATTAATCAATTTTGATGAAATCAAACAAAGTTTAATTTTGGACCCTTTGGGCCCCTTATTCTGTTGGGACCAAAACTCCCAAAATCAATACCAACCTTCCTTTTATGGTCATAAACCTTGTGTTTAAATTTCATAGATTTCTATTTACTTATACGAACGTTATGGTGCGAAAACCAAGAAAAATGCTTATTTGGGTCCCTTTTTGGCCCCTTATTCCTAAACTGTTGGGACCTAAACTCCCAAAATCAATACCAACCTTTCTTTTGTAGTCATTAACATTGTGTTTAAATTTCATTGATTTCTATTTACTTAAACTAAAGTTATTGTGCGAAAACCAAGAATAATGCTTATTTGGGCCCTTTTTTGGCCCCTAATTCCTAAACTGTTGAAACCAAAACTCCCAAAATCAATCCCAACCGTTCTTTTGTGGTCATAAACCTTGTGTCAAAATTTCATAGATTTCTATTCACTTTTACTAAAGTTAGATTGCGAAAACTAAAAGTATTCGGACGACGACGACGACGACGCAGACGAAGACGCCAACGTGATAGCAATATACGACGAAAATTTTTTCAAATTTTGCCGTCGTATAAAAATGAATAATTAAACTGAAATATTTATAATAAAGGGTTTATCTACTGGACTTGGTGTAATTTGACTAGGATTGTTGGTTTTCCTACAAATGTTTAGGTATTCTCTAACATATATGTCTAAGTTAAACAGGTGAAAAAAAACTTGAGACAACATGAACAACTCTCTTTTAAGTTAAAGTATAAACTCAGTATGTCTCAAAATGCAGTTTGATGCAACCAATTAACAATACAAACCAGAAACATTTAAAATGGCAGGTATGTATACACAACATATAACATTATCATATGATCATGACATCTCATACATGTCATAGTTATATTACTTTCAAATTATAAAAACCTCAAATTTGGCAATATTATTAGTTACTCATTATATTACTTATAGGGTCTTTTTCAATAATGAATGGGATACTTATTTCACATCAATATCTTTGGCTGTTATTTAATATTACTAAAAGTCTGGAAAAGCCCAAAGATAAAATATATTTTTAAAATAATGTTACTCAGACAACGAACAAAAATAGTCATAGTTAAAACAAAATAATAATCAAAAACAAAGACCATTTAATTAAAATATATATAATTAATCTTAAAGAGAGAGTTTCAAATTAGATGTCAACCATAATAATGTTTAGTGTTTCCTAGCATGAAATCTAACTATCATGTAATACAGTTGAACATGTTGAAGCATTTAGCTCAAAATAATGGAAACTTCAATCTTTGTGATTCATCATATAAAAAAGAATATGTTCAGATATGATTGCCAATGAGACAGACAACTCCCAACAAGAGACCAAATGACACAGAAATTATCATGTTCATTGATACTATTAAGGGTAAACAAAAGTGTCAATTCCCAAATTTTTAAGGGCATAACTTTCAAAAAAGAAATGTGCCTTGTACATGTATCAAATTGGAACTTGAACTTTTAATGCACTACAACAATTAATGCACTACAACATTTAATGATTCTTATTTAGGTGCTATTTTGCACAGTAACTCACAACTGTAAGACTTGATCATGTTGATATCAAACATACTTACTTATCAAGTAAACTGTCCATGACTTTTTCAGACAATATTGAAATTGCTGTCATTATTCTCTTTAAACCATTTACCAAACTAGTAATCTATATAGTCATTCATTAATATGATTTCTTTTTTTCTATACCAATCAATCTTTTTTCCGAAAAAAGATATAAGCTTCCCAGTTAACTATAAGTTCGGCTCTGTTCTACTTGAAAATATGCTTTTTCACAATTTCAGATTTGTAAATTGAGTCCTCAAAATTGTTACATTTATAGTTAATTATAATGAAGTCAGTTGTCTTAACAAAACTAAAGTTGTTTTCAAGCTGCAAATAGTCATGATTATAATGCAATTAGATGCACTCACACCACATCTTCCTATATCTATGTATATCAACTATTTTCTCACAATTCTATAGTCCTTCAAGCATTGTCCTTCATCCTCACTATACCTGGATTTTTACATGAAAACCTTAATAATGACTTTTAACATTTGTTTTTGCAGCATTAGGTAAAATCCACTAATCAGGTCAAATATCGTTATAATAAAATAGTGATATTGCTTTTTTACCATAAGATATAAAATACTCTGACAAAATTTTTTCAATGTATAACTAAAAAGTTTCAGTGCAATCCAATTACTAAATAGCTTAAATTTGGTACCAATTAACCAAATACGACAGTCAGAGAATGTCCAGTCCATAGAAAGTAAAGCTTGAATGACAGGACAATTCCACACAGACTTAGATGTCCAATTTATATCTAATCCTTAGTGATAATTCGCCTCTAAAACAATGCAAGAACAAATGATCCTGTCGTATCTCATAAATATCTATGTTTTCTTATTCCAGCCAGAAGATTTCCTCATTTATCTCTTTCTCAGACTTTCGACTAAGCTTCAGCAACCGTGATATTTCACATTCAAACTAAGCAAGCTCTTTATAAATCTTGACTTTTGAAAATTTTTTATCAAATCCTCACTAAATAAGCATGAAAATAACACAACAAGCTAAGAATTCGGTCCTGTCGTTTTTCATTAAAATCTTTGTTTTCTTGTTAAACCGAGAAGATTTTCTCATTTATCTCTTTTAAAACTTTCGACTAAATTTATCAAATCCTTGGTAAATAGACATGAAAATAACACAACAAGCAAAGATATCCTGTCATTTTCTGTTTATTAGTCAATTCTTTTCAACTATGGTGCAGCAACCATGATATTTCACATCGAAACTTGAAAGCTTAAAGTATTCTATTTCTAAATCTTCAGTTTTCAAAGAAATTTATCAAATCCTTGCTAAATAGCATGAAAATAACACAACAAGCAATGCATCCTAGCTGTCACTTCCATTTATGTGTAAATTCTAAATGGAGAAACAAAAATTGAATCTTGACAAATAGTAAAAATTCATGTCAAGCATTGCATGATACTTGACATTTTCTTTATCTTTTGAACTCAATTATAACAGTCTTTTATTCTCAAATATCATGAAAACTGTAATTTAAGATAACTTGTTCTTTTACAAACTCAAAAGTCAAAGTTTCTTAGCATTCAATTACTCAAAGGTCTAAGTAAGACATCTTGTCTCAAACTACATTGTTAATTCATAAATGACTCCTTAGAATTCTTAATAAATCAAAAACGACTTCTTCGCATGCTAAGAAACCTTCAAATCATCAATGTTGTTTAAAATTACATATATACAACCAAATTATGGATTCTTCCTTTTCCCAAAACTATGGGAAAATCTCATTATTTCCCAAAAACCCTTAGGGATATCGCCAATCTTTAACTACATAGAAGTTAGGTGTTCTTTTGTAAATTAACAAAGGTGCCATAGAAAGCTGCTAAACAGACTCTATAACAGGAAATATTGGTCTTGCTAATAGAATTATTCCCCGGTGTACGTTTAATAAGATTCCCTCATTTCATACAATGAATGCCTATCTACTAAATAAGAAAAGTACACAGACATTGTGGGTTTATACTGTCATAGACATTATTTTTCCAATTATTTTAGAAAATTAACAGCTGTTTCATTTGAAAATTGGTTCTACTGTTTCCTGGTTACAGACAGGATGTGGTCAATTTTGTTTTTTACCTTAAATTATAAAATTCAACCTAAAACCTAGATTTGCAAAATGTTATATTAATAGTCACTTTTTTTACACTAAAAAAAAGAAACTTTTTAGTTTAAGGGATAATTTAATGCCAAAGATATGTTTCAAAATTTCTCCAATTTGCAAAATTGATGTTGAGTTTATATGTTTCACCTACTTTAATTGATTATAATTTCAACAAAAATATAACTAGAGGCTCTAAAGAGCCTGTGTCGCTCACCTTGGTCTTGTGCATATTAAATAATTGACACGGATAAATTCATGACATAATTGTGTTTTGGGGATAGTGATGTGTTTGTAGATCTT
Organism: Mytilus edulis; assembly: GCA_019925275.1. NCBI lineage: Eukaryota > Metazoa > Mollusca > Bivalvia > Mytilida > Mytilidae > Mytilus > Mytilus edulis. The sequence continues at coordinate 23,611,732 of CM034359.1, read as the reverse complement.
ACTTTACTGAACATTCTTGTTGCTACAATTCTCTCTGTCTATAATGAACTTGGCCCAGTAATTACAGTGGAAAATATTTTCTACAAATTTACAAAAATTTATGAAAAATGTTAAAAATTAACTATAAAGGGCAATAACTCCTTAAGGGGTCAATTGACTATTTTGGTCATGTAAACTTATTTGTAGATCTTATTTTGCTGAACATTATTGCTGTATACAGTTTATCCCTATCTATAATAATATTCAAGATAATAACAAAAACGGCAAAATTTCCTTAAAAATATCTACCCAATCCATGCTACCTCAGATTAAGATTTTCTATCTATTTTTTTCAAATTATTATAAATAATATTATGTTTATAGAAGGATTCAAAATATCAACTTTATGTTCTTGTCTCGATTTTACTGATGTACTATGAACTTATTTACTATTGCTTATATACATGTAGTTCTTTGCCAATAAACACATTACAAAAAAAAAAAAAAAAAAAAAAAAAAAAAAAAATTTCCTTAAAATTACCAATTCAGGACAGTAACCTAACAACGGGTTGTCCGATCCATGTGAAAAAATCAGGGCAGATAGATCTGACCTGATAAACAATTAAACCCTGTCAGATTTTCTCTTAATGCTCATATTTTTGAGTTATAAGCCAAAAACTGCATTTTACCCCTATGTTCTATTATTAGCCGTGGCAGCCATTTTGGTTGATTGGCCAGGTCACGCCACACATTTTTTTAACAAATTACCCCAATGATGATTGTGGCAAAGTTTAGTTTAATTTGGCCCAGTAGTTTCAGAGAAGAAGATTTTTGTAAAAGATTACTAAGATTTACGAAAAAATGGTTAAAAATTGACTATAAAGGGCAATAACTCCTTCAGGGGTCAACTGACCATTTTGGTTATGCTGACCTATTTGTAAATCTTACTTTGCTGAACATTATTGCTGTTTACAGTTTATCTCTATCTATAATAATATTCAAGATAATAACCAAAAACAGCAAAATTTCCTTAAAATTACCAATTCAGGGGCAGCAACCCAACAACAGGTTGTCCTATTCATCTGAAAATTTCAGGACAGATAGATTCGACCTGATAAACACTTTTACCGCATGTCAGATTTGCTCTAAATGCTTTGGTTTTTGAGTTATAAGCCAAAAACTGCATTTTAACCCTATGTTCTATTTTTAGCCATGGCGGCCATCTTGGTTGGTTGGCCGGGTCATGCCACACATTTTTTAAACTAGATATCCCAAAGATGATTGTGGCCAAGTTTGGATTAATTTGGCCCAGTAGTTTCAGAGGAGAAGATTTTTGTAAAAGATTACTAAGATTTACGAAAAATGGTTAAAAATTGACTATAAAGGTCAATAACTCCTAAAGGGGTCAACTGACCATTTTGGTCATGTTGACTTATTTGTAAATCTTACTTTGCTGAACATTATTGCTGTTTACAGTTTATCTCTATCTATAATAATATTCAAGATAATAGCCAAAAACAGCAAAAAATTCCCTAAAATTACCAGTTCAGGGGCAGCAACCCAATAACGTGTTGTCGGATTCATCTGAAAATTTGAGGGCAGATAGATCTTGACCTGATAAACAATTTTACTCCAGTCAGATTCGCTCTAAATGCTTTGGTTTTTGAGTTATAAGCCAAAAACTGCATTTTACCCCTATGTTCTATTTTTAGCCATGGCAGCCATCTTGGTTGGTTGGCCGGGTCATGCCACACATTTTTTAAACTAGATACCCCAATGATGATTGTGGCCAAGTTTGGTTAAATTTGGCCCAGTAGTTTCAGAGGAGAAGATTTTTGTAAAAGTTAACGACAACGGACGACGACGCCGACGCCGGACGCCAAGTGATGGGAAAAGCTCACTTGGCCCTTCGGGCCAGGTGAGCTAAAAATGTATGAACAAAAATTCTCAATTAAGGGAAATAACTCCAATATCAATATTGAATGTATCAGTCATATTTGCATTTTATAAAGATATTGTATCACTGATAATTGTGTTGCCTATAATTTCTGACTACTAATCATACTTTTTGGATTATAGGCACAAAACAAGAAAATTGGTAAACAAATTGTCATTTTAGGGCAAAAACCCTTATAAAAATTCAGTCTTCACAATGAAGCCCAAAGTTTTTTCTGGAAAATTTTGCATAGACTTTTAACATGTTTTTGCTGTTTTCTGGTCTTTGATCTGATTGAACATTGTCTCTTTGACACATTCCCCCTATCCATTCTCTATACTGAGGGGGGATAGGACCTTTATCGGGACTCCAGGATCGGGTGTTTTTAAGCTCGGGATTTCGGGATTGACCCTTTCGGGATCCGGGAATCCTTTTTTTTCGGATTTCGGGATGTCGGGATTTGCTCTATTGAAATTCGGGACCTCGGGATTTCGTTTTTTCAAGTCCGGGATTTCGGGATCAAGACCCCTCCTATCCCCCCTCTATACTATATTGGTCTGTCATTTTGTCTGTTGAATCAATTCTTACTGTAATAAGGCAAAACAAAATTACAAGTCTGGGCTAGCAGGCATTTAATGGCCAAGTATGAAGGCTGAGAAGTCCTTTGATAATATGTATCCGTCACTGGTAGATTTTGAATAAATAATTTCGTTTTTTAATCATCTTGACTGAACCGTGGAATAAAATCTTTTTTACAGATATTATCAATACTCTTATCAGAATCTGATTTTTCTTCTTTCAAATGATATTATTCTATCTACAACTGACATTTTTATTAATATTCTGATGCAAAAGCTTAAAAACATTTGCTCACAAAATCTCAATCAGTACATTAAAATAAATAAAGATAACAAATCATTTATTCAGAAAATAAAAGCCGTCACTCACAGATGCCTTTTAATTAACAGCATCTATTTAAATATTCACATCATCAAGATTTTATTATTCCAGTTGTCAATTTCAAATGTAGCATTCCTGGTAATTCATTTCATGACTAACTACCATTGAAAAGCATATATCAATTAAAAGTGACAATTTTACGATGACATTCTTCTATCATTACAATGAAATATAATATCAGGTTGGGTTTAAGATAACTATTTTGTGGGAGAGAATGTTTTTAGCATTGATTTTACCATTATTGTAAATTGCTTTTGATCAAATTTCTGTGACAAATAGACAAAATTGCATCACGATTCAAAATTTAAAGAGAAATTGGGCAATTTGAGAAATCCTCAGCATGAAGTTGAAAATTGTAGTATTATGTTGAATTATTTTTATAGCTATTCTTTTTATCAAGAGGATATAATATATACGTAAACAAAATTAAACATGAATTCGGTTTTATGGATTACTATTTTTCTTTTGATTACAAAATACCAAAATAGAAGACTTTTTATTTTAGTTGGTTCCAATTAAAAATTGTTGTTAGTTGAGACAAAATCTTTTTTTTTGAAGATACATCATGACAATTAAACTTTAGACAAAGATCTTTGTTGTATTTTGTTAATCACATCTATTTTTGGTATTTACTTATACCAATTAAATCCAAAAAAAAGAATCCTGCAAATAAAAGAAAATAAAATGCATGCTTTTTCATGCTAACACATTAACTTCACTTCAAAGAATCAGAAAACAGAGGCCCTAAAGAGCCTGTTTCACTAACCTAGATCTATGTGCATCTTCAACAATAATGGTAACACTCCAACATTGAAGACTGTATAATTCATGACTAAATAAAAATTGAGAAAGGAAATGGGGAATGTGTCAAAGAGACAACAACCCGACCAAACAGCAGACAACAACTGAAGGCCACCAATGGGTCTGCAACGCAGCAAGAAAATCCCACACCAGGAGGTGATCCTCAGCCAGACTCTTTTTCGTTGACCATGTTTCTGCTGATTGTTATTTCATCGTTAACAGATTTTTTTCTGTTTTCTGTAATTTTTGCAAAAAAGGAAAAAAAAAGTCATTGAAGGGCAATAACTCATTTAAAATTTTAAATCATCATTAGGACAATAACTTCTTTTAAAAGGGTTGACTTACATTTTTACAATGTTAGCACATTTTTAGGATCTTGTCCGGCTGATTAATTTTGTCAATTAACTTTTCAAAGTATGTATCTATTTAGCATTTTAGGTTTATAAAATAATAGACAAAAACACAAAAAATAATGTTAAATTGTCAAATAAAAGAGTTGACTGAAGAATTGGGCCATGTTCATGTTGACCTATTTGTAGATCTAAATGTAGCCTTCCTGATCATTTATGCTTAATAAATGTCTAGCTTTTATCTGTTTTCAAGATATTTATAATAGTGAAAAATGCATCAATTGATAAAAAAATTGTCATTTAAGAGCAATAACTCCTAAATGACTTGACAAACAATTTAGGCAATACCAACTTGTTTGTAGCCATTGCCTTGTAGTTTCTATATGCCTTTTCTATTCAAGATTTTCTCTATCTATAGGGGTTTTCAAGATAAGAGATTTAATTTGCATTTTATCCCTGTTTTATTGTACATAATTTTACACCTAGATACCCACATGATGTAACATCATGTTGCCAGATTAATTGTTCCAACTGCTCCAGTTGTTTCAGAAGAGAAATTATTGAAAAAGTGAACTGACAACAAACAAGGAACAACAAGGGACATCAACATGATCAAATGATCGGAGTAGCTCACTTGACCTGTTTTGCCAAGCTGCTGATCACAACTTAGACGGATAATCAAAGGAAACTTTCAGGAAAAGAATGATAACTCTTGAAGTTTAATATTTCACAATAACGAATGAATGTCGTAAAGCTTTAGATCATGTAGGTTAAGATTGTTCTGACATTTGAAAATCTGAATACCTAGATCAAAACATGCGTTCATTTTCAGCTAAAATTGAATAAATTTAAGGACATATTTACCTGTTAAAAATCAAAGAATTTTTTTAGAAGCTGGCAGGTATAAACATGATAAATGTATGGTATTGTGGAATTGATAATACACATAACTATACAAAATGTACAGTACCGGTACACAAGTCTTACCTGCATAAAAAGTCCCAGATTCTTCATCAGCTTATCTTCATTTTCTGACTGTACAATTCTGTAAAAGAATAGAAAGAATTAGTGGCATGTGGCATGGTCAAGAATAAGAATTTGGAACAAAATTGTTTCTGCAGATCCAGGATGTTGAAAAAGGGGGCCCAAACTACATGAACTCTAGGAAAAATAAGTGGCTGTTTTCTGCTATTTGGTCAAGTTATTGTCTGTTTGAAACATTCCACATTTCCATTCTCTTTTTTATTAACATTAGTTCGACAAGTCTATATATACTTTTACCAAATATATGCAATGTATATATGTAGCTCCATAAAGGTGCCGTCATATTCATAATTTGCTTATGTACATGTACAAGTTAAAAGTTGACACCTTCTGATGATCAGTAACCATCAATTATCATGATCATGAACATCAAGATTTGAAATTAATTTTAAAGAAAATAATATCATAGATTATTGTCATGTTAAGTCTTTGATCTGTGCACGTGTTGCAGGCTGTTATGAAAGAAACATGTCTAGTGAATTTTCAAGTATTTTTCATGATGAATATCTTATATATCTTATATATTCCTGTGCCTGCATTTAATTTCCTATCATGATTTTCTTGATAGAGGGTTGCTGCCCACAAGAAAGCTATTAAACCAAGAGTTCCAAATGGTGAAGTTGAAATCATCCCTTCGTAAATTTTACGGACGCCATCACAAGTTGGTTGACCGTTATGGAATAACTGTTTCACAAATGATATCAGATATGTTCCTTACGTCGAAACTACAATCCTCTTCCCTTTCATGAATGTGACCTACCGAATTAGACTATTTACCGGATTTGTTATCACATAAGCATAAACATAACGACGGGTGCCACATGTGGAGCAGGATCTGCTTACCCTTCTGGAGCACCTGAGATCACCCCTAGTTTTTGGTGGGGTTCGTGTTGCTTATTCTTTAGTTTTCTATGTTGTGTCATGTGTACTATTGCTTGTTTGTTTGTTTTTTTCATTTTTAGCCATGGCGTTGTCAGTTTGTTTTTGATTTATGAGTTTGACTGTCCCTCTGGTATCTTTCGTCCCTCTTTTATAATATTTAAAAAAAAAATTATGTATATATACGTATCTATATCCTTTTTCTTTGACATTACAATATATTTTTGTAAGAAGATACTCCGGTCTTAAATTTCTTGATTTATTTGCATACCAAAATAAAATGTTCTTACAACATGTACAAATTACTTAACCTTTGATTCATATCGTACTATAATTTTTTTAAACTAATGTCTTCTCTCGCTTCTTATACATGTATATGTACAAATGTATATATGACATATCGACAGTTAAGAATCTGCTATCTGCATGCAAGTATTAGTTTGACAAAGTTTCACAAAAGATACTTTAGTTTGACGGAATGTACTGTACTAACAAAAATATTTGTGGTTAAAAATTAGGCTGCTTACTGAATTTGGGAGAACAATATGACCCTGAAGTAATTAACTCTGTTTACTTTTAATGAATCTGTTTAGCTACAATACCAGGGTAAAAGTTACAACAAACTTCTACCCAACAATGCCAATCACTACATTAATATTGCATATTTTTAAACATTTTAACAAATACACATCTACCAACCTTCTGATAACTCAGATGTTTGGTCACCACATGATCTTTTCATATTAAATAAACACTAGTCCAAATAATTATGACGTCTACTTAAGGCGTCAAAGAAAAAATTATAATAGCCTTTCAAAAGACGTCATAATTATTTGGACTAAATAAACACATGATCAGGCTTTCAGATATAAAAAGTTATTCTGTTCAATTATTTGGTGTTGAACTACAAATGTATTGGAGTGTTAGAACAATGGGACATTGTATTAATGGGGTGTCGGACCAATGGGCTGTAGGACTAATTAGGTGTCAGGCCATCGGGGCTGGATATCGGGATGGTTCGCCCTGATTACATGTTCGCCCTAGGTTCGTTCCCACTGAGTTTGTTCGCCCTGATAGTCCGTTCGCCCTGGGTTCGTTCGCCCTATATTCATTTATGATATGTATATATTACATTAACGAACGAAATATATATATCTATTTATATATTGAAATTTATGTGTATCTATTAAAAGTTAAATACAGAATATTTGCCAAATTTATATTAATTAAACAAAGTTCTTGGCTGCATTGTTACACTTTATTTTATAATTACTTTTAATTACTGTTGATTGAATTTTGATTGCTGATAAGGTATCATTTGAAATCTTTGATATCACTGATTGTTATATGAATTGTCTTTGATGGATTAATAATGAAAATAACATTTTTCTCAAATCAGTCAGAGCTCAGACATAAATAAGTCTGAATCTGCTTTTGACTTATAGATGTCTAAATTTGTAAGTTTTAGGATTTGTCTCCCTTTAATGCAAGACAAAATACGACTTAAATAAGTCAAATATTGTTAAGCAAGAAATGATTGACCAGAATCAAAACGTTGCAAATATCAACTCCTACAAGTCGATAAGTTACCAAAATTGGTCAACTTCAAGACCCACGCATACTTATAAAAAGGTCATGCATCTAAATCAAATAATGACAACATTGAAAGCCAATGCCTTGTCTTCTAAAGAAAAATATGAATGAGAGTCTGAAAAATCGGGGATCGTGTTAATTAACCTTACAATGCAACCACCTGGATCCACACTTAATGAGGTAAAACATCTGTGTTTAGTAAGGATGTTCAATTAGATAATTAAATATAGATAGATCAAGTCCTTGTGAACTCTCAGACAGGTTTTTACTGTCAAAGGTGGTGTAGTTTGGCCACCAAGTCAAGTTAAGTTTTTTCATCAACATAAATAGACCTAAACAAGTCTGTCATTTTGTGACTTAGATAAGTCTAAAATTGAAAACACATTTTTATAAAGAATACATGTTTTGACTTCTTTAAGTCAAAAACAGAAATAGACTTGTTTATGTCTGAGCTCTGACTGCAAATAAAATAGTCAGCTTGGATGGGTAAAAACATTGATGACAAGTGATCAATGTACAGCAGTGTGACTGTGTTTTTGGTATTTGTTTCACTTATAGTAATTCAAATTAGTGCTTTTAAATATTCATTTAGGAAATAAAGTTGTGCAAAGTACATTTCGGAATTGATCTTGTATAACTGTTATTTTTATATTGTTAAAATGTATCAATAAAGTTAAATTTAGACTTAGTCTTTAGTTGTTTTATGTCAAATATTTTGTAGTCTTTGAATTTACAGAAACTTATCCTAGTAGCAGCAAGACAACAACTTAGTCTTCAGTTGTTTCACATTTAAAAATATTGTAAATATTCGGCCAAATTGTAGACTGACTTCACCACATTCAATTATATACACACAACGCAACACTACATGTATACTAAAAAATAAAATCAGGGCGAACGGACTCGAGGCGAACAGGTATTAGGGCGAACAGAAACTAGGGCGAACCAGAATCAGGGCGGACGGACCCGGATTCATCGGGGCTGCCCCTTAAGAAAGAAGGGGGCTTTTGTCATGCAGTGTCCTAGCTGCGGAACCGTAGCTCTTAGGTCCTTATAATATTTTTTGACTGGATAGTCGACCTTCCTATGGATAGAAATAAGTGCCTGTGGCTAGCAGTGTCCTAAACTAAAACATCATAAACAAATTTATGCAGCTTTTGCTGTCTGAACTTCATCTGCAGTTCATGATCAGAAAATGAGAAAAATGTTAATTGTAGTGTGTGTATATGTCTCTGGTGTAAGTATTAATGTTTTGTGTGCTTAACATAACATAAAAAACTCCACTAACAATTTATATTTGACGCCCGAACAACAAAAGTTCCAGTCTTCAAATTCACCGACTACGGATACTTGCGAAAACACGGAAACTGCTACAACCAACTACCACATTAAAAGTTAGAACGATATACAACAGCAACGGTTATTTACTTTTGTCAAAGAATTTTAAAACTACCATTAAGGCAAACTTGGTATATTTTCGAAGTATAATAATCAAAAGATTTATAGATATGCAAATCATGTGTTCTGTATCTGTATCTGTAGAATACTGGAGATGAACTAAAAATACTGAGTAAAACTTATCCAGGAAGTGCTGTGTGCCGGCGACACTGATGTAACTAGTCGTGCGATATAACTGCCTTAAAAGTTTCCACAATTTTACACTAACTTGTGTTACTGTAAAACATTGTGTATTTTTTTATATTACTTATTCAAAACAATAATTGTAAAAACAGGGTTCCAACCCCAAAAATATTGTATTGTATTGTGTTGTAATGTAGCATTGTATTGTATTGTATTGTATTGTTTTGCATTGCATTGCATTTTGCATTGTATTGCATTGTATTGTATTGTATTGTATTGTATTGTATTGTATTGTATTGTATTGTATTGCATTGCATTGCATTGCATTGTATTGTATTGTATTGTATTGTATTGTATTATTGTATTGTTATTGTATTGTTATTGTATTGTATTGTATTGTAATTGTATTGTATTGTATTGTATTGTATTGTATTGTATTGTATTGTATTGTATTGTATTGTATTGTATTGTATTGTATTGTATTGTAGTATTGCATTGTAGTATTGTATTGTATTGTATTGTATTGTATATTTTAACTTATTTGATTCGTTAAGGGATAGTCACATGTTAAACTATATTTTCGAAGGTAGACAGAAAACGGCGGATAGCAAAAAGAATATTGCATAGCAAAAACAGTGGCGGATCCAGGGCGGGGTTTTTTTTGTACGATCAATGCATTTGAATGAGGATATGTGGTTGGACCGCCCCCCCCCCTCCCCCTTACTATCCTGGGTTGGAACCCCCCTTTTTTCAAATGGCTGGATCCGCCCCTGATAAAAGCATATTGCACGGTTAATTTTATCTAAAAACCGATATATACTTTGTGACGTCATATAATGAATTTCATGATATTGTTTATTGTTTTATTAAAAAAAAAAACTATAATCGATTATTTGGAGAAAAAAAAAATTTAAATACATAAGATGTTATAAAACAAACATAGAAAATAAATGAAATAACAACTAATATGTTGTTATTGTCTAGGATACAATATGAATATGAAAGCTATTAATTTCCAACAAAATCAAACGACGATTTTGATACAAATATGTTCGGAAATTAATAAATTATATAACAATTATGGCTAAGAAATCAGGTAATCACAAAAATGTTTTTTTTTGTAATTTGTTTATTTTTGACATAAAGACAGAATATGTCCACGGGACACAGTTGCCCCCGCTTGCAAATATACGGCAAATGAATTACTTGGCCATCTATTAAGAGACATTACCGAAGAACGATGAAAGTGAAGCTAGAGGAATTAGAAATGTATTTGTAATTGGTGTTTATATGCATTCTGTATAAGTTTTGTAACATATGGTTGAGGCAAAATTAATTTTGAGTGTGGAAATCGTAAATCTAGCATGTTTTCCATTAGTAAAGGGACATTGAAAGTGACGCCAACCAAATTCGAATTTGATTTGTGTTTTGGTGACAATAAACGTGTGTATAAGTTCAGAATCTTTGGCTAAGGCAAACTAAAGTTAGAGAACAGAAACCATTTTTTTTCTCAAAAATTTCGAACGGACGTACGTACAGACGAACAATGCCCCAACCGCTGCAGCGGAAGTAACTGTAAGTAGCTATCGAACGACGGATATAATAGTGAACCTGAAAATGAAACGGAACCCAGTGTCTCGCCTACTGTTTGTTAGTCGCAGACTCCACAAAAATGAGGGGAAAAAACAACATTAAGATTTTCCTCTCGATACTATATATCTTTTGATTGTAAGAAGCTTCCAAGTTTGGTAAAAATCCAGGAACGGCAGACTGTATGTTATGTTAACCATGTTAACTGTCCAGAAGAAAAACTAAGTCCATTTATAAGTAAAATACAACAAAAAATGATTATTTTTTTAACAAAATTTACTTCTTGAGACTATCTTATGATCAGAACAAGCTTCTGTCCATGTTTGGTACAAATCCAGGATAGTTTTTAAAGAAAATTCGTGTTGCTTATTCCCAAATTTCTATGTTGCGTCATGTGTACTATTGTTTGTCTGTTTGTCTTTTTCATTTTAGCCATGGCGTTGTCAGTTTATTTTCGATTTATGAGTTTGACTGTCCCTCTGGTATCTTTCGTCCCTCTTTTAAGAATTAAGGTTATTAAAATTTTAAAAACTTTAACCACAGAGTGAATGTATTATTTCCTGACCATATATAAGTAAAATACAGAAAAAATGGTATTTTATTTTTACAAAATTTACTTCTTGATACTATCTAATGATCATAAACAAGCTTCTGTCCAAGTTTATTGCAAAGCTAGGATAGTTTAAGAAAATATCAAATTTTTAAAAACTTTAACCACAGAGTGAATGTATTGTTTCCTGGCAGAAAAACTAAGTCCATTTATAAGTAATATACAGAAAAAATGGAATTTTATTTTTACAAAATTCACTTCTGAATAATATCTTATGAACAAAAACAAGCTTCTGTCCAAGTTTCGTAGAAATTCAGGTTAGTTTCAGAATGTTATTAAAATTTCAAAACCTTTAACACAGAGTGACTATTTGTGGACGACGACGACTACGACGCCGACGGAATGTAGGATAGCTATGTCTCGCTTTTTCGACTAAAGTCGAAGGCTCAACAAAAATCGCGTACTCGCTACAACTCATAATTATCAATCTGCAACACAAATATTAAACCGTTCCCCTTTATAGAAGCCATGCAAACTTTGACGAAAAGTTACTTGTACGATGAGTGTTCAAAATTTCTTCTATCGACAATCAGTAAATGGATAAAGATCGATAAACGGCGGATGTTAATATTGCTTTACTTGCTACAACCCAACACTATATCAAGCTACAGACCAAATATATAAGAGCCATATGCATACAATGGGTGTTTTTAATTTTCAAACTATCCTGCAGTGGCTGCGTAGTGGATGTATGTAAACGTTGCGTACTCGATACGATCAAATACAACTCAATATTTGCAAGCTGTAGATTTAAACTAAAACATTCCCTTCCAAAGAAGCAAACACAAAAACGTTGAAGAAAGTTTCCTTGTAAAGGTTTTTCGGACGGGCGACAGTACCAAGTCATGAAAATGGCAATTGTTATCTTATAGTTCGTTTCTGTGTGTGTTGAATTGTCGTTTTTTTGTGTTGCACTTTAGTATTTCTGTTGTTTCGTTGTTTTCCTCTTATATACATTTGATGTGTTTCTCTCAATTTTAGTTTGTAACCCGGATTTGTTTTCTCTTAATCGATTTATGACTTTCGAAAAGCGGTATACTACTTTTGCCATTATTTAACCTTTATTTATCCAGTTAAGGTCGTTACTTGAAAATTTGTCTCCAGTTGATGCCTGACTGCTCGAGTGGACCTCTGTTAAAATCAACATTGATTTGATTTGATTTAATTTGTATAATTACTGTATCGCTGACGTTATATCTGACATGTCTTTTGACTCTTATAATAGATTTGTTACTAAATCAATGTCGAGACACTTTTCTTTTCAATATAACATGGTGTGTAGTGTTATATAAATACCCAATAATGTTTTACACAAGTATAAGAAATATATTTTTACTTAGAAAAAAAACAAATAATTTTCAAACTGAAATGTGTTAAAAATAAAATCTAAAATGATAAAGAAACCATAGCATGCATAGAGAACGCCCTTTAACATAGATTACACATATCAAAGTGAGCAATGTTAAACCATTTTTTTAAATGTCTATAATATGTAGACCCACAATTAGAAACAAAAGTAGCATACCATTTAAATCATTCCGTTGTTCCAGTGAAAATTTAATTTGAATGTTTGTCGGTCCATCAAAATTTGGCAACATATGAAGTAATCTTTATGATCATAATGCAATCCTTTGTACATCTTGTAGTTGGTTGGCTTTTGTTTTCCACACTTCTTACATTTCATAATATCTTCATGAATTTAAAGTGGCATTATTTCGATCTTCCATTCTCTTCTTGATCCAATTTCACACATTTTATATCTACTCAAGAGTTTTGAAACGTCATTTTCATTGACCAGCGTTGGGATGTAAACCATCGAGGGACACTTCGGAAGGACACGGCACTTAAGTTTGTTGATATCTTCATTCAGGCTTTTTAACATCTGTATTAAAGTTCCATCATGTCTGCTTTGGTCAAGAACAAATTTCCCGTTATCCAGAGCGTATGCTTTGGCAAGAACAGTTTTGTTGTCCAATAATTTTCTTGTTAATATGTCATTCTCTTTTCGTGCAAGTTAGTCTGTGAACGCGATTTTTTAAGCTATATACTGGTCAACCATAGATGGTTTTGATACCATCTTCTGTTATAGCCTTTTCAACAGCCCCGACCTGACCACCAAATGTTGAAAGGCTTTGATCCAACTTGGACACATTTCCGCTTCTTTTATTTAACTTTGACAGAAAATCTTGTTAAATTTTTTTATTCAGCTGTTCAATTGTATCTTTTAGTTGAGAAACCTTATTACCATTATGGTTTTCGGTAACACAACATCCACAAACTATAACATAACAGAGTATGCAAACGAAAGAAAAGGACTCGTTATGATCAGCGCTTTTTGATTTAACTTCCGGAGTAAAATCCAAAGCTTCCTTAAATTCGTGATTCTTTGATAGTTTTTGTCTTGAATGTAATATTTTACAATGTTCGCAATAAAACTGTTCGCCGTCTAAACAATAGAATTAACCGGGCGCACCTACACAAATTTCACACGTCAGCCTACTTCGATTCGTCCAACTTGGGTTGACTCGAGTTTAAAGATCAGTTCTTATGCGCATGTATGCAACCTTTCCGAATTAAAGTCAAAACTCTTCCATCAAGTTGACTATCAATCGAGTTGACTATCAATCGAGTTAACTATCATAAGAAAAGTGAATTTATTCTGTCTACTGAGCATGAAAATAGGAAAAAACTTTAAGTTTTAGAACGGAAAGTATTAATCCTGTTTTTGAAAAAATAGTTAGTTATCGAAAAATATTTGAGGAAAAAAAACGTTCTGAGTAAAAAAATGTAATTTCTGTTTTATTTATTATCATCACCAACATTTAATATAGACATGAGCAATATTTGGTGAAAAATACAGGCAAACATAAATTCCTCTTGTCAGTCCCTTTCTTCGACTGTATTTGGTCAAAAACCAGTTATTTTGTATCAATTTTTGTTGATGCAATTATTTGACGCCATCTTGAAACTCAACTAAATCTTCCTAACCCAGGGTTGATGTCGAGTTAACTCGGCTAGGTTCAAAAGGTCAAACTTGGGGGTTCGGTTGTCAGTTGAGTAAACTCGTAATACTCTACATCATGTAACCCGAGTTTTACGAATCGAACCTTCGTGTGCCATAAACTCATCATAGATACCAGGACTAAATTTTATAAATACGCCAGACGCGCGTTTCGTCTACAAAAGACTCATCAGTGACGCTCGAATCCAAAAAAATTATAAAAAGCCAAATAAAGTACGAAGTTGAAGAGCATAGAGAGCCATATTGACATTAAAGGAAGATATACATCCACGTGGTAAGCAAGACAAATTTATAGTACACTATGCAATCAATTTATATAGAAGAATGGCGAGTAATCAGGATCATAAATGTTGAAAGTAGCATATACGTTTTAATATATTATAATTATTATTTTCCGCGTTTCGAAGTATAGAGGAAAATTATTGTACTAACGGTTCTTTCAATATATGTATGGACACGTGATATTAATTGTAGTATCACGTGAATGGTCATTTTTTGGCGGGTTAATTTCCCTATCAGACCATTCTCTCGCCAACTTCGAACTGGTCAAGATGGACACCGATTTAGACGATTCAATTAAGGCAGTTATTCTACGCGAGGTGAAAAATGCAGTTTCTTCTTCACAGCAAGATCTTCTAAACAGCATAACTACAGTGATGGATAGTAGGCTTTCATCTTTCCAATCAAATCTGCAACAGTCACAGCAGGAGATTTCCCAAACTCAGATAGCCAAGCTTGAAGAAACCATGACTAACAATTATAGTTTTCAGCGTAAAGGAAATGAAAACCAGTATCGTCATGAGGTGAAAGTGTTAAGCAAGCTGAAAGAAGCTAAAGCTAGCTTGGAAGCTCCAGAATTAGGAATTGATTCAGTGCGGACAGCGAAGATGAAGATTATTGAAGGTATTGACTTAGTGTGTGAAAGGCAAAAGCTTATAAAACTGGCCGACTCTTCCCAGCTTGGGTGGAAAGTCGTCAGCGAGTACGTAGCTAATCCCATCGCTGATGATTCAGAAGACGAAAAGAAGATGATGAGGGCTCAGTCTAGAGCAGAAAGAAAGAGTAAGGCGGAAAAAGTTAAGAAAGGCAAGCCAAGACCAACACCTTATAGCAGAAATCCAGAGAAAGAAACCAAATCCGTTAAGCCTGGAAGATGTTTCAAGTGTGGAAATAAGGGTCATTGGGTAGACGATTGTCCAGACATGAAAAATAAGATAAGTAATTCTTATTCTCAAATTTTAGTTTTTGATAATATTAATGTAATACAAGGCCACTTTGCGCCTCTAGTCAGTGATTCAAGCAATAAGTCTGAAAATACAAAAGTAAATACTGTTAAAAAATACTCACACGGTGATGTGTATTGATATGGATACAACAGTTCAGCATGAATGCGTCTCGCCAGTTGGTAGACTCAAGGTCAATATAGGTCAATGGAAATTGATTACCGAAAACAAACACATTATTGATGTTATTGAAAACGGTTATAAAATACCATTCAAAACCGAGCCTCAACACGCTGTTATTAAAAACAACAGATCGTCATTAAACAATAAGAAATTTGTTCAAGATGAGATCAGCAATCTTTTACAGAAAAAATGTATTTCTGAGGTACAAAAGATTCCGCAGGTAGTTTACCCTTTAACGGTTGCATACAACAAATCGAGCAAACCTAGACTTGTACTAGATTGTAGACACATAAACATACATTTGTTCAAATTCAGATTTAAGTATGAAGATACAAAAGTAGCCCGAGATATGTTTCAGAAGGATGATTTTCTGTTTTCCTTTGATCTTAAGTCGGCTTATCATCATATTGAGATTTGTCAAATACATAGAAGTTTTTTAGGATTTTCATGGGATTTTGAAGGCAAAGTTGGATACTTTGTTTTTAATGTACTGCCATTTGGTTTAGCTACTGCTGGGTACATTTTTTCAAAAGTACTACGAGAATTTGTCAAACACTTGAGATCTGAAGGCAAAAGAATCATCATGTTTCTGGATGATGGTTTAGGTGGTGATCGAGATTTAAGCTCGTGTCTTAAAACCAGTCAAGAGGTTAAACAAAAATTGGAAGTTCTAGGATTTTTGATTGCACATGAAAAATGTAGTTGGTTCCCTTCACAGTATGTTAAATGGTTAGGTTATGTTTGGGACACAAAAATAGGCAAAATTTGTGTTAGTGATGAGAGAATTGACAAGGCAGAAAAAGCTGCGAGTCTTATTTTAAGCGAGATTGGAAAAGGAGTACTTTTGTTCAGTGCTCGAACTTTGGCTAGTATTATTGGTCAGCTGATTTCTATGCAAATCGTTTTGGGTGATATCTAGACGGAACACAAGATTTTTATATGATTGTGTTCAAGCGCGTGCTAGTTGGAACGCACCTGTTAGAATAACAGTAGAAGCTATTGATGAGCTTGGTTTTTGGAAAAACTCTTGCAGAACACTTAATCTTGTAGGTGTTGATATTTGTTCAGTTAATTTAACTGACATGTATGATATTGAGTTATTTTGTGATGCCTCAGATGTAGGTTTTGGTGGATATTTTTCCACAGTTTTGGATTTTCATAGTGAAAATCATGAGATTTATGGAAATTGGTTCGCGGGTGAACAATTTGAAAGTTCTACCTGGCGAGAATTAGAGACGGTTAGAAGAGTTTTGAACTCATATGATTCATTTCTTGAGAATAAGACCGTTAAAGTAAATTCTGATAATAAGAATGTGACACATATATTGAATGTTGGTAGCAAAAAATACAAATTACAGAAGGTTGTAACAGATATTCTCAATTCTTTCTCGAAGAAAAATATAGGTTTACAAACCAATTGGGTACCGAGAACTGAGAATAAGCATGCTGATTTTTTAAGTAGACATACGGATCCCGATGATTGGAGCATCGAAAAGAACGTTTTTCATGATCTGAGTTGTACTTTTGGCCCTTTTACTGTTGATAGATTTTCTACTCATTACAACGCTCAGAGCTCTCGTTTTAATTCGAGAATTTGGTGCCCAGGTACTGAGGCAATAAACGCTTTTAGTCAGTTTTGGGGAGGTGATACTAATTGGTTAGTGCCACCTCCATCGTTAGTTGCCATGACAATAAACAAGATAATAAAGGATAAGGCTAAATGCATGTTGGTTATTCCTGAATGGAAATCTGATCCTTATTGGCCACTTTTATATAAAGACGGCGGATGTAGAGATTTTATAAAGGAGGTTATTTATTTGCCTAGATACAACATTATAGTAAAGGGTACTGGTAAAAATGGGATTTTTGGTGAAAATCCTCAAAGATTTAGTATGATTGCTTTATTTGTCAGATTTTAATGAGGATTTTTGCGTTTTTTAGGTTTAAAACTGAGACAGAACGTTGAGAATGTCGTTGAGAGCAGTGGTGTAGGAGAAAACAATGTGTTGAGATCTTTGGCAGGAAAGATGGCTTTGTACATAGTGGATTCGAAAAGTGAAAATACGTCAAAGAAGTACTTCGCCGGATTTAATCGTTGGAAGTTATTCATTAATGAACATGGTTTTTCTGATTTACCAGCCGAACCAGTACATGTAGCGTTATACTTAACATTTCTTATTGACAAACATTCTTCACCAAGTGTATTGCAGTCCGCGATTTATTCTATAAAATGGGCTCACGAATTGAACGGTTACATAGACCCTACAAGCAATTCATTCATAAAATTTCTATTAGAATCGTGCAAAAGGCGGAACGGTAAACCAGTCGTGAAAAAAGACCCAGTTGATAACATTATGCTTAGAGAACTATGTTCTATATATCAGGAGTCTAGTGATTTATTAGTGATTAGGGATTTAACTATGATACTTATAGCTTATGCAGGTTTTTTACGTTTTGATGAATTAAGTTCATTAACTTGTAGGGATATTAAGATATATGAGGAATACATGTCTATCTTTTTGTCGCATAGCAAAACTGATTAATATAGACAGGGCAACGAAATATTGATTTCCAAAGGGAGTTCTCAAGCATGTCCCCTTTTGATGTATAAGCGTTATTTGGGTTTATCTAGTTTGGATGTTGATTCTGATCATTTTGTTTTCAGACCCATATTTATTCGGGTGGTACAGCTAAGTTAATTTATAAAAATAAGAAGCTTAGTTATACAGCAGCCACGCAAAATATTGTTAAAAGGTTGAAAATGGTTGCTCCACAACTTAACTTAGGTTTACACTCATTACGTTCAGGTGGCGCTTCTGCTGCAGCCAAGTCAGATGTTAATGAGAGATGTATAAAGAGGCATGGACGTTGGAAATCTGATTTAAGTAAAGACGGGTACATTGCAGATTCATTTGATAATAGAATTTCAGTTTCTAAGAATTTAGGTTTATAGATATGTTTTTCTATCCGTTTCAGCCCTTTCTTTGAGTTCTCTAGTCTCGTGGACGATCGGCAATTATAAATTGTGTTTGATATATTTATTGTTATATATAAGTATAGTGTGTACTTATAATTTTCCGCGTTTCGAAGTATAGAGGAAAATTATTGTACTAACGGTTCTTTCAATATATGTATGGACACGTGATATTAATTGTAGTATCACGTGAATGGTCATTTTTTGGCGGGTTAATTTCCCTATCAGACCATTCTCACTGGTCAAGTTCAGATTTAATGTTGGTTCATTATTGTTTGATTTTTTCTTGTTTTTGTACTATATATTGGTATTTTTGTTTGCTATTACACATTTTGATGATATTTTGTTTAAGTTAAAAAAATAAGCTAATTTTCAGTATTGTCCAAGTACACCTCTCGAGACGATCTTCCGAGCATTAGGGTTTGGACACAGGTTTCCATATCGACTAAGGTAACTTGGTTGTTGGTTTTTCCTGGCCGGCGGGTTCGTTTATGACGGAGTCAATGTTTTCGTTTTGTATTGAAAGCATTGTTTATATGTATATATATATTATTGCAAAATATTATGTTTGTTATGATAGATTATAATAAAATCCGGTGTTCTTCTAGTCTCGTGGGCGATCGGCAATTATAAATTGTGTTTGATATATTTATTGTTATATATAATAGTACGGTGACCAGACCTAATATTTTTTAGATTTAATCGTCAAACATACTATATGGCTATATAATATATCATTGGATTCTGAAAAATTAGTACTTTTGAAATAACGATGTCGTCAAAAAGAAATGTGGTAACAGTTTTGCATAAAATAGGGTCAAAGATCAAATTTTGTTTTTATTTTTTTTTCTTCCATAATTTTGAATTGAAGATATATACAACAATTTAGGTAAAATTTCAGATATAGACATTATTTTCAAATCATTAAACAATAAATTATCTCGAAAATGAAAAACAAAATGAATTAGAAAATCGATTTATTCTGGAAATTGGCTTTTTCAAACACTAAATTTTGATCTATTATGCAAATATTCTAATAAAGTTACAGTAGTTACCTTACCGGCTGACATTCAACCTCATCAATAAATGATAAATATTATTATTTTAACTGATGCATGCTATCATGGAGGCGTATTTTGCATAAGCTCATTCATGTAATTCATGAAAACAGTTATAATTCAAAATTCCAACCAAAGAGATCCTCACAACAGAATTATACCAGGAGTATTTGCTGGTTCATCTGTCAAGAAACATAATTTGCAATTTCTATATAATTCTGACCCTTTACAGGAGTAAAGCTCCGGACATATAGGTTTTTGTTGTGAACAAACCATGACTTTTTTACATGGACATTTTTCCTTCAATGAAAACACAAGATCCTGCAAGAATTTTGCTGACATATGCCAATTTAAATACGCGGGGTGTAATGAATCATTTAAATCTCGCCAACTGTATTGTAAAATTGACGAAATAAGGGGGTTAGCAATGTGTAATGTGCTCCAAATTTTTAGTTTGAAACAAAGTATGTAAAACATGCAGTTTCAGTGCTGTCTCACAGGGAAGTAACCTGACTAAACTTGCATATTTACTGGTGGCAAGCTTGAAGTGCATTGGATAATTACTATGATGGAATGGTTTTAAAGAGATATTTCTGATCATAAAGCTCAGTTATGTCGCATCCGGTTAGTGCATGTACAGCAGGCAATAGTTTACAAATTGTTGGGGAAAGACAGACACATAGTTAGTGAATGGGGAAAAGTCTTAGCCCATCCTTTACACTCCTAATGTTCCTCACATGCACCCACATTTCGCTCGTATGTGTCATATATTTATAGTAGTGAACGCACAAAACAACCACATCTGTATTAGAGGTCCGTATGATTGTTCTTCCACTATTTCCCATTTCTCTAAACTTGGTGTCAAAGTGTAAGACATCGAGTAATGACCTCCTCTTGAGCGCTTAACAAATTACGACAGCCATTAACAGTGTTGGTATAATTTGACAATTTCTGAATTTACAAACGTTCTGGTTATGCAAAGCTCACATCAGGTGGAATCATAGGGGATTTGTGAAAAGTTTGTAGTCAGGAATAATCTTATACACTTTGGTGGAAGCTATAGTCTTTGCGCGGCGTTCCCTTTCGACAGACTTTATAGAGTTGTTCATAACGTAGCGGTTAAAAACATCTGCTACTGTTTGCGCTATAGAAATTCGTTGGGACATATTTTTTAATAGTCAGCTGCAGGGTCACCGTATGTTTTAGGTTACCTTTCTAAACATCAATACATTGAATCAATGCCTTACCAACTGTAAGTTGGGAGTAATGGTACAAAGGAAGGTACGGAAAGTGCTGAAGGAACTTCAGATTCTAATTACTTCAACAAATTAGACTCACATGATTTTCTCATCGTGTCGTGATCTTGAAAAGGGGAAATTGGAATGGGACCTACAGGGTGCGACAGCACATGTTCTATGGTAAATCATCTCTATATTTTGCCACAATCAGTGCACGTCTAAATACAAATTATGGATGTATGTGACCTTAAAGTATTTCCCCGATTTATATTTAAGGTTTGCTTTTGTGGTCATGTTTTCAACGTTTTTAGTTTTGACTTTGATATTTGACTAAAACTCCTTGAAGGACCTAAAGAACGCGAACTAATGATACAATGTTTAGACATGTTCAATCCTTCCTCTACAGCTGTGGGCAAAGAATCTCGAATATCTCTTGTTGCATGCCTTTTCTAGAAGAGATATTGATAAGATATGGAGAATGGGATTCAACATCAAAGGGATCAGTCATGGATAATTCAGATGGTTCACAAAAGCAATAACATGTTCTTCGTCTCTCTTCATTGCTGTTAGTCTTGTTTCCTCTTTTGAATTTGCATTATTTGCAGCAATTCCAGCCATTTTCAGCGTTACACGACTAAGGGGTTCTAAGAAATGTCTAGTAAGGGTCCATCTAACAAGCGCAGGTTTTTTATTTGTTATGCCTACAGTGCCACCTGATCCCTTGTGGCTTTTATAACGGTCTTTTCTCTTGCAATGTCGGTCCTTGGCCGTTAAATTGTCCAGGAGTCTGTCTTTAAGAAAAGTAGCCATCCATAAAAAATGATCGAATATTCGCAGAAAGTTGAAGCATATCGACTATGTAAACTGGTATCCACCTTCAGTAAATAGACTAGTACGGTTTGTTACAAAAAACTTAAGAATACATTTGAGATGACGATCGCAAAGAAGTGACCAATTTCCCTCTCGTCCTGCTCTAACATTTGACAGCAAAATTTCTACTGCTTCAAGGAACACATCAAAGTATTTGAATGTAAGTGATACCCTCATTGCTTATATGTTTTTATAAGAGGCTATATATGTGCTTCGAATAGTTCCGTCATATGAGCGTAAGGACTTATGTTTGGCTTGAATTGCTTATAATAATTAGTGCTTCTGAGATAAATGAATTTAATATTATTGATTAATAAAGGTATGAAATATCATATAAATGTTAATTAATGTACATTTTGCATTAAAAAATTATGAAATTGAATTGAAACGCACTCTATTCAATGCAAAATATTCGTAGCGTCATTTTTTTACTTAACTCTTAAATGACGGATTAATTTTGCTAAACTTTATTTGAAATCGTTAAAATAAGGTGTATCAACAATGTTGTAATAACAGAAATCATAGCACGGACGTTATTTGACAATGTAGACCTCAAAACTTTTCTAAGTTCGTTTAAGTTAACTTACGTACTCCAAAGCCCAATTTACAAAAATTGCACCGTAGGATTTTTTGACGACAAGTCAAAATGTTAAGTTTAATATTTGATCTACCAATACTGTGATTTATAGCCGTATAGTCCGAATGACGATTAAACTCCTTAAATAAGCGACTTTTCTTTACTCAGTCACCGTACTATAAGTATAGTGTGTACAAGCTTATAACTGATTTCAATTTGGCATAAAAGCGAAATTGTAGTTTAGCTCATGCTTAATTTGATTAATCTATCAATTAAACAATTTTCGATTGAGAAATAATTAGTGCCAAATCACTTCATATGTAAAATGATGAGAATCATGATCTCACAATAGAAAAAGACCGATATAAAACGTAATTAACAGAAAGCGACCAGAGGCATGTACTCGTATAAATTGGTTGAATGTGAACAACGTCTTATTATTACACTGTGTCTAAACCACACCGGCAAAATTTGTTCGGACTCGATGGTATCTAACATCGGGCACAATGACGGAACATCAATAGACAGAAGAAAGATAGATTTCTCCTTATTTTCTCATTTTTTTCATGATATCAAAGAATATATATACATATACAACTATTTTCTATTGTGATATGCAATATTTTCTACAAATGTTCTATATAAACGGAGAAATAAGTAAAAATGCATGTCAAAATGACGAATTGAGTGAATCTTGCCTCGAAATCATTAAGTTGTTCACATTGTACGGAAAGAAAGGTACGGGAAGATAGATACTGACCCGAAGATTGCAAATTAAGTTATTATGAGCATCTCAATACTTGTATTTCTGTGTATGGAATGAAAGAAAAGGGTCATGTCAAATTAAAATAAACCGGTTTATTTTAATTTGACATGACCCTTTTCTTTCATTCCATACACAGAAATACAAGTATTGAGATGCTCATAATAACTTAATTTGCAATCTTCGGGTCAGTATCTATCTTCCCGTACCTTTCTTTCCGTACAATGTGAACAACTTAATGATTTCGAGGCAAGATTCACTCAATTCGTCATTTTGACATGCATTTTTACTTATTTCTCCGTTTATATAGAACATTTGTAGAAAATATTGCATATCACAATAGAAAATAGTTGTATATGTATATATATTCTTTGATATCATGAAAAAAATGAGAAAAAAGGAGAAATCTATCTTTCTTCTGTCTATTGATGTTCCGTCATTGTGCCCGATGTTAGATACCATCGAGTCCGAACAAATTTTGCCGGTGTGGTTTAGACACAGTGTAATAATAAGACGTTGTTCACATTCAACCAATTTATACGAGTACATGCCTCTTGTCGCTTTCTGTTAATTACGTTTTATATCGGTCTTTTTCTATTGTGAGATCATGATTCTCATCATTTTACATATGAAGTGATTTGGCACTAATTATTTCTCAATCGAAAATTGTTTAATTGATAGATTAATCAAATTAAGCATGAGCTAAACTACAATTTCGCTTTTATGCCAAATTGAAATCAGTTATAAGCTTGTACACACTATACTTATAGTACGGTGACTGAGTAAAGAAAAGTCGCTTATTTAAGGAGTTTAATCGTCATTCGGACTATACGGCTATAAATCACAGTATTGGTAGATCAAATATTAAACTTAACATTTTGACTTGTCGTCAAAAAATCCTACGGTGCAATTTTTGTAAATTGGGCTTTGGAGTACGTAAGTTAACTTAAACGAACTTAGAAAAGTTTTGAGGTCTACATTGTCAAATAACGTCCGTGCTATGATTTCTGTTATTACAACATTGTTGATACACCTTATTTTAACGATTTCAAATAAAGTTTAGCAAAATTAATCCGTCATTTAAGAGTTAAGTAAAAAAATGACGCTACGAATATTTTGCATTGAATAGAGTGCGTTTCAATTCAATTTCATAATTTTTTAATGCAAAATGTACATTAATTAACATTTATATGATATTTCATACCTTTATTAATCAATAATATTAAATTCATTTATCTCAGAAGCACTAATTATTATAAGCAATTCAAGCCAAACATAAGTCCTTACGCTCATATGACGGAACTATTCGAAGCACATATATAGCCTCTTATAAAAACATATAAGCAATGAGGGTATCACTTACATTCAAATACTTTGATGTGTTCCTTGAAGCAGTAGAAATTTTGCTGTCAAATGTTAGAGCAGGACGAGAGGGAAATTGGTCACTTCTTTGCGATCGTCATCTCAAATGTATTCTTAAGTTTTTTGTAACAAACCGTACTAGTCTATTTACTGAAGGTGGATACCAGTTTACATAGTCGATATGCTTCAACTTTCTGCGAATATTCGATCATTTTTTATGGATGGCTACTTTTCTTAAAGACAGACTCCTGGACAATTTAACGGCCAAGGACCGACATTGCAAGAGAAAAGACCGTTATAAAAGCCACAAGGGATCAGGTGGCACTGTAGGCATAACAAATAAAAAACCTGCGCTTGTTAGATGGACCCTTACTAGACATTTCTTAGAACCCCTTAGTCGTGTAACGCTGAAAATGGCTGGAATTGCTGCAAATAATGCAAATTCAAAAGAGGAAACAAGACTAACAGCAATGAAGAGAGACGAAGAACATGTTATTGCTTTTGTGAACCATCTGAATTATCCATGACTGATCCCTTTGATGTTGAATCCCATTCTCCATATCTTATCAATATCTCTTCTAGAAAAGGCATGCAACAAGAGATATTCGAGATTCTTTGCCCACAGCTGTAGAGGAAGGATTGAACATGTCTAAACATTGTATCATTAGTTCGCGTTCTTTAGGTCCTTCAAGGAGTTTTAGTCAAATATCAAAGTCAAAACTAAAAACGTTGAAAACATGACCACAAAAGCAAACCTTAAATATAAATCGGGGAAATACTTTAAGGTCACATACATCCATAATTTGTATTTAGACGTGCACTGATTGTGGCAAAATATAGAGATGATTTACCATAGAACATGTGCTGTCGCACCCTGTAGGTCCCATTCCAATTTCCCCTTTTCAAGATCACGGCACGATGAGAAAATCATGTGAGTCTAATTTGTTGAAGTAATTAGAATCTGAAGTTCCTTCAGCACTTTCCGTACCTTCCTTTGTACCATTACTCCCAACTTACAGTTGGTAAGGCATTGATTCAATGTATTGATGTTTAGAAAGGTAACCTAAAACATACGGTGACCCTGCAGCTGACTATTAAAAAATATGTCCCAACGAATTTCTATAGCGCAAACAGTAGCAGATGTTTTTAACCGCTACGTTATGAACAACTCTATAAAGTCTGTCGAAAGGGAACGCCGCGCAAAGACTATAGCTTCCACCAAAGTGTATAAGATTATTCCTGACTACAAACTTTTCACAAATCCCCTATGATTCCACCTGATGTGAGCTTTGCATAACCAGAACGTTTGTAAATTCAGAAATTGTCAAATTATACCAACACTGTTAATGGCTGTCGTAATTTGTTAAGCGCTCAAGAGGAGGTCATTACTCGATGTCTTACACTTTGACACCAAGTTTAGAGAAATGGGAAATAGTGGAAGAACAATCATACGGACCTCTAATACAGATGTGGTTGTTTTGTGCGTTCACTACTATAAATATATGACACATACGAGCGAAATGTGGGTGCATGTGAGGAACATTAGGAGTGTAAAGGATGGGCTAAGACTTTTCCCCATTCACTAACTATGTGTCTGTCTTTCCCCAACAATTTGTAAACTATTGCCTGCTGTACATGCACTAACCGGATGCGACATAACTGTCTCTGTTTGGGAGTAGGTAAACAAACTGTCTACAAGACTTTGAAGGAAACGCACGGCTATTTCGGTGGTTTTTTTTTAGAGGTAATATTGACAAGATGAAGCCCTTGCTTGGGCATGAAAGTTAATTTCAAAGCTTTATGATCAGAAATATCTCTTTAAAACCATTCCATCATAGTAATTATCCAATGCACTTCAAGCTTGCCACCAGTAAATATGCAAGTTTAGTCAGGTTACTTCCCTGTGAGACAGCACTGAAACTGCATGTTTTACATACTTTGTTTCAAACTAAAAATTTGGAGCACATTACACATTGCTAACCCCCTTATTTCGTCAATTTTACAATACAGTTGGCGAGATTTAAATGATTCATTACACCCCGCGTATTTAAATTGGCATATGTCAGCAAAATTCTTGCAGGATCTTGTGTTTTCATTGAAGGAAAAATGTCCATGTAAAAAAGTCATGGTTTGTTCACAACAAAAACCTATATGTCCGGAGCTTTACTCCTGTAAAGGGTCAGAATTATATAGAAATTGCAAATTATGTTTCTTGACAGATGAACCAGCAAATACTCCTGGTATAATTCTG
This sequence comes from Mytilus edulis, assembly GCA_019925275.1. Taxonomy (NCBI): domain Eukaryota; kingdom Metazoa; phylum Mollusca; class Bivalvia; order Mytilida; family Mytilidae; genus Mytilus; species Mytilus edulis. The sequence continues at coordinate 23,584,888 of CM034359.1, read as the reverse complement.
TTGTGAGGATCTCTTTGGTTGGAATTTTGAATTATTACTGTTTTCATGAATTACATGAATGAGCTTATGCAAAATACGCCTCCATGATAGCATGCATCAGTTAAAATAATAATATTTATCATTTATTGATGAGGTTGAATGTCAGCCGGTAAGGTAACTACTGTAACTTTATTAGAATATTTGCATAATAGATCAAAATTTAGTGTTTGAAAAAGCCAATTTCCAGAATAAATCGATTTTCTAATTCATTTTGTTTTTCATTTTCGAGATAATTTATTGTTTAATGATTTGAAAATAATGTCTGTATCTGAAATTTTACCTAAATTGTTGTATATATCTTCAATTCAAAATTATGGAAGAAAAAAAAATAAAAACAAAATTTGATCTTTGACCCTATTTTATGCAAAACTGTTACCACATTTCTTTTTGACGACATCGTTATTTCAAAAGTACTAATTTTTCAGAATCCAATGATATATTATATAGCCATATAGTATGTTTGACGATTAAATCTAAAAAATATTAGGTCTGGTCACCGTACTATTATATATAACAATAAATATATCAAACACAATTTATAATTGCCGATCGCCCACGAGACTAGAAGAACACCGGATTTTATTATAATCTATCATAACAAACATAATATTTTGCAATAATATATATATACATATAAACAATGCTTTCAATACAAAACGAAAACATTGACTCCGTCATAAACGAACCCGCCGGCCAGGAAAAACCAACAACCAAGTTACCTTAGTCGATATGGAAACCTGTGTCCAAACCCTAATGCTCGGAAGATCGTCTCGAGAGGTGTACTTGGACAATACTGAAAATTAGCTTATTTTTTTTAACTTAAACAAAATATCATCAAAATGTGTAATAGCAAACAAAAATACCAATATATAGTACAAAAACAAGAAAAAATCAAACAATAATGAACCAACATTAAATCTGAACTTGACCAGTGAGAATGGTCTGATAGGGAAATTAACCCGCCAAAAAATGACCATTCACGTGATACTACAATTAATATCACGTGTCCATACATATATTGAAAGAACCGTTAGTACAATAATTTTCCTCTATACTTCGAAACGCGGAAAATTATAAGTACACACTATACTTATATATAACAATAAATATATCAAACACAATTTATAATTGCCGATCGTCCACGAGACTAGAGAACTCAAAGAAAGGGCTGAAACGGATAGAAAAACATATCTATAAACCTAAATTCTTAGAAACTGAAATTCTATTATCAAATGAATCTGCAATGTACCCGTCTTTACTTAAATCAGATTTCCAACGTCCATGCCTCTTTATACATCTCTCATTAACATCTGACTTGGCTGCAGCAGAAGCGCCACCTGAACGTAATGAGTGTAAACCTAAGTTAAGTTGTGGAGCAACCATTTTCAACCTTTTAACAATATTTTGCGTGGCTGCTGTATAACTAAGCTTCTTATTTTTATAAATTAACTTAGCTGTACCACCCGAATAAATATGGGTCTGAAAACAAAATGATCAGAATCAACATCCAAACTAGATAAACCCAAATAACGCTTATACATCAAAAGGGGACATGCTTGAGAACTCCCTTTGGAAATCAATATTTCGTTGCCCTGTCTATATTAATCAGTTTTGCTATGCGACAAAAAGATAGACATGTATTCCTCATATATCTTAATATCCCTACAAGTTAATGAACTTAATTCATCAAAACGTAAAAAACCTGCATAAGCTATAAGTATCATAGTTAAATCCCTAATCACTAATAAATCACTAGACTCCTGATATATAGAACATAGTTCTCTAAGCATAATGTTATCAACTGGGTCTTTTTTCACGACTGGTTTATCGTTCCGCCTTTTGCACGATTCTAATAGAAATTTTATGAATGAATTGCTTGTAGGGTCTATGTAACCGTTCAATTCGTGAGCCCATTTTATAGAATAAATCGCGGACTGCAATACACTTGGTGAAGAATGTTTGTCAATAAGAAATGTTAAGTATAACGCTACATGTACTGGTTCGGCTGGTAAGTCTGAAAAACCATGTTCATTAATGAATAACTTCCAACGATTAAATCCGGCGAAGTACTTCTTTGACGTATTTTCACTTTTCGAATCCACTATGTACAAAGCCATCTTTCCTGCCAAAGATCTCAACACATTGTTTTCTCCTACACCACTGCTCTCAACGACATTCTCAACGTTCTGTCTCAGTTTTAAACCTAAAAAACGCAAAAATCCTCATTAAAATCTGACAAATAAAGCAATCATACTAAATCTTTGAGGATTTTCACCAAAAATCCCATTTTTACCAGTACCCTTTACTATAATGTTGTATCTAGGCAAATAAATAACCTCCTTTATAAAATCTCTACATCCGCCGTCTTTATATAAAAGTGGCCAATAAGGATCAGATTTCCATTCAGGAATAACCAACATGCATTTAGCCTTATCCTTTATTATCTTGTTTATTGTCATGGCAACTAACGATGGAGGTGGCACTAACCAATTAGTATCACCTCCCCAAAACTGACTAAAAGCGTTTATTGCCTCAGTACCTGGGCACCAAATTCTCGAATTAAAACGAGAGCTCTGAGCGTTGTAATGAGTAGAAAATCTATCAACAGTAAAAGGGCCAAAAGTACAACTCAGATCATGAAAAACGTTCTTTTCGATGCTCCAATCATCGGGATCCGTATGTCTACTTAAAAAATCAGCATGCTTATTCTCAGTTCTCGGTACCCAATTGGTTTGTAAACCTATATTTTTCTTCGAGAAAGAATTGAGAATATCTGTTACAACCTTCTGTAATTTGTATTTTTTGCTACCAACATTCAATATATGTGTCACATTCTTATTATCAGAATTTACTTTAACGGTCTTATTCTCAAGAAATGAATCATATGAGTTCAAAACTCTTCTAACCGTCTCTAATTCTCGCCAGGTAGAACTTTCAAATTGTTCACCCGCGAACCAATTTCCATAAATCTCATGATTTTCACTATGAAAATCCAAAACTGTGGAAAAATATCCACCAAAACCTACATCTGAGGCATCACAAAATAACTCAATATCATACATGTCAGTTAAATTAACTGAACAAATATCAACACCTACAAGATTAAGTGTTCTGCAAGAGTTTTTCCAAAAACCAAGCTCATCAATAGCTTCTACTGTTATTCTAACAGGTGCGTTCCAACTAGCACGCGCTTGAACACAATCATATAAAAATCTTGTGTTCCGTCTAGATATCACCCAAAACGATTTGCATAGAAATCAGCTGACCAATAATACTAGCCAAAGTTCGAGCACTGAACAAAAGTACTCCTTTTCCAATCTCGCTTAAAATAAGACTCGCAGCTTTTTCTGCCTTGTCAATTCTCTCATCACTAACACAAATTTTGCCTATTTTTGTGTCCCAAACATAACCTAACCATTTAACATACTGTGAAGGGAACCAACTACATTTTTCATGTGCAATCAAAAATCCTAGAACTTCCAATTTTTGTTTAACCTCTTGACTGGTTTTAAGACACGAGCTTAAATCTCGATCACCACCTAAACCATCATCCAGAAACATGATGATTCTTTTGCCTTCAGATCTCAAGTGTTTGACAAATTCTCGTAGTACTTTTGAAAAAATGTACCCAGCAGTAGCTAAACCAAATGGCAGTACATTAAAAACAAAGTATCCAACTTTGCCTTCAAAATCCCATGAAAATCCTAAAAAACTTCTATGTATTTGACAAATCTCAATATGATGATAAGCCGACTTAAGATCAAAGGAAAACAGAAAATCATCCTTCTGAAACATATCTCGGGCTACTTTTGTATCTTCATACTTAAATCTGAATTTGAACAAATGTATGTTTATGTGTCTACAATCTAGTACAAGTCTAGGTTTGCTCGATTTGTTGTATGCAACCGTTAAAGGGTAAACTACCTGCGGAATCTTTTGTACCTCAGAAATACATTTTTTCTGTAAAAGATTGCTGATCTCATCTTGAACAAATTTCTTATTGTTTAATGACGATCTGTTGTTTTTAATAACAGCGTGTTGAGGCTCGGTTTTGAATGGTATTTTATAACCGTTTTCAATAACATCAATAATGTGTTTGTTTTCGGTAATCAATTTCCATTGACCTATATTGACCTTGAGTCTACCAACTGGCGAGACGCATTCATGCTGAACTGTTGTATCCATATCAATACACATCACCGTGTGAGTATTTTTTAACAGTATTTACTTTTGTATTTTCAGACTTATTGCTTGAATCACTGACTAGAGGCGCAAAGTGGCCTTGTATTACATTAATATTATCAAAAACTAAAATTTGAGAATAAGAATTACTTATCTTATTTTTCATGTCTGGACAATCGTCTACCCAATGACCCTTATTTCCACACTTGAAACATCTTCCAGGCTTAACGGATTTGGTTTCTTTCTCTGGATTTCTGCTATAAGGTGTTGGTCTTGGCTTGCCTTTCTTAACTTTTTCCGCCTTACTCTTTCTTTCTGCTCTAGACTGAGCCCTCATCATCTTCTTTTCGTCTTCTGAATCATCAGCGATGGGATTAGCTACGTACTCGCTGACGACTTTCCACCCAAGCTGGGAAGAGTCGGCCAGTTTTATAAGCTTTTGCCTTTCACACACTAAGTCAATACCTTCAATAATCTTCATCTTCGCTGTCCGCACTGAATCAATTCCTAATTCTGGAGCTTCCAAGCTAGCTTTAGCTTCTTTCAGCTTGCTTAACACTTTCACCTCATGACGATACTGGTTTTCATTTCCTTTACGCTGAAAACTATAATTGTTAGTCATGGTTTCTTCAAGCTTGGCTATCTGAGTTTGGAAATCTCCTGCTGTGACTGTTGCAGATTTGATTGGAAAGATGAAAGCCTACTATCCATCACTGTAGTTATGCTGTTTAGAAGATCTTGCTGTGAAGAAGAAACTGCATTTTTCACCTCGCGTAGAATAACTGCCTTAATTGAATCGTCTAAATCGGTGTCCATCTTGACCAGTTCGAAGTTGGCGAGAGAATGGTCTGATAGGGAACTTAACCCGCCAAAAAATGACCATTCACGTGATACTACAATTAATATCACGTGTCCATACATATATTGAAAGAACCGTTAGTACAATAATTTTCCTCTATACTTCGAAACGCGGAAAATAATAATTATAATATATTAAAACGTATATGCTACTTTCAACATTTATGATCCTGATTACTCGCCATTCTTCTATATAAATTGATTGCATAGTGTACTATAAATTTGTCTTGCTTACCACGTGGATGTATATCTTCCTTTAATGTCAATATGGCTCTCTATGCTCTTCAACTTCGTACTTTATTTGGCTTTTTATAATTTTTTTGGATTCGAGCGTCACTGATGAGTCTTTTGTAGACGAAACGCGCGTCTGGCGTATTTATAAAATTTAGTCCTGGTATCTATGATGAGTTTATGGCACACGAAGGTTCGATTCGTAAAACTCGGGTTACATGATGTAGAGTATTACGAGTTTACTCAACTGACAACCGAACCCCCAAGTTTGACCTTTTGAACCTAGCCGAGTTAACTCGACATCAACCCTGGGTTAGGGAAGATTTAGTTGAGTTTCAAGATGGCGTCAAATAATTGCATCAACAAAAATTGATACAAAATAACTGGTTTTTGACCAAATACAGTCGAAGAAAGGGACTGACAAGAAGAATTTATGTTTGCCTGTATTTTTCACCAAATATTGCTCATGTCTATATTAACTGTTGGTGATGATAATAAATAAAACAGAAATTACATTTTTTTACTCAGAACTTTTTTTTTTCCTCAAATATTTTTCGATAACTAACTATTTTTTCAAAAACAGGATTAATACTTTCCGTTCTAAAACTTAAAGTTTTTTCCTATTTTCATGCTCAGTAGACACAATAAATTCACTTTTCTTATGATAGTTAACTCGATTGATAGTCAACTCGATTGATAGTCAACTCGATTGAAGAGTTTTGACTTTAATTCGGAAAGGTTGCATACATGCGCATAAGAACTGATCTTTAAACTCGAGTCAACCCAAGTTGGACGAATCGAAGTAGGCTGACGTGTGAAATTTGTGTAGGTGCGCCCGGTTAATTCTATTGTTTAGACGGCGAACAGTTTTATTGCGAACATTGTAAAATATTACATTCAAGACAAAAACTATCAAAGAATCACGAATTTAAGGAAGCTTTGGATTTTACTCCGGAAGTTAAATCAAAAAGCGCTGATCATAACGAGTCCTTTTCTTTCGTTTGCATACTCTGTTATGTTATAGTTTGTGGATGTTGTGTTACCGAAAACCATAATAGTAATAAGGTTTCTCAACTAAAAGATACAATTGAACAGCTGAATAAAAAAATTTAACAAGATTTTCTGTCAAAGTTAAATAAAACAAGCGGAAATGTGTCCAAGTTGGATCAAAGCCTTTCAACATTTGGTGGTCAGGTCGGGCTGTTGAAAAGGCTATAACAGAAGATGGTATCAAAACCATCTATGGTTGACCAGTATATAGCTTAAAAAATCGCGTTCACAGACTAACTTGCACGAAAAGAGAATGACATATTAACAAGAAAATTATTGGACAACAAAACTGTTCTTGCCAAAGCATACGCTCTGGATAACGGGAAATTTGTTCTTGACCAAAGCAGACATGATGGAACTTTAATACAGATGTTAAAAAGCCTGAATGAAGATATCAACAAACTTAAGTGCCGTGTCCTTCCGAAGTGTCCCTAGATGGTTTACATCCCAACGCTGGTCAATGAAAATGACGTTTCAAAACTCTTGAGTAGATATAAAATGTGTGAAATTGGATCAAGAAGAGAATGGAAGATCGAAATAATGCCACTTTAAATTCATGAAGATATTATGAAATGTAAGAAGTGTGGAAAACAAAAGCCAACCAACTACAAGATGTACAAAGGATTGCATTATGATCATAAAGATTACTTCATATGTTGCCAAATTTTGATGGACCGACAAACATTCAATTAAATTTTCACTGGAACAACGGAATGATAAATGGTATGCTACGTTTTGTTTCTAATTTGGGTACTACATACTATAGACATTCTAAAAAATGGTTTAACATTGCTCACTTTGATATGTGTAATCTATGTTAAAGGGCGTTCTCTATGCGTGCTATGGTTTCTTTATCATTTTAGATTTTATTTTTAACACATTTCAGTTTGAAAATTATTTGTTTTTTTTTCTAAGTAAAAATATATTTCTTATACTTGTGTAAAACATTATTGGGTATTTATATAACACTACACACCATGTTATATTGAAAAGAAAAGTGTCTCGACATTGATTTAGTAACAGATCTATTATAAGAGTCAAAAGACATGTCAGATATAACGTCAGCGATACAGTAATTATACAAATTAAATCAAATCAAATCAATGTTGATTTTAACAGAGGTCCACTCGAGCAGTCAGGCATCAACTGGAGACAAATTTTCAAGTAACGACCTTAACTGGATAAATAAAGGTTAAATAATGGCAAAAGTAGTATACCGCTTTTCGAAAGTCATAAATCGATTAAGAGAAAACAAATCCGGGTTACAAAATAAAATTGAGGGAAACACATCAAATGTATATAAGAGGAAAACAACGAAACAACAGAAATACTAAAGTGCAACACAAAAAAACGACAATGCAACACACACAGAAACGAACTATAAGATAACAATTGCTATTTTCATGACTTCGTACTGTCGCCCGTCCGAAAAACTCTGTCAAGGAAACTTTCTTCAACGTTTTTGTTTTTGCTTCAATCTTTGGAAGGAAATGTTTTAGTTTAGATCTGCAGCTTGTAGATATTGCAGTTGAATCTGATCGTATCGAGTACGCAACGTTAACGTTTACATACATCCACTACGCAGCCACTGCATGATAGTTTGATGCTATGGGACGGTACGCGCAAGCGCAGACGGCATATGATAGAGTTTTAAAACATGTTTTAACGTTGTTTTTCTGTCAGTTTCATTAGAAAATGGAGATAACAATATTGTATTTAAAGCTCCGACGGCATCAATTGTGGATTTGATGGTCGCAAATACAAAAAACTTAATTTGCGACCATCAAATCCCCAATTGATGCCGTCGGAGCTTGAAATACAATACAGTTATCTCCTAATTGTATGCATATGGCTCTTATATATTTGGTCTGTAGCTTGATATAGTGTTGGGTTGTAGCAAGTAAAGTAATTTTAACATCCCCCGTTTATCGATCTTTATCCATTTACTGATTGTCGATAGAAGAAATTTTGACCACTCATCGAACAAGTAACTTTTCGTCAAAGTTTGCATGGCTTCTATAAACATGATAAAGGGGAATGGTTTAATATTTGTGTTGCAGATTGATAAATATGAGTTGTAGCGAGTACGCGATTTTTGTTGAGACTTCGGCGTTAGTCGAAAAAGCGAGACATAGCTATCCTACATTCCGTCGGCGCCGTAGTCATCGTCGTCCACAAATATTCACTCTGTGTTAAAGGTTTTGAAATTTTAATAACATTTTGAAACTAACCTGGATTTCTACGAAACTTGGACATAAGCTTGTTTTTGTTCATAAGATATTATTCAGAAGTGAATTTTCTAAAAATAAAATTCCATTTTTTCGGACATAGTTTTTCTGCCAGGAAACAATACATTCACTCTGTGGTTAAAAGTTTTTAAAAATTTAATATTTTCTTAAACTATCCTAGATTTGCAATAAACTTGGACAGAAGCTTGTTTATGATCATTAGATAGTATCAAGAAGTAAATTTTGTAAAAATAAAATACCATTTTTTCTGTATTTTACTTATATATGGACTTAGTTTTTCTGTCAGGAAATAATACATTCACTCTGTGGTTAAAGTTTTAAAAATTTTAATAACCTTCTTAAAAGAGGGACGAAAGATACCAGAGGTACAGTCAAACTCATAAATCGAAAATAAACTGACAACGCCATGGCTAAAATGAAAAAGACAAACAGACAAACAATAGTACACATGACACAACATAGAAATTGGGGAATAAGCAACACGAATTTTCTTAAACTATCATGGATTTGTACCAAACTTGGACAGAAGCTTGATCTGATCATAAGATAGTCTCAAGAAGTAAATTTTGTTAAAAAAATCATTTTTTGTTGTATTTTACTTATAAATGGACTTAGTTTTTCTTCTGGACAGTTAACATGGTTAACATAACATACAGTCTGCAGTTAAAGTTTTAAACACATTTATAAGATTCATAAACTATCCTGGATTTTTACCAAACTTGGAAGCTTCTTACAATCAAAAGATATATAGTATCGAGAGGAAAATCTTAATGTTGTTTTTTTCCCTCATTTGTGTGGAGTCTGCGACTAACAAACAGTAGGCGAGACACTGGGTTCCGCGCGGAACCCTTACGATTTTTTTACCACTAACGTGCATCCACTTTCTTATTGGGGATAAACTCAATATACACAATAAATAAACAACCATGAACTATAACATGTACATGACCCATACATGATATAGAAAGCATTGCAATTTATATCGTTTAAACGAGTGCAGGAGATCGAAGGTTCAATTTATGGCTGGTTTCACACCACATATTTCAATATTAGTATTTGCTGTGTAGCACGCGGAATTGAGGGATAAAAGACAAGACGGGTAGACTCGGTGTCAGAATACAGCACCCGGGTAGTGCGAAATGTATTTATCTTGTGAAAAGGGATGTCATAAAATTCCGACTCAGTATGTGAGTCTAGTACATGTATAAAACAACCATCCACCAATTTAAAGGTTTTCCCTTTCGGGTTCACAGTTATATCTGTCGTTCGATAGCTTCTTACAGTTACTTCCGCTGCAGCGGTTGGGGCATTGTTCGTCTGTACGTACGTCTGTTCGAAATTTTTGAGAAAAAAAAATTGTTTCTGTTCTCTAACTTAAGTTTGCCTTAGCCAAAGATTCTGAACTTATACACACGTTTATTGTCACCAAAACACAAATCAAATTCGAATTTGGTTGGCGTCACTTTCAATGTCCCTTTACTAATGGAAAACATGCTAGATTTACGATTTCCACACTCAAAATTAATTTTGCCTCACCCATATGTTACAAAACTTATACAGAAGCATATAACCACCAATTACAAATACATTTCTGATTCCTCTAGCCTCACTTTCATCGTTCTCCGGTAATGTCTCTTAATAAATGGCCAAGTAATTCATTTGCCGTATATTTGCAAGCGGGGGCAACTGTGTCCCGTTGACATATTCTTCTTTTATGTTTTTATTAGATTGATATAGGAAGCTGTGTCTTTTTTTTTGTCATGTATTTTGTGCTGTATGTTGTTACCTGTCCTTTTATGATTTATGTTTAAAACTTTTGCAAAACCCCGTGGTAGCTGTAAACTTACTTACTTTTGTGATTACCTGATTTCTTAGCTATAATTGTTATAATTATAATTTATTAATTTCCGAACATATTTGTATCAAAATCGTCGTTTGGTTTTGTTGGAAATTAATAGCTTTCATATTGTATCCTAGACAATAACAACATATTAGTTGTTATTTCATTTATTTTCTATGTTTGTTTTATAACATCTTATGTATTTAAAATTAATTTTTTTTCCAAATAATCGATTATAGTTTTTTTTTTAATAAAACAATAAACAATATCATGAAATTCATTATATGACGTCACAAAGTATATATCGGTTTTTAGATAAAATTAACCGTGCAATATGCTTTTTTCAGGGGCGGATCCAGCCATTTGAAAAGGGGGGGGTTACAACCCAGGGTAGTAAGGGGGGGGGGGTTCCAACCACATTTCCCCATTCAAATGCATTGATCGTACAAAAAAAGGGCGGTTCCAACCCCCGGAACCCCCCGCCCTGGATCCGCCACTGTTTTTGCTATGGAATATTCTTCTTGCTATCCGCCGTTTTCTGTCTACCTTCGAAAATATAGTTTAACATGTGACTATCCCTGAACAAATCTAACATGTGACTATCCCTGAACGAATCAAATAAGTTAAAATATACAATACAATACAATACAATACAATACAATACAATACAATACAATACAATACAATACAATACAATATAATACAATACAATGCAATACAATACAATACAATACAACAATATAATACAATACAATACAATACAACAATACAATACAATACAATACAATACAATACAATACAATACAATACAATACAATACAATACAATACAATACAATACAATGCAATGCAATGCAGTGCAGTGCAATTCAATGCAAAATGTAATGCAATGTAATGCAATGCAAAACAATACAATACAATACAATGCAATGCAACATTAAAATACAATACAATACAATATTTTTGGTGTTGGAACCCCTTTTTTATAATTATCGTTTTGAATAAGTAATATAAAAAAATACACAATGTTTTACAGTAACACAAGTTAATGTAAATTTGTGGAAAACATTTAAGGCAGTTATATCGCATGACTAGTTACATCAGTGTCGCCGGCACACAGCACTTCCTCGATAAGTTTTACTTAGTATTTTTAGTTCATCTCCAGTATTCTACAGATACAGACACAGAACACATGATTTGCATATCTATAAATCTTTTGATTATTTTACTTCGAAAATATGCCAAGTTTGCATTAATGGTAGTTTTAAAATTCTTTGACAAAAGTAAATAACCGTTGCTGTTGTATATCGTTTTAACTTTCAATGTGGTAGTTGGTTGTAGCAGTTTCCGTGTTTTCGCAAGTATCCGAAGTCGGTGAATTTGAAGACTGGAACTTTTGTTGTTCGGGCGTCAAATATAAATTGTTAGTGGAGTTTTTTTATGTTATGTAATGCACACAAAACATTATTACTTCCACCAGATACATATACACACACTACAATTAACATTTTTCTCATTTTCTGATCATGAACTGCAGATGAAGTTCAGGCACAGCAAAAGCTGCATACATAAATTTGTTTATGATCATGACAAAATCCCCTTCTTTCTTAAGTGGCAGCCCCGATGGCCTGACACCTAATTAGTCCAACAGCCCAATTTGGTCCGACACCCCATTAATACAATGTCACATTGTTCTAACACTCCAATACACCTTATCGCTTATCCCGGCTGACCAGGCCGCTTGAACTTTTGACATCAACAACAAACACTTTTCCATTGTGGCGTCAGATATTTTGTTTTATGACATCAACATTTTACGGGAACCTGTGTGACATCCAGCAATGGCGGACAAATAGCGATAAGGTGTATACATTTGTAGTTCAACACCAAATAATTGAACAGAATAACTTTTTATATCTGAAAGCCTGATCATGTGTTTATTTAATATGAAAAATCATGTGGTGACCAAACGTCTGAGTTATCAGGTAGGTTGGTAGATGTGTATTTGTTAAAATATTTTAAAATATGCTATATTGATGTAGTGATTGGCATTGTTGGGTAGAAGTTTGTTGTAACTTTTACCCTGGTATTGTAGCTGAACAGATTCATTAAAAGTAAACAGAGTTAATAACTTCAGGGTCATATTGTTCTCCCAAATTCAGTAAGCAGCTTAATTTTTAACCACAAATATTTTTGTTAGTACAGCTAGTACATTCCGTCAAACTAAAGTATCTTTTGTGAAGTTTTGTCAAATTTATACTTGCAGCAGATTCTTAACTGTTGGTATGTCATACATATATAAGAAGGGAGAGAAGACATTAGTTTAAAAAAATTATAGTACGATATGAAGCAAAGGTTAAGTAATTTGTACATGTTGTAAAAACATTTTATTTTGGTATGCAAATAAATCAAGAAATTCAGGACCAGAGTATCTTCTCACAAAAATATATCATTGTATATTGTAATGTCAAAGAAAAAGACTGTAGAATTCAGAGCTCCAGATAGGAATTCACAAATTGGGGTTTTTACCCACCATTTTCTCATGTAATTGGGTGATTAAGTTTTTTATTGCATTATCAATTCAAATTCACCCCTCAAGTTAATATCAAATTGGGGTTTTCACCACCAAGCTCCTTAATGTATTGGGTTTTTACATCAACACAATATTGAATATTTAGGCAATATCAACCCCAGATGTTTTTCCAGCTTAAATATGTTTCTTTCTTTGTATACGTGCTAGCTATTTTATTTGGTTTATTCACTGAAGAGCAATTGTAGGTTTAATTTGTGTCCAGTTTCAAACCTTCTGCTAGTTTTGTATTTTCTCACAACTTATATAAACTAAAAAATGGATATGTGTTTTCACAGGCACTCATCTCAGAATTTTTTATCACTCATTAACCGTAAAATGAAAAAAAATAGTATATAAACTCTATACTTGAATGTTTTTGTTTTATTCAATTTACATAAATCTGGGTTAAGTGATCCCTTATTAGGACTTTTGGTTTCCGATGCTTTCCAACTACATATCACGATTTGGCCTTTCACTTTTTCCAACTGAGTTTGTTTTTGACGAAACCCCGTGTTTATTAGCAATGTTCTTGTTAAGTTACGCAAACACGCCCGTGTGTTAGATGGACGCTTCCTAAAATCACTGGCTGAGTCTTGTTATCATCATAACTTTCCCTCAGCTATTCAAAAGAAGCTGAAAACATGCTTCTATTCAATATTTTTACCGGACATTCACTTTCGTTTTAATTCAATGTATGTTATGATAACCTGAGCAATTCGAAAAAATATGTCAAAATGACACAGGGTAACTGGATAAACGCCGAGAAGATCGAAATGTTTTCAAAAACATGTGTACCTTTGGGCAACGGAAAATTCCAGCAGGGACCCATTTCAGCTACTTGATGCAGGGATCTATTTTTAGAACAAAAGGACATTTCCAATTATAAATATTATACAAATAGATTTATGCGACGACTAAACAGATAAGGGTAAATAACGAAAATGGTAGCCAATAAAAGGGTTGAGCACTCATGGTTTTGGCATATGATTGGGTTTTCCTTTGAACTAATTGGGTTCTTGAACCCTGCAATGGGCAATTGCATTGGGTTTTTTATCATTTGTATTGCGTGATCACGCAAATACGCAGCTTATCTGGAGCTCTGAGAATGGTAGATATATATATACATAATCTTTTTTTAAAAATATTATAAAAGAGGGACCAAAAATACCAGAGGGACAGTCAAACTCATAAATCGAAAACAAACTGACAACGCCATGGCTAAAAATGAAAAAAACAAACAGACAAACAATAATACACATGACACAACATACATGACATAGAAAACTAAAGAATAAGCAACACGAACCCATTTAAAACTCTGGGTGATCTCAGGTGCTCCAGAAGGGTAAGCAGATCCTGCTCCACATGTGGCACCCGTCGTTATGTTTATGCTTATGTGATAACAAGACAGGTAAATAGTCTAATTCGGTAGGTCACATTCATAAAAGGGAAGAGGATTGTAGTTTCTACGTAAGGAACATATCTGATATCATTTGTGAAACAGTTATTCCATAACGGTCAACCAACTCGTGATGGCGTCCGTAAAATTTACGAAGGGATGATTTCAACTTCACCATTTGGAACTCTTGGTTTAATAGCTTTCTTGTGTGCAGCAACCCTCTATCAAGAAAATCATGATAGGAAATTGAATGCAAGCACAGGAATATATAATATATATATAAGATATTCATCATGACAAATATTTGAAAATTCACTAGACATGCTCCTTTCATAACAGCCTGCAACACATGCACATATCAAAGACTTAACAGGACAATAATCTATGATATTATTTTCTTTAAAATTATTTTTAAATCTTGATGTCCATGATCATGATGATTGATGGTTACTGATCATCAGAAGGTGTCAACTTTTAACCTGTACATCATGTACATGTACATATTAAGCAAATTATGAATATGACAGGGCACCTTTATGGAGCTATATATATATACATTGCATATATTTGGTAAAAGTATATAGACTTGTCGAACTAATGTTAATAAAATAGAGAATGGAAATGTGGATTGTTTCAAACAGACAACAACTTGACCAAATAGCAGAAAACAGCCACTTATTTTTCCTAGAGTTCATGTAGTTTGTGCCCCCCTTTTTAACATCCTTGATCTGCAGAAACAATTTTTTTCCAAGTTCTTATTCTTGACCATGCCACATGCCACTAATTCTTTCTATTCTTTCACAGAATTGTACAGTCAGAAAATGAAGATAAGCTGATGAAGAATCAGGGACTTTTTATGCAGGTAAGGCCTGTGTACTGGTACTGTAAATTTTGTATAGTAATGTGTATTACAAAAAAAATGTATCAATACCACAATACCATACATTTGTACCTGCAAGCTTCTAAAAAAATTCTTTGGTTTTTAACAGGTTAATACGTTCTTAAATTTATTCAATTTTAGCTGAAAGTGAAAGTATGTTTTGATCCAGGTATTCAGATTTTCAAATGTCAGAACAATCTTAATCTACATGATCTAAAGCTTTACAACATTCATTCGTTATTGTGAAATATTAAACTTCAAGAGTTATCATTCTTTTCCTGAAAGTTTCCTTTGATCATGTTGATTATCTGTGTAAGTCGTGATCTGCTAGCAGCTTGGCAAGACAGGTCAAGTGAGCTACTCCGATCAATTGATCATGTTGATGTCCCTTGTTGTTCCTTGTTTGTTGTCAGTTAACTTTTTCAATAACTTCTCTTCTGAAACAACTGGAGCAGTTGGAACAATTAATCTGGCAACATCATGTGGGTATCTAGATGTAAAATTATGTACAATAAAACAGGGATAAACATGATAAAATGCAAATTAAGTCTCTTATCTTGAAAACCCCTATAGATAGAGAAAAT
This sequence comes from Mytilus edulis, assembly GCA_019925275.1. Taxonomy (NCBI): domain Eukaryota; kingdom Metazoa; phylum Mollusca; class Bivalvia; order Mytilida; family Mytilidae; genus Mytilus; species Mytilus edulis. Next base: position 23,569,005 of record CM034359.1, on the reverse strand, counting down.
CTTGAATAGAAAAAGCGAACTACAAGGCAAGGTCTACAAACAAGTTGGTATTGCCTAAATTGTTTGTCAAGTCTTTTAGGAGTTATTAAATGACAATTTGTTTTATCATTTGATGCATTTTTCACTATTATAAATATCTTGAAAACAGATAAAAGTTAGAAATTTATTAAGCATAAATGATCAGGAAGGCTTCATTTAAATCTACAAATACATGTAGGTCTACATGAATATGGCCCAATTCTTCAGTCAACTCCTTTATCGGACAATTTTAACATTTTTTGGGGTGTTTTTTTGTGTCTTTTATTTTATAAACATAAATGCTAAATAGATATATACTTTGAAAAGTTCATTGACAAAATTAATCAGCAGGACAAGATCCTAAAAATGTGTTAACATTGTTTAAACGTAAGTCAACTCTTTTGTTTATTTTCGATTTATGAGTTGAATTTTTCATCTGGTATTGTTCCCCCTCTTTTTGCACATCTTTTTATCAAAGTGAGATTGAGATTTGTGATGTTGAAAAAAGTAAGTATTTTATCCTTCTTACAAAAGTACCTTTTAAAACTTTGATATCAACAATACTTTCTTCCAGGGTTCCTTGTGAGAAAGGGTATTTAACCATATTTACTGAGATGTCTTTGCAATAGTCCTCTATACCATATACATGTATAATATTGATCTAAATGACGTTAAACGTTAGTTTCAAGCTTTACATTTCTTTTCACTTGTTTATCTGCAAAAAATGGGGGCAAGCATTTGAACTTTACAGAAATAAATGTGTATATTTACTATTGCATATCACTGATGAATGGTAAATATGCCAAATATTATGAATTCGATCGTAAAATCGCAAAAGATTTTGTGATGTAAAATCAATACTAGTACTGAATGGGGTGACGTTTTATTATTTGGAACATTGATCTGTCAAAATGTTTGCATTAGTTAAAAGTAAAATCACAAAAATACTGCACTCCGACAAGAATTCAAAACGGTCTCTAATCAAATGGAAAAATCAAAAGCTCAAATATGTCTAATGAATGAACAACAACTTTCATATTCCATACTTGGTACTTGACATTGCAATACTTTCTAAATTTACGTTTTTAAATCACTAAGTATATTAATAAAGTCGATGTCACGAACAACTGCACCAAATCACGCGTTAAATATTACCAAGTTTGATAACGTTGATGTGTTATTAACTTCCTTCTTATCTCAACATTGAACTAGGTAACCCTTTATCTTTGTCTGGCACCATATGTTTACCTGTTTAACAGTTGGTTAATTGACACAATTGTAAAATGGCGCAGGCAGCTTCTAAGACATGTGAAATCTGTGTAAGTGCACCCGGTTCCTACTTTTGTTTAGATTGCGAACAGTGTTATTGCGAAAATTGTAAAATATTACATTCAAGACAAAAACTATCCACAAATCATGAATTTAGGAACGCTACAGATGTTATCCCGGAAGCTAAATCAAAATGCAGTGTCCACAATGAAGTCTTCTCATTCGTTTGCATTGAGTGTGATGTTCCTGTTTGTGCATGTTGTGTAACCGAAAAACACAACGGACATAAACTATCCAAACTCAAAGACACCATTGCACATCTGAAAACCAAAATCGAAAAAGAGATTTCAACGAAGATGGATAAAACGAGCGGAAACGTGTTCAAGTTGGAACACGCCATTTCATTTTTTAATGGTCAGGTTGAAACTGTTATTAAATCAATAACAGAAGAAGGTACCAAAATAAAACTCATGGTTGATCAGTATACTGCTAAAAGAATTGCGTCCATTCAGCTCAAGGCACGAGATGAAAGCAAACGACTATCAGCAATACTTTCCGACCATAAAATTGCGTTTGGAAATGCATACGCTTTGAACAACAGGAAATTTAGTATTGAGGAGCAACGTCGACATGATGGGGGTTTGGTTAAAATGTTGAAAACCCTGAATAAAGACATCGATGAACTCGAGGTTTGCCCCCTTCCGGAATTCCCATCAGCTACATATACCCCAAAGATAGTCAAAGAAACTGACATATTTCAACTCCTAGGGAGGTGTGAATTATTTGAAACCAAAATGGGAAGAGACAAGGAAAACTCGACTCCGTCAATGTACATGTATTCTCCTCCATCAATGTATTCTAGTCCATCAATGTATCCTAATCCATCAATGTACCATACTCCATCAAGGTATCCTACTCCATCAATGAATAGAGAGATATATTACACATGTCGTAATTGTGGAAGACAACAGATCTCCAGTAATCCTTTTGTTGAAGTTCATTTTATCTGTTGTGAAAAGATCATGAAAAGAAATGAATGAAACATTTTGGGATATAGTTAACACTCACTTCGAATGAATAACAATATGATGGATGAACACGACAAAGAATGATTTAATTCCAATGAAAATGATTGTTTTTTGCGAAATCATGCATTGTATAAGGGTTTGGATTTAGGTGATAGGGTGCATGGTCTTCAATTCTCAACTGCATAAATCATATTTAGCACCAATTGCTATTCTCTATTTCATACCCATTTTTCTATTAACTGTAAACACAGGCACGAGTATAATATTTTATTTACTATATACGTTATATACTATTATTTAAAGGTATATAACAATAGGGACAAACGAAACAATGTGAACCCAATGCAGACCTTCTAATTAAAAAGCATATATGGTCCTAAACGATGTGACATGACAACAATATGACTTATACTCGTAATGTAGATAAGTTGCCCATTTAACATTGTGTAAATCAAACTGTTTAGTGCTAGTATTGTACAAAAATAATTTGTTTAAGATACATTTATCTATTTGGAATAGGTATCCCTTTCGGAATGTTCTATATACTATGTTTTAGTGGCAACCTTGTATGTGATTTCTTTATGTAATTGTTAAGTATAGAGAATAGCTTTTTTAAGTTGTTAAAAGTAGACTTTATGTTCGTGATATTCCGTCTTGTTCGGATAATTTAATACACATGAACGGATTAAAATAGGTTTTTATAAAACAAATGTCATTATTATTAAAAGGATTCATGGGATAACACTCATTGGCTGAAATAAAACTTTCAAATGGTGATTTTAATACAGTTCCAGGAAGGTAGCCGGAAAATAAACGGATGTATGGAATTGTGTTGAAGGCTAAGTGGCAATTATTTGCATATTAGAAAATGACAATGTGTTTGTGATACGAATATGAAACCAGCTTTGTATAGTAACATATTGAAGTGTGTAGCCTCCCCTTAACAACTTCATTGATTCAATGATACTGATATGTGTTTGATATTATGTTCAATCATTACAAAATTAGAAAAAAAAGAATAAAGTTTATTATTTATAATTTGTTTATAAAGACATTTTAATTGAGAATTATTTTTTTACTATATCTTGAAAAGTCGACTAAAATATCATTGACCAAAATTAAGAATCTTTTATATTCGATAATATAAATAACTTCCCTACCCTTTTATAATTGTTATCAGACATATTAAATACACTTGAAAACATTATCTCATGATATCTTTATGAAATTTGATAAAAATGTACCGTGCCAACAGTCAGTGAGAAATGTTTAAAATACCTTTATAGTAAAGTTAACTTGTGTTAGAGACTGAAGGTGTCTTTGCATTACATATTTTATTGTGCATACCATTATATGTAACCATCATTTTGTGAAATTTTGTATATACAAATATTGAATATCTAGTAAAACATAAAAACAAATTGAAGATTGCTGAGCTAAACATAACATCCCTATCCCGCTAACATGTTTAACCCCGCCACATTATTTATGTATGTGCCTGTCCCATGTCAGGAGCCTGTAATTCAGTGGTTGTCGTTTGTTTATGTGTTACATATTTGTTTTTCGTTCATTTTTTGTACATAAATAAGGCCGTTAGTTTTCTCGTTTGAATTGTATTACGTTGTCATTTCGGGGCCTTTTATGGCTGACTATGCGGTATGGGCTTTGCTCATTGTAAAAGGCCGTACGGTGACCTATAGTTGTAAATTTCTGGGTCATTTTGGTCTTCTGTGGACAGTTGTCTCATTGGCAATTATACCACATCTTCTTTTTTTATACTAACTGAGGGTATCGCACCACCCACGTACATACAGTTGTAAATTTATATTCTAAAAGTTGTAATATGTTAATAAATTATTTATGTTGTTTTTATTTGATTTACTTTATAATATGTAACGTCATTCAGACTAAAATCTAAAATGAGCTGAGGTTATTATTCCATAAATCCCCAACAGAAATGGTCTAGCCACAGTATATTAGAACGATACATTAAACATAACGGGGCCATTTGTGGAGCAGGATCTGCTAACCCTTATGGAGCAGCTGGGATTATTCCCAGTTTTTGGTGGTGTTCGTATTGGTCAGTATCTAGGTTCGTACTTGTTTTGTATACTGTTGTTTGTCTGTTGTTCTTTCTCTTTTGACCCATGGCATTGACTTGTGAACTTCCGACTTAGCATATCCCTTTAGTATCTTTCTTCTTTCTTTAACGTGATAGGGCGCCTCTGCAATTGGGATATCCCCATTTTCATTGTTTTCTGTTGAGATATTTGTCAATATAGAATTAATTAGTCAACATTGAAGAAGGATGGCAGCACAAACATAAAATTTGCACGATAAAATTGCTTTGCCCCAATTTGAGCCAAAAGATGATAACTGATTAAAGAAAAAGGGGTCTCACGGCAAGTATCTGTCATTGCTATAATTTTCACATGGTAATATTCCGCACAAAGATGTATCACTCAACTGAAAACGATCAGTTAGGTATACTTTTCTCTCGTTACTCTCTTACAATATTCGATAGACAATTCTATATGATAATGAAATAACATCTAAAGATGATAATAGATATCATTTGATGAATTTACATATCAGTATTTTTTGCAGTCAACACGACATTTTTTCACTGTCATCGACAGCTTGTTTACTTAAAACTTAACATAAAATGTGAAGTGCAGAATCTGATAAATCTATTGAAGTATCTAAGATCACTTGCTGTAGTTGTTTGTTTTCTAGTTGGTTAGTTTTCATTTTTCCGAGGAATGTGTTTTTGCCTAGACCTACTTAGGGTTCAGAAGAATATTTTGACACAGCTTGCTTAACATCAGAGATTAATTATCCTTGTTGGTGCCATTTCAAAGCTTTCGGTTTGAAGGCAATACCTTGGTTCATACATTAGATAATGGATGGTGTCCACAAAGACATTGGTCAATAAAACAGAGGTTACCACCAACTAGCTCCACCAAGTTTCGCCCTATCATGGTATCATTATAACTATAAAATTAAGACCTGAGATTTGGTATAATTGCCAATGATACAGTGTTCCATTCAGACCATATAAAAACATGGAATCACTTACAAAGCTGAAAACTGAAATGCATTTGCAAATGTCATACAAGACTCTCATACAACTAACCAAATAAGTTTAAATATAAGTGTAACGGGGAAATGCCTGACAAGTTTTTGAGACGTTTTTGGGTTTTTTTACGAAATAAATAATATAAATAATATTTAATAGACGTTAGATTCCAACAACTTTAAGTTAATTGCTGAAACTTGATCTGTAAATAACGGGGACACTCATTCGAGAAACTAAGAAATTAGTTCGTGCATTTATTATTGCGAATCACCGATAACTGGTAAAAATGCGAGAACAAGTCAATGCGATTGTGAAAAAAAAACTGCGAAGGAAAACATCTATTGAAATTATGATTGCTACTTTTTATAATAACGAACCTTACTCTGTCACATTTTTCGGATTTATAAAAACGGAGAAATATTTTTTAATTTACAGTATGAAATCGCATATGCTGACAACTAAGCCACAAACCATTGCACGAAATCACCTGTCAATCATTCCTCAGTATGAAAATATTGCAGTGTTGTTAACCCACATCCTAATCACATGACACTATTAGATAATTTATTATCTTCCTCTGTCACCATATATTCACCTGTTTGTGTAAGTTTGTTTGTACAGTCGTAACATGGCGCAAGCAGCTTCAAAGACGTGTGAAATATGTGTGAGTGCACCTGGTTCATGCTTTTGTCTAGAATGTGAACAGTGCTTTTGTGAAAATTGTAAAGTATTACATTCAAGACAGAAAATGACTGCAAACCATGAGTTCATGAAAGCTTCGGATTTCATCCCGGAAGTAAAATCAAAATGCATCGATCACAACGAAGTATTCTCTTTCTTTTGCACAGATTGTGATGTTCCTGTTTGTATATGTTGTGTAACAGAGAAACATAACGGACATAAACTGTCTCAACTCAAAGACACTATTGCACATCTAAAAACAAAAATCGAACAAGAAATTTTAAAAAATTTAAATAAAACAAGCGGAAAAGTGTCCAAATTGGAACAAGGCATTTCATTATTTAATGGTGAAGTTGAAACTGTTATTCAATCAATTACAGAAGCAAGTAAAAACATTAAATCCATGGTTGACCGGCATACTGCGAACATAATTGAGTCCTTAAAGGAACAAGCACAAAAAGAGAGCGAACGACTTGTAGCGATACTTTCCGACCATAAAACTGCTCTAGATACCGTGCATGCTTTAGATATCAGGAACAGAAGTATCAGCGAACAAAGTAGACATCATGGAACTGTGATCAATTTATTGAAAAATCTTCAGAAAGACATCGTTTATCTCGAGGATTGTTCCCTTCCGGATTTTCCATCAGCTACTTATATGCCAAAATTTGTCTACGAGAACGACATCTCACAACTCATTGGGACATGTGAGATATGTGTAACCAAACTAGGAACAGAAAGGAGAATGAATATAGTGCCTATTCGAATACCCCCAGGAATACTTTATATATGCAGATGTTGTGGGAAGGAAAAGATTAAAAAATACAATGAACGTTTTAAATGGAAATGGTTCAACTGTTGTCAAGGGCTTATGGTAAAAAAATAAATTAAAACATTTTGTGATAGTGTGAATTTATAATCGCAACATATTCACGACAGTATGTTTAATGACCGTAAAAGCACTTGAGTTAATGAAAAACAGCAATTGTTTGGTTAAAAAGCATGAAAAATATGAGGATCGGAATTTGGGAAGGGGTTTGATTTTCAATTATTCACTATTTGTATTTTACTAGTAAATTATAAAGAACACCCATTATTTGATATTCTCTATTTCCTACATATTACTCTGCAAATACTCACTTATTATGAGCTAAAGCTCATTATTATTATGGGCGAAGCTTGCCGTTCACACTGTTCATCAATATTCTAACCCCCCTTTTTTTTACAGTCGTCATTGTAAATTTCCAATAAAAATGTCGGAATAAGTAATATTTATTTGTACAAGCTTTAATCTAAATGCAAGAAAAATGCAATATTCGCCAAGCTTTCTCCCTCTTCGTAACGAGTACAAATACATGTTATGTTTTCCTACAGTTTGAACCGACAATTTATCATTTACGCTTAATTTTCAATAAAATCGAAAATTGTATTTTAAAGGGGACCGCAAAATAAATTGCAACGTATACAATGATATAATTGGATCTGCTCGCTTCCAATAGAAACAGGACACAGGAAACCTATGCGTATTCTATTTTGTATCTATAAAGTAAAATGCCAGGTCGGGTGCAGGACACGGATCCTTCTTTGGGCACTAAAAAACGCATTTGCTTCAGCCGACATAACACAGTGAGGTTTGATATAATGTCATAGACATTTGGTTTAAAAATAGATGTTGATTTAATATTTATCTTACGGCATGTACATTTTTTGGTTATATTTTTGACTTTTAACGTCATAATCCAACTGCGTTTCTAACTTCTATATTTTCGCGAACTATCGGACTTTAGCGTATGGAAGCATCGCACTTTAGCGTAGACCATCGCACTTTAGCGTGGCCATCGTACTTTAGCTTCCCCATCGCACTCTAGAGTCCTACATATATATCGGATTTTTGCAAAGTTAAACTTTCTAGACTGCAGGGTTCATCTAACCTGGGCCTAAAAGTTATGGGTCAGTGGTGATAGGTATCTACGATACTACGAGCGAAAAGCAATAGGTCAACTGTATTTGATATTATAGGGAATGATTAATAAACGGACTACTGGCGCTGAAAACAGACAATACAAATTTTACAAAGAATATAGAATATTTATTACTAATAATACAACAAGTATATGTACAAAATATGTATGTGTGGATATTTGATAGGCCGCAGATAAAATGTTTAACCAGTTCCAGGGAGACAAACAAACCGATAGCCAAAGAATTGAAAAGAGCATATCGGTGACCCTATGATAACATAAGTGTCAAAACATCCATCCTACGTGCAAGAGTGGACTGGACGGAGAACCCTCCTCTGTTTACACAGACCTCTGAAAACAACAGTCTCTCCGTTTTTTAAATGCAAACAACCTAATTACGTGTACTGCGGAGATGACACCTCCCTTCTGATAACAGAAGTGGAGGGGATTAGTGAACCCTAGGAAATTATTTGATACCCTCCACTAAAGAGCCGGTAAGGTAGAGATATGTGCCAGAGGGGGACAGTTCCAAGTCCGTTTATTGTCTCCCTGAACCGCCCCCTAAAGGATCTGCGACATCCCAGATTTTATATAACCAAAATATAATCTTTAAATTTAAAGTTTGATTCATAAACAAACATTAATTCTAATTTGAACTACGCTAAAGTAATAAGTCAATTATAAACTGATAATGTCTAATCAACGCAGAGAAATTTAAAGTCAATCATACACTGATAATGTCTTATTAGCATTCAAAGGAATAAATATGTCAATTTATCAATTAATCTACATTTTTTCCATATCTACTCAGTAAACAAAGTCCATCGAGACATCAACATCTGTCACACAACATGAAGCTGAAAAATACAACAAACTGGCACAGCAGTATCGTTCAAATAAATGCATTCACTACAATAAGATATAATAGATAAGTAGTAATTAAAATATTTAAAAATAGATTTATTGCAATTGGGAGGCGTGGGTTGGATTTTTTGTTATAACAAAATGTTTTTATGAAGCTAAACAGATGCTAGGTGATAAAGTTATAACGTGCTTTACACTCTTAAGAACAAAATGGACGTGATAGAAATCATTCTTAACAGAAAGAGGCGTTAAAAATGTAAGACAGTGTAAGCGGACATTTTTGATTTATAATACAAACTTATAATCCAAAAACAAAGCCTGAATGTTATTTAGGAAAATGCCAATACCGACTTGTGACAGGTGGCATCCGTCATGTCTAAATAAATTGTGTTCAGAGGCTTTGATAGCTGAATACCTCGAAATGTATTGGCCTTCGGTCTTTATAAACGATCTTACAGCACAATTGACTCTTTTTCTAGCTATTTCCACTAACTTTGGCCTTAATGTTCCATGCCAATAAGGGCCTTGGTAAAATGTCTGACCATATTATTCTGATGTCAGGTGCAAAAACCTTTATTCTCAAAATTGAGCATTTGATGTTCTCTATTAGCTCTTTTGATTTCATAAATACTAAATCATTTGCACCTAGATGTATAAGTATATAATTAGGGGCTGGCCACTTTTTAATTTCACTTTCAAAAGATGAATCCAGATCTTTCCATTTCATTCCTGATTTAGTTATCCATTTAACTTGTACTCCTAGCCTATCCAAATTAAGGTTTTTCCCACCAGATCGGCTAGCAGCTGGTATGCAAGCCCAATGGGGAATAGAAGATCCCATTATCCAAACAGTTGACTGCAGCTCATGACCTACAAACCGAAAACTATTTAAGGAGTTTGTTATAATGTTGTTTACTTTTGTTCTATAGGTACATATAAAGAAATTGAAAATTTTGAAATTATTTTCACCAAGGAATCCTGATGTAACGCTTAATTGTACCTGACGACCACCTTCCCCATTTTTTAATAGCTTCGTCATTAATACCACGTTTGCTCGCCTCTGTTGCGGCTCTAATTCTAAATGAATGCGATTTCAAAAGGTTAGGGTTTGGAATGTTACAAAAATTAACTGACATTCTTAGCATAGCTGACAGTTGATAACGGTTAGCGGTGACCCGTCAAAATGCATAAATAAATGATTACAGCCTGAAACCGCAGGACGTGCAGCTAAATATTTCTTCAAGGTTAACACAGGGCAAATGCTCGCGTTATCTCTGTATTTATTCATCACAATGAATGTCGAATAACCTCTCTGATCCGTTTTACTTTTCTTAATGCTAATTTTTAATTGACAATCTGACAGGACCACATCCGACAATTGCAGTGCCTCGGTACTAGAACCAGATTTATTTTTTGTCGTAAATTCACTTACACGTAACATAGCGAAAAATGCCAAAATAAATGAAGATTTAAATAATAAAGATTCATAAGTAGATGAACAAATACTAGGGAGAGCGTCTGTAATCTGTCGTAATAATGGTAATGTTACCGGCGCCCTATTGTCTCTCTGTGGGTGATTTCTGTGTAAACCTTAAAGCATTTTTTATACCACAAAATTCTTAGTAGTATCTTCTAAATTACGTTCCTTGTGAGAAAAAGAAATGCCACTTATATATAATCGAACTGTAGCTGGAGAAAAATTCTTCAATGATAAATAACGATGAATTGTACTAACTGTTCAACAGGAACTGGCCATACTTTATCTAGTGTATATAGAAGTTGGAATGAATCAAGAACAGATCTCGCTCTTGAATAGCTTTTCCATGTATTTCCGGCTAAAGAATCGGAAAAAGTCTAGCTGATTCCTCTTTTATAGAATCCATACTTGGTTCGGAATTGGAGTTGGTGTCAGAGATGCATTTGGTGCTAGGTTCCGGAAACGGGACCACTGGCAACGAGAAATAGCATGAGCTATAGTACTGACCTTACCTGGGACGTGATCTTCTTTATGTTATGATGTAATGTTTCTAGAACTAAACGTCTAACTAAAATCATGACATATGATGATTTTGATGATTTCTTATTAATAATGTGCACTGCTCCTTCGCTGTCAATATGAAACAACATCTTTTTATTTTTAAGTTCAGACCCCACATAATGATCGCTACTATGACTGGAAATAGTTCTAAAAATGTAATGTTTAACAATAAACCGCGCTTATGCCATGTTCTCGGCCATAATCCGTGAACCCATCTACCCTTAAAATATATGCCGAAACCAAGTGTGGACCCCCCGGCACTGTCTGTGCAAAATTCGAGCGCCTCGTTAGATGTTCATAATCTATCTTGCATAAGAGAAAGACCGTTAACATTTTTCAAAAATAATTTCCACATAAAAAAATCAGCTTTTATGTTCGAAGTTATTCTTATTCTGTAATGTGGTTTATTCAAACCAATCGTCGAATCAATCAATCTTCTGTAAAAAGCTCTCCCCGGCGCGACAACGCGACATGGAAAGTTTAATGAACCCAAAAGTGATTGCATTTCTCTTAGCGTGACCTTCTTTCATTTATGGGTAGACTTTACATAGATAAATTCAGCTATATAAGAAAAGCAAAATGAGAATGTTAAATTTGATGTTTGCCTTTTTGTGCTACTTTGTTACATTTGTTGTTTATGTAGTGATATTAAGATGATAACACAATATTGACTGTTGTACCCCTATTTTTGACATTTTTACTCTTTGAGTATGTTTGTTTTGTTCATGCATCGTTGACAATGTAATAGAATTTGATGCGACTGTCATACAAGTGAGAGGTTTAGCTAGCTATAAAACCAGGTTCAATCCACCATTTTCTACATTAGAAAATGCCTGTACCAAGTCAGGAATATGACAGTTGTTATCCATTCGTTTGATGTGTTTGGACTTTTGATTTTGCCTTTTGATTTTTGATTTTCCTTTTTGAATTTTCCTCGGAGTTCAGTATTTTTGTGTTTTTACTTTTTAAAACAAAGAATTTTTTTTGAAGCAATTCATCAAGCTTATCTTATAAGGTAAGCGGAGAGTCATGTCGGAAGTGTCAATTTCTACACCCAAGAATGTACGCCGAGTCGTGGGAGAGATTGTTTTCTCATCCGCTAAAGGAATTCCAAGATCATTGCAAATAGCCTTGAAAGTATGAAGCAGGTCAGCACATTGACAAGTTCCGCCCCGTCCCAAAATAGAAAACCGTCAAGGTAGTGTACAATGGCGCCCTCAGATTGTCTTACAGAAACCGCCCAGTGTAGAAATGACGCAAATTTGTCAAATAAAGCACAGCTAATTGAGGCTCCAAAAGGGAGGGTTTTATCAAAATAAAATTCTTGAATAATTTTGAAACCAAGAAGATCAAAATCAATCGGCGAGATATGGAGTAATCTAAATGCTGAGCGGACATCGGACTTGCTGACTAATGTTTTATTTCCGTATAATTTTATAACATCGGCAACGTCATCTATATTTGAGTAGACAACTGAACATTTCTTTGGATCATTAAAATCATTGACGGATGAATTTTCGGGATAAGATAAGTGGTGAATAACTCTAAACTGACCGTCTTTTCCTTTTGGAACTAATCCCAATGGCGAGATTCGTAAAGTAGGAATAGGCCTAAACTTAAAGGGACCAGCAACTATTTCTTTCTGAATCTTTTGAAGAAGTATATCTGGTCTCTCAATAGCACTTTTTAAGTTTTTGGAATCTGTAGGTAAATGAGGTCCTGAGTAATCTAAAGAAAAACCAAATTAGAAACCGGACAATAAATACGAGACATTTTCTAAAAGGGGATAATCATGTTAATATATTTCTAAATTTTCAACCTTAACTGGGGTAAAACCAAGTGAAGATGTGTCTCTCTGTTTTACCATTTTAATGTCTCTTACAAAAGTAAGCTGGGTGTTGACCTCCGCATGCTGAGCATCCATGTTTGAATCTGCAGGGGTTAAAATTACACCGCTTCCCTTTTGTGTTGTATGCATTGCATGTTCCAGGTGGCTGAGCATTTTGTTGGCCTGATGACTGACGAAAGGAATGAAGAGGCTCACTTTGAGAACTAAAACCTACTTTACTTTCATTACTTTGACCTTGATCTCTCATAGCTGTTGTTGTATAAAATGACCATAAGTCTTGGTTTATGACAGCCCAAGATGACTGATGTCGTTGTGCTTTGCGGAGTCTGAATTGCTCATCGTATGTTCCCCAACCGTGTGACTTATTTGCTGCAAAACGAATATCTCTCATGTACTTTAGCAATTCTTGAGCCAAAGAACTAGTAAAATACTCATATAAATCATGAAAGCGCTTGTCCGTGTGTGTATGTTTGGTATAGCGCGACATGGTAAAGATTCAATCCGCATTTGACCCCTTATTACAACAAAATCACCTTCTTGGTCAGGAAAATTTGCCAGTTCTCTAGGAGATTTAATCAACAAATTTAGGTCGATAAATTCATGTTTCCAAATCTTATCTTTTAGTTTCATGGGTACATAAGACCCAATTTGGTCAAACAAACTTTCCTCAAGACAGGGAAGGCTTTGTGAAAACTAAATGTTTTCGTTAAATATGTTAGATTCTGTCCCAGTTGACGTTTGGGAGGGCCCTGGGTCACTACTAAAATCAATAACCGACTCACCAGATGATCTTGGATTAACTACACTAGCTATAGCTTGTTCCTTCTCCTTAGGGTCGGCCATTCTTCGTCGTTTGACCCCCTGTCCTCTAGCTGGAGTCCCTTACTTTGAATTCCTGCTTGGCATGGTAGATTAGAAAACTGGTCAGCAAATGAAAAAACTAGGATGGCATTAAATTTAGAAACTGGCAGCAAACAAACAGCTAGGATGGTTCGTAATTTAGACAATGAACGTCACACTTTTATATACGGCTAATGTTTCCTCGTTATAAAAACTCTTAAGTCAACAAAATTGTTTGCGATTATAATCCGACAATAATAACTACACAGGTGGAAATTGCACAAAAACTAAGAATATAGACTAAGTCAAAATTATTTTTTGTTATAACAAAATGTTTGTATGAAGCTAAACAGATGCTAGGCGAGAAAGTTATAACGTGCTTTACACTCTTAAGAACAAAATGCAAGTGATAGTATTCCTTATTAACAGAAAGAGGCGTTCCAAAATGTAAGACAGTGTAAGCGGACACTTTTGATTTATAATACAAACACATAATCCAAAAACAAAATACGCCAGTAGCCTCATTAAATTCAATTATCTGATAAACAACAATTGCTATTATAAGGTGTCCATCTCACCTCAACTTCATGTTTATGATTCGTAAGTCAATTTTTGAGCAACAAATCAGCAGCATTTGGTAAATGTTATTATTGTGAGTTGTAGAAAGTAAAATCACAAAAATATCGAACTCCGAGGAAAATTTAAAAAGGAAAGTATCTCATCAAATGGCAAAATCAAAAGCTCAAACACATCAAACGAAAAAAAAGAACTGTCATATTCATGACTTGGAACAGGCATTTTCTTATGTAGAACATAGTGGATCAAACCTGTTTTTAAAGCCAGCAAAAGCTCTCACTTGTATGACAGTCGCATCAAATTCCATTTTATTGACAACGATGTGTGAACAAAACAAACAGACATGATAGGTAAAAATATCAAAAAAAGAGGTAGAGCAGTCAACATTGTGTTAAAATCTTAATCACTATAAAAGCAAACAAATATGTAACAAAGAATCACAAAATGGCATATCGACCAATCATAAAGACGTCTGTTTAACAGTTACATCTGTCCGAGATCTGTATGTTAAAGTTCATTTGAAAATGTTGAAGCAAAAGGGCCACTGTATTTGGTGTATGTTATGATTGTTAGGTGTACATGTCTGTCTAGTAGGTACATGTGTTATCTGCTCTTGGTCTTTTTTATGGTTCATGTGATAGTACTAAGTCTGCCTCATTTCTTGAATTACATCTAAATATTGATAAGCTATTAAACCAAGAGTTCTAAACAGTGAAGTTGAAATCATCCTTTCGTTAATTTTACGGTTGCCATCACGAGTTGGTTGGCCGTTATGGAATATGCGTGTCACAGATGATATCGAATATGTTCCTTATGTCGTAACTACAATCCCGTTTCCTTTCAATGAACGTGACCTACCGAAGTTACCGGGTTTGTAATAACATGAGCAACACGACGGGTGACACATGTGGAGCAGATTCTGTTTACCTTTCCAGGTAGCTGAGCTGAGGATGTATCCGTCTGTCCAGCATAAACATGTCGCACCGTAACTTGAGGACAGCTTATCTTATTTTTTAAAATTTAACATAGTTATTTCTTATAATGGTCAAACGATCTGGAAACCTTTTAGTGAAAATCAAATTAAATCTTTTTGAGTTACAGGAAATGTAAGTGAAACAGGAATGTGGGTTTTTTAACATGTCGCGCCATATCTCAAAAACGAAGTATTATAACTACATCAAACTTTACATACTTCTTAGTTATATAAATCTTTTAAACTTCTGTTTACTTTTTGGTGATGTTTAAAATTTTGGTTTAATAGAGTGATTGATTTTTTTTTTGGTAAAACAAAAGGGGGGTCACTTACTGCGATGTATCTCAAAACCTATTTATGAATATTGTTTAAATTTTACTCACTTTTTATTCATATTAATCTTAAGATCTCTATACTTTTTGGTGATGATTCAAACTTTTATTTTAGAGTCATTGAGTTTTTTGTAAAAAAGAAAAGAGGTTTTCACATGGTGCGCACTATCTCAGAAACTATTTCTGATTATTGCGTACAACTTCACTCATAAAACGACGGGCGTATCATGCGGTCATGGCGCAGCTGTTTATTGCATATTATGGTACAAAATTCCCCTCTTTGACAAATTTAAATTAGTTTGAAGTTAAGTGAAATAAGGGAATTGTACCATAATATGCAATAAACAGCTGCGCCATGACCGCATGATACGCCCGTCGTTTTATGAGTGAAGTTGTACGCAATAATCAGAAATAGTTTCTGAGATAGTGCGCACCATGTGAAAACCTCTTTTCTTTTTTACAAAAAACTCAATGACTCTAAAATAAAAGTTTGAATCATCACCAAAAAGTATAGAGATCTTAAGATTAATATGAATAAAAAGTGAGTAAAATTTAAACAATATTCATAAATAGGTTTTGAGATACATCGCAGTAAGTGACCCCCCTTTTGTTTTACCAAAAAAAAAATCAATCACTCTATTAAACCAAAATTTTAAACATCACCAAAAAGTAAACAGAAGTTTAAAAGATTTATATAACTAAGAAGTATGTAAAGTTTGATGTAGTTATAATACTTCGTTTTTGAGATATGGCGCGACATGTTAAAAAACCCACATTCCTGTTTCACTTACATTTCCTGTAACTCAAAAAGATTTAATTTGATTTTCACTAAAAGGTTTCCAGATCGTTTGACCATTATAAGAAATAACTATGTTAAATTTTAAAAAATAAGATAAGCTGTCCTCAAGTTACGGTGCGACATGTTTATGCTGGACAGACGGATACATCCTCAGCTCAGCTACCTGGAAAGGTAAACAGAATCTGCTTCACATGTGTCACCCGTCGTGTTGCTCATGTTATTACAAACCCGGTAACTTCGGTAGGTCACGTTCATTGAAAGGAAACGGGATTGTAGTTACGACATAAGGAACATATTCGATATCATCTGTGACACGCATATTCCATAACGGCCAACCAACTCGTGATGGCAACCGTAAAATTAACGAAAGGATGATTTCAACTTCACTGTTTAGAACTCTTGGTTTAATAGCTTATCAATATTTAGATGTAATTCAAGAAATGAGGCAGACTTAGTACTATCACATGAACCATAAAAAAGACCAAGAGCAGATAACACATGTACCTACTAGACAGACATGTACACCTAACAATCATAACATACACCAAATACAGTGGCCCTTTTGCTTCAACATTTTCAAATGAACTTTAACATACAGATCTCGGACAGATGTAACTGTTAAACAGACGTCTTTATGATTGGTCGATATGCCATTTTGTGATTCTTTGTTACATATTTGTTTGCTTTTATAGTGATTAAGATTTTAACACAATGTTGACTGCTCTACCTCTTTTTTTGATATTTTTACCTATCATGTCTGTTTGTTTTGTTCACACATCGTTGTCAATAAAATGGAATTTGATGCGACTGTCATACAAGTGAGAGCTTTTGCTGGCTTTAAAAACAGGTTTGATCCACTATGTTCTACATAAGAAAATGCCTGTTCCAAGTCATGAATATGACAGTTCTTTTTTTTCGTTTGATGTGTTTGAGCTTTTGATTTTGCCATTTGATGAGATACTTTCCTTTTTAAATTTTCCTCGGAGTTCGATATTTTTGTGATTTTACTTTCTACAACTCACAATAATAACATTTACCAAATGCTGCTGATTTGTTGCTCAAAAATTGACTTACGAATCATAAACATGAAGTTGAGGTGAGATGGACACCTTATAATAGCAATTGTTGTTTATCAGATAATTGAATTTAATGAGGCTACTGGCGTATTTTGTTTTTGGATTATGTGTTTGTATTATAAATCAAAAGTGTCCGCTTACACTGTCTTACATTTTGGAACGCCTCTTTCTGTTAATAAGGAATACTATCACTTGCATTTTGTTCTTAAGAGTGTAAAGCACGTTATAACTTTCTCGCCTAGCATCTGTTTAGCTTCATACAAACATTTTGTTATAACAAAAAATAATTTTGACTTAGTCTATATTCTTAGTTTTTGTGCAATTTCCACCTGTGTAGTTATTATTGTCGGATTATAATCGCAAACAATTTTGTTGACTTAAGAGTTTTTATAACGAGGAAACATTAGCCGTATATAAAAGTGTGACGTTCATTGTCTAAATTACGAACCATCCTAGCTGTTTGTTTGCTGCCAGTTTCTAAATTTAATGCCATCCTAGTTTTTTCATTTGCTGACCAGTTTTCTAATCTACCATGCCAAGCAGGAATTCAAAGTAAGGGACTCCAGCTAGAGGACAGGGGTCAAACGACGAAGAATGGCCGACCCTAAGGAGAAGGAACAAGCTATAGCTAGTGTAGTTAATCCAAGATCATCTGGTGAGTCGGTTATTGATTTTAGTAGTGACCCAGGGCCCTCCCAAACGTCAACTGGGACAGAATCTAACATATTTAACGAAAACATTTAGTTTTCACAAAGCCTTCCCTGTCTTGAGGAAAGTTTGTTTGACCAAATTGGGTCTTATGTACCCATGAAACTAAAAGATAAGATTTGGAAACATGAATTTATCGACCTAAATTTGTTGATTAAATCTCCTAGAGAACTGGCAAATTTTCCTGACCAAGAAGGTGATTTTGTTGTAATAAGGGGTCAAATGCGGATTGAATCTTTACCATGTCGCGCTATACCAAACATACACACACGGACAAGCGCTTTCATGATTTATATGAGTATTTTACTAGTTCTTTGGCTCAAGAATTGCTAAAGTACATGAGAGATATTCGTTTTGCAGCAAATAAGTCACACGGTTGGGGAACATACGATGAGCAATTCAGACTCCGCAAAGCACAACGACATCAGTCATCTTGGGCTGTCATAAACCAAGACTTATGGTCATTTTATACAACAACAGCTATGAGAGATCAAGGTCAAAGTAATGAAAGTAAAGTAGGTTTTGTCAATGTGCTGACCTGCTTCATACTTTCAAGGCTATTTGCAATGATCTTGGAATTCCTTTAGCGGATGAGAAAACAATCTCTCCCACGACTCGGCGTACATTCTTGGGTGTAGAAATTGACACTTCCGACATGACTCTCCGCTTACCTTATAAGATAAGCTTGATGAATTGCTTCAAAAAAAATTCTTTGTTTTAAAAAGTAAAAACACAAAAATACTGAACTCCGAGGAAAATTCAAAAAGGAAAATCAAAAATCAAAAGGCAAAATCAAAAGTCCAAACACATCAAACGAATGGATAACAACTGTCATATTCCTGACTTGGTACAGGCATTTTCTAATGTAGAAAATGGTGGATTGAACCTGGTTTTATAGCTAGCTAAACCTCTCACTTGTATGACAGTCGCATCAAATTCTATTACATTGTCAACGATGCATGAACAAAACAAACATACTCAAAGAGTAAAAATGTCAAAAATAGGGGTACAACAGTCAATATTGTGTTATCATCTTAATATCACTACATAAACAACAAATGTAACAAAGTAGCACAAAAAGGCAAACATCAAATTTAACATTCTCATTTTGCTTTTCTTATATAGCTGAATTTATCTATGTAAAGTCTACCCATAAATGAAAGAAGGTCACGCTAAGAGAAATGCAATCACTTTTGGGTTCATTAAACTTTCCATGTCGCGTTGTCGCGCCGGGGAGAGCTTTTTACAGAAGATTGATTGATTCGACGATTGGTTTGAATAAACCACATTACAGAATAAGAATAACTTCGAACATAAAAGCTGATTTTTTTATGTGGAAATTATTTTTGAAAAATGTTAACGGTCTTTCTCTTATGCAAGATAGATTATGAACATCTAACGAGGCGCTCGAATTTTGCACAGACAGTGCCGGGGGGTCCACACTTGGTTTCGGCATATATTTTAAGGGTAGATGGGTTCACGGATTATGGCCGAGAACATGGCATAAGCGCGGTTTATTGTTAAACATTACATTTTTAGAACTATTTCCAGTCATAGTAGCGATCATTATGTGGGGTCTGAACTTAAAAATAAAAAGATGTTGTTTCATATTGACAGCGAAGGAGCAGTGCACATTATTAATAAGAAATCATCAAAATCATCATATGTCATGATTTTAGTTAGACGTTTAGTTCTAGAAACATTACATCATAACATAAAGAAGATCACGTCCCAGGTAAGGTCAGTACTATAGCTCATGCTATTTCTCGTTGCCAGTGGTCCCGTTTCCGGAACCTAGCACCAAATGCATCTCTGACACCAACTCCAATTCCGAACCAAGTATGGATTCTATAAAAGAGGAATCAGCTAGACTTTTTCCGATTCTTTAGCCGGAAATACATGGAAAAGCTATTCAAGAGCGAGATCTGTTCTTGATTCATTCCAACTTCTATATACACTAGATAAAGTATGGCCAGTTCCTGTTGAACAGTTAGTACAATTCATCGTTATTTATCATTGAAGAATTTTTCTCCAGCTACAGTTCGATTATATATAAGTGGCATTTCTTTTTCTCACAAGGAACGTAATTTAGAAGATACTACTAAGAATTTTGTGGTATAAAAAATGCTTTAAGGTTTACACAGAAATCACCCACAGAGAGACAATAGGGCGCCGGTAACATTACCATTATTACGACAGATTACAGACGCTCTCCCTAGTATTTGTTCATCTACTTATGAATCTTTATTATTTAAATCTTCATTTATTTTGGCATTTTTCGCTATGTTACGTGTAAGTGAATTTACGACAAAAAATAAATCTGGTTCTAGTACCGAGGCACTGCAATTGTCGGATGTGGTCCTGTCAGATTGTCAATTAAAAATTAGCATTAAGAAAAGTAAAACGGATCAGAGAGGTTATTCGACATTCATTGTGATGAATAAATACAGAGATAACGCGAGCATTTGCCCTGTGTTAACCTTGAAGAAATATTTAGCTGCACGTCCTGCGGTTTCAGGCTGTAATCATTTATTTATGCATTTTGACGGGTCACCGCTAACCGTTATCAACTGTCAGCTATGCTAAGAATGTCAGTTAATTTTTGTAACATTCCAAACCCTAACCTTTTGAAATCGCATTCATTTAGAATTAGAGCCGCAACAGAGGCGAGCAAACGTGGTATTAATGACGAAGCTATTAAAAAATGGGGAAGGTGGTCGTCAGGTACAATTAAGCGTTACATCAGGATTCCTTGGTGAAAATAATTTCAAAATTTTCAATTTCTTTATATGTACCTATAGAACAAAAGTAAACAACATTATAACAAACTCCTTAAATAGTTTTCGGTTTGTAGGTCATGAGCTGCAGTCAACTGTTTGGATAATGGGATCTTCTATTCCCCATTGGGCTTGCATATCAGCTGCTAGCCGATCTGGTGGGAAAAACCTTAATTTGGATAGGCTAGGAGTACAAGTTAAATGGATAACTAAATCAGGAATGAAATGGAAAGATCTGGATTCATCTTTTGAAAGTGAAATTAAAAAGTGGCCAGCCCCTAATTATATACTTATACATCTAGGTGCAAATGATTTAGTATTTATGAAATCAAAAGAGCTAATAGAGAACATCAAATGCTCAATTTTGAGAATAAAGGTTTTTGCACCTGACATCAGAATAATATGGTCAGACATTTTACCAAGGCCCTTATTGGCATGGAACATTAAGGCCAAAGTTAGTGGAAATAGCTAGAAAAAGAGTCAATTGTGCTGTAAGATCGTTTATAAAGACCGAAGGCCAATACATTTCGAGGTATTCAGCTATCAAAGCCTCTGAACACAATTTATTTAGACATGACGGATGCCACCTGTCACAAGTCGGTATTGGCATTTTCCTAAATAACATTCAGGCTTTGTTTTTGGATTATAAGTTTGTATTATAAATCAAAAATGTCCGCTTACACTGTCTTACATTTTTAACGCCTCTTTCTGTTAAGAATGATTTCTATCACGTCCATTTTGTTCTTAAGAGTGTAAAGCACGTTATAACTTTATCACCTAGCATCTGTTTAGCTTCATAAAAACATTTTGTTATAACAAAAAATCCAACCCACGCCTCCCAATTGCAATAAATCTATTTTTAAATATTTTAATTACTACTTATCTATTATATCTTATTGTAGTGAATGCATTTATTTGAACGATACTGCTGTGCCAGTTTGTTGTATTTTTCAGCTTCATGTTGTGTGACAGATGTTGATGTCTCGATGGACTTTGTTTACTGAGTAGATATGGAAAAAATGTAGATTAATTGATAAATTGACATATTTATTCCTTTGAATGCTAATAAGACATTATCAGTGTATGATTGACTTTAAATTTCTCTGCGTTGATTAGACATTATCAGTTTATAATTGACTTATTACTTTAGCGTAGTTCAAATTAGAATTAATGTTTGTTTATGAATCAAACTTTAAATTTAAAGATTATATTTTGGTTATATAAAATCTGGGATGTCGCAGATCCTTTAGGGGGCGGTTCAGGGAGACAATAAACGGACTTGGAACTGTCCCCCTCTGGCACATATCTCTACCTTACCGGCTCTTTAGTGGAGGGTATCAAATAATTTCCTAGGGTTCACTAATCCCCTCCACTTCTGTTATCAGAAGGGAGGTGTCATCTCCGCAGTACACGTAATTAGGTTGTTTGCATTTAAAAAACGGAGAGACTGTTGTTTTCAGAGGTCTGTGTAAACAGAGGAGGGTTCTCCGTCCAGTCCACTCTTGCACGTAGGATGGATGTTTTGACACTTATGTTATCATAGGGTCACCGATATGCTCTTTTCAATTCTTTGGCTATCGGTTTGTTTGTCTCCCTGGAACTGGTTAAACATTTTATCTGCGGCCTATCAAATATCCACACATACATATTTTGTACATATACTTGTTGTATTATTAGTAATAAATATTCTATATTCTTTGTAAAATTTGTATTGTCTGTTTTCAGCGCCAGTAGTCCGTTTATTAATCATTCCCTATAATATCAAATACAGTTGACCTATTGCTTTTCGCTCGTAGTATCGTAGATACCTATCACCACTGACCCATAACATTAGGCCCAGGTTAGATGAACCCTGCAGTCTAGAAAGTTTAACTTTGCAAAAATCCGATATATATGTAGGACTCTAGAGTGCGATGGGGAAGCTAAAGTACGATGGCCACGCTAAAGTGCGATGGTCTACGCTAAAGTGCGATGCTTCCATACGCTAAAGTCCGATAGTTCGCGAAAATATAGAAGTTAGAAACGCAGTTGGATTATGACGTTAAAAGTCATAAATATAACCAAAAAATGTACATGCCGTAAGATAAATATTAAATCAACATCTATTTTTAAACCAAATGTCTATGACATTATATCAAACCTCACTGTGTTATGTCGGCTGAAGCAAATGCGTTTTTTAGTGCCCAAAGAAGGATCCGTGTCCTGCACCCGACCTGGCATTTTACTTTATAGATACAAAATAGAATACGCATAGGTTTCCTGTGTCCTGTTTCTATTGGAAGCGAGCAGATCCAATTATATCATTGTATACGTTGCAATTTATTTTGCGGTCCCCGTTAAAATACAATTTTCGATTTTATTGAAAATTAAGCGTAAATGATAAATTGTCGGTTCAAACTGTAGGAAAACATAACATGTATTTGTACTCGTTACGAAGAGGGAGAAAGCTTGGCGAATATTGCATTTTTCTTGCATTTAGATTAAAGCTTGTACAAATAAATATTACTTATTCCGACATTTTTATTGGAAATTTACAATGACGACTGTAAAAAAAAAAGGGGGTTAGAATATTGATGAACAGTGTGAACGGCAAGCTTCGCCCATAATAATAATGAGCTTTAGCTCATAATAAGTGAGTATTTGCAGAGTAATATGTAGGAAATAGAGAATATCAAATAATGGGTGTTCTTTATAATTTACTAGTAAAATACAAATAGTGAATAATTGAAAATCAAACCCCTTCCCAAATTCCGATCCTCATATTTTTCATGCTTTTTAACCAAACAATTGCTGTTTTTCATTAACTCAAGTGCTTTTACGGTCATTAAACATACTGTCGTGAATATGTTGCGATTATAAATTCACACTATCACAAAATGTTTTAATTTATTTTTTTACCATAAGCCCTTGACAACAGTTGAACCATTTCCATTTAAAACGTTCATTGTATTTTTTAATCTTTTCCTTCCCACAACATCTGCATATATAAAGTATTCCTGGGGGTATTCGAATAGGCACTATATTCATTTTCCTTTCTGTTCCTATTTTAGTTACACATACATACCTGTCAACCTGTGACGATGAAAATGCATGACCTGCATTGCAGAATCAAATCTCAGGTCATAACGCGTACAAACTTTTTCGAGCTGAATTTCAGTATTTATGGTACATTTTCTTATAATGTATATCAAAGATACCAAAACATCAATGCATGTTCACTTGGTTTAGTCATTTTAAATCTTATTTATTATTATTTCATTACACTTTTAAAGATTTTTATAAACTTGTGTATCACAGTCTTATGTCCTTTACTTTTTGTCATCATCTAAAATTTATTTTTCAATTGTAATTTTAAAATGAGACTACTAGCTTTTAAACATATACCATGTAGAGGTATTACATTCAACCCTTAATTGACAAGGAAATTAGATTATGATAAAATATAGTAATACAGTTAAAGGAAGTATAAATGTAAAAAATAATTTTCAACTTTTTTTTAAAAATTGTATAAAGGTATAAAAATAATGAAAAGTAATTTTTCAATATGTATTTGAATTTTATATTATTATGATTTAATCTTTTTCACCCATAAAACGTAAATATAAGGAATAATTTTGAATGGTGACAAATAAGGGGAAGTAACTCTTAGTTGAAATATCTTTGTACAGGGCAATTTATTTACGACCTAAAGCTAAGGTAATTGGTGTTAATCAACAGTGTGTTTGACACCAAAGCTGTCAAGTGAAGCCATGCACTTAATGGGTCACTTAATTTGACAGTTTACATAGCTAGATGAACTGCATGTTCATGGAAGAATTACGAATTTGCCGGTATTTAAAAGGAATATTACTTATGAAAATCAATCTCAAGGCTAAGAAATACGGGTGAAATCGGGTCATTTTCGGAATTTCCGGGTTATTTCAATGACCCGGCGGGTGATCCGGGTGATCCCTCAAAATTGTGAAAATCTCGGGTCACACCCGCAGAATCCGGGTCAGTTGACAGGTATGACATATCTCACATGTCCCAATGAGTTGTGAGATGTCGTTTTCGTAGACAAACTTTGGCATATAAGTAGCTGATGGAAAATCCGGAAGGGAACAATCCTCGAGATAAACGATGTCTTTCTGAAGATTTTTCAATAAATTGATTACAGTTCCTTGATGTCTACTTTGCTCGCTGATACTTCTGTTCCTGATATCTAAAGCATGCACGGTATCTAGAGCAGTTTTATGGTCGGAAAATATCGCTACAAGTCGTTCGCTCTCTTTTTGTGCTTGTTCCTTTAAGGACGCAATTATGTTCGCAGTATGCCGGTCAACCATGGATTTAATGTTTTTACTTGCTTCTGTAATTGATTGAATAACAGTTTCAACTTGACCATTAAATAATGAAATGCCTTGTTCCAATTTGGACATGTTTCCGTTTGTTTTATTTAATTTCTTTAAAATTTCTTGTTCGATTTTTGTTTTTAGATGTGCAATAGTGTCTTTGAGTTGAGACAGTTTATGTCCGTTATGTTTCTCTGTTACACAACATATATAAACAGGAACATCACAATCTGTGCAAAAGAAAGAGAATACTTCTTTGTGATCGATGCATTTTGATTTTACTTCCGGGATGAAATCCGAAGCTTTCATGAACTCATGGTTTGCAGTCATTTTCTGTCTTGAATGTAATACTTTACAATTTTCACAAAAGCACTGTTCACATTCTAGACAAAAGCATGTGCCAGATGCACTCACACATATTTCACACGTCTTTGAAGCTGCTTGCGCCATGTTACGACTGTACAAACAAACTTACACAAACAGGTGAATATATGGTGACTGGGAACGATAACAAATTATCTAATAGTGTCTTGTGATTAGGAAGTGGGCTAATATTACTACAATATTTTCACACTGAGGACTGATTGACACGTGATTTCGTGCAATGGTTGGTGGCTTAGTTGTCAGCTTATGTGATTTCATACTGTAAATTCAAAAAATATTTCGCTGTTTTTATAAATCCGAGAAATGTGACAGAGTAAGGTTCGTTTTTATAGATAGTAGCAATCATAATTTCAATAGTTATTTTCCTTTACATTTTTTTTTACAATTGTATTGACTTGATCACACATTTTTACCAGTTATCAGTGATTCGCAGTAATAAATGCCCGAACTTATTTCTAAGTTTCTCGAATTAGTGCCCCCCGTTATTTACAAATAAACCAATCAAGTTTCAGCAATTAACTTAAAGTTGTTGGAATCTAACGTCTATTAAACGTTTTATGTTAATCATTTAGTTTTATAAGAAAGAAAAAAAACACCACACGTTATACTAGTTCAATACCAAAACATATGCCATCTTGGCCATGCATTGTATTTATTTGTCTCCTTGCTTAGATGAGGCAATTGCTAGTGTGGTCAGTTCTATTGGCCAATACTTTTGTGGAGACTAGTTTTCCTTAAATACATAATGCAAGATAATACCTCAAACCAAAACCTTTCAAAAAGCACAAAAAGGAAACTTAAATAACTGATTAAAACAAGTTGTGCAAAAATTAAAGCAACAGTAGTATACTGCTGGTAAAAAGTAATAAATCGTTTGAGAGCAACCAAATCCGGGTTTCAAATGAAAACCGAAGGAAAAACATCAACTATAACATGTATAAGGGCAAAATAATGAAACAACTGAAACAATGAAGTGCAATAACAACAAACATCAACATACATAGAAGCGGACTATTTGATAACAACTGTCATTCTCCTGACTCGGTACAGAATATTTTCAGATAAAATGATGGGTTGAACTTAGTTTATTGCTATCCAAACCTCCCGCTTATCTGACAATGTTAAAGAAAAATATCGTTATAATGACAGGAATACAGTAGAAGCAAACGGAAGAACACTCGGCACAGAGAAACGCATGCATAGATACTATATTAGTATAGCAGTAACATGTTAACAGCAGAATAAGAACGAACATCTTCCACGAACGACAACACAGGACACCACAAATCGTGAATCATTTTTATGATGTATATATGAATATATATATAATCATGAGATTCTTACAATTGAATGTAATGAGATCCAATAATTAACAGTTGTTGTCACAATACTAAAGTCCAAATAATTAGCATGATTAGATATAAGAAGGTTATGTGCGTCTTTCTTATCAATCCTTGATATGAAATACTATGCTTCATCAATAAGTAAGTTGTATGTGGAAGTTACTATATTTAAAGAAAGAAAAAATTGCATGATGATTATGTTCACGCGATGGTAAATATAATGATCAAACAAATATGCAATATTTTTAAAGCAATGAAGCCAGATGTAAATAAGTAAAAAAGATTTGTTTGGTGATATAAATGACAACTATAAAAAAAAAGCAGTAGGTTATTTACAATATACTGATGTAAGAAAACTGTTAAAGCTATAATACTGCAAACGACGGCCCCTTCTTGAATACAATTATTCATAAGTTTTAGGTAGGCGTCCGTTTGCCATACTTCCACTAAGAAGCGCTCTCATATTACCCTCCCGCTCCCATGAAGATAGTTCACTTCGAGTGCAGGAGTTTGTAAAATGAATATTCTGCCGCGTGAAACTAAATACTGTAGCATTATCATTTGCTGCTTCGCCATCCTTAACGCAACAGTTAGTAGTAGGAGCAAAATATTGACAGTTCGTAGTTAAAATAAACACATTTCTAGAAGGATAATTTATCTTCGGGCGATTTATCACCTTATTAACTAGCAATGACAGATACCTATCAATTTTGACCTCTTTTTCGAGTACACGTAAGCTTTTAAATAACATATTCGACTTTATGTTTTCCTCTTTGGGTTTTATTTGACGTTTTATGACTCGTACCAATGCAATGCAATTTCGTCGTGCTAGTAGTATTGGTATGTAGCCTCCTCTCGTGATTTGAATTAGTAAGTAACTTAATATTGACAAATATTTTACCAAAAAATTGAAATAGAGGGGTTGGGTGCGTATATGCTCTAAGCACATGCTGGGACGTACAATATATCGTTCTAGTACGCTGTAGCAGGATCAATTTAATATCATAGGACTCGTTGATGATAGAAACCACTTATATTTAGTCTATTTTATTGCCTGAATGATGATGGATGTCCAACGTATAACTTTAAATAATCTAAAGCATATGAAATGAAAACAGTATACTAGTATAAGTTATAAATAGTTTATTTCCAACAATCTGAATGTTTTAGTATACAAAGTTACATTAATATAAATAAAGCAATAACAAGCACAAGGAACGGTAGATAGATGAAATAACCGAAGTTTTGATTACCTCATCTTTCCTCAATTTGTTTTAAACTTTATTAAAAAATTAAACATTTTAAAAAAATATATATAAACACAGGAATATTCACAAACCGTTCACTAAATACATACAGGTAAGTATGTATAAGAGTGAACGAGTAAGGTTAATAGAAGACACATTGGCTACATTCGTCAATCTGTTATATAAAAAATACACCATAGGATGACTTTGTTTTTAGGTTGTTCCAGGCGTTGTTTGAAGCGCCATGCACCCCACAAAACCCTTTTTAATGTGGTATCAAACACCTTGACTTAAATTAATTTGGTTTGTTTAGTTTGCATACGGTATAAACCTGGAAAAAGGTATTGCATCACTTACTTCCATTGAAAACAATGTAAAATGACATGATTGTAGAATGTGTATAATTTTGGTTTTACCAAATACTTTTAATCCGTTTTTGGTTTAAAATTGAATTCATGGTATTAACTTACTTTTCATCCAATATTAAAGATACATAGATTGGACATAACAGCTGCATGGACATAGATATTTGTGCTTTTCACAAAAAATTGACTCTTTTTTTCCAAAACATTGGTTCTGCAATAAATACAGATGTTTTATGCATTAAACTCATTTAGAGTTGTTTGAAATGCCGAGTTTAATACACATTTTCTGTATCAGATTTTTAGTTCAGATTTTATAAAATGTCGGTATCGAAGATAAGACAAAGCATGAAACACTTTTTCAGTACAGCTCTAAGGATGCGTCTCACTAGTCTTAAGTTTGTCTGAAATGTACGTTAATGATACAAATTCAATTTTAAACCATAAACGGAGTAAAAGTATTTGGTAAAACAAAATTATAAACATTCTACAATCATGTCATTTTACATTGTTTTCAATGGAAGTGTTGCAATACTTTTATACAGGTGTATATTTTCTTTGACCCCTTTTATAAAAAAAAAACCAAAAAAAACTGGAACCACACGCTTTATCGGAAAAAAAACATATTAGATATATATCAGTTTCACAAACACTTATATTATTCATTGAGAAGCTTAATATTTCCTTAACAATAGAACGCGAGTTCGGCTAATTTTACAGACTGAGTTATCTCATTGTAGTTTTATGTACCACCTTAATAATAATATTATGTTAAATGTAAAAAAAACCAACAGCTGGTTTAATCCGTTCATGGTTGTTAAAGTATCTGAATAAGACAGATTTACAAATTAAACAAAAAAATCAAATTTTGTATACTCTTAATTTCTAAGGAAACCTCAGGGAAAGTTACAACTAATAAAATAATATACAAAATATGTAACACAGGGTAGATGAGCTTTCATTTGATATGCGACAACGCCATGTTCTAAAAAGTTTGATTTTTGCACTTAATAACCTCATCCAACCAATTTTTGCAGGTTGGGAATTTGATATTTCAAATGTACACATCATGACCTTTCGTTTGATATACAACAACCCTACAGTAAAAGAAAAATTTATTTTTTGCGCTCAATGACCCCATCCAACCAATTTTTGGGGACGTCAATTTGAAATTTGAAATGTACGCTTTACATGCTTTATGTTCTTTCATTTGATATGCGACAACCTTACCATCTGAGAAATTTGAATGTTTGCACTTAATGACCCCACCCTTCCGCCTGGAATGAAAAAGAGGTTTAAAATTTTCATTTTTAAGTAGAGTTTAATGAGACCTTCAATTTGATATATCAGATGACCCCATTTGACAAAATGCCAAAAATGATGCAATATCAACGATATAAATAGAAGTTATGAAATTTACAAAGTCAATGCAAAACATGAAAATTTCAAAATGATTTTTTGGTGTTTTTTTTAAATGGAATGTTTTTGGTATTTGGTCAAACATATAACAATGTTAACTTCTTCAATTTCTTAAACATTTTAAGTGGTAAGCTCTTGGTGATTCAGAAATACATGCCTCCGCTCGAAAAACTTCAAACTGCATTATCTCTAGAACGACAATAGATATCTCAAATCTGTTAAATGATAAATGATCTACAGTTGAAGGACAACATTATAGAAAAAGAATTGGACAATTTCAAAGTTCACCAAGGTCACAATTAATCATCAAATATATGATGCAATACAAAACTTGAGAACCGGAAGTCCTAGAAACATGGGACTATCACCATTCAACTCAGGACCACTTGACCTTTCAAATATCACAAGGTCAAGGTCATAGTATAATGTGAAGGTCAAGGTGAAATTTCATCATGACCTGACATTGACCTCAAATTGAAGGTCTTGAACTACTGATCATCTTTGCAGTTTATAGTAGGTTGATATCTGTTACCTTTAAAAAGATATACACACAATACTATACTTTTAAGAATCATCCCGTCATAACTTTTGAATAGACAGTTGGACTCTTTTGAAGTCGTGTATAAAATGTAGAGCTCGTCGAGAGGAACATTTTATACGCTGTAAGTATGCAGCAAACTCTTATCGTTTTCTTAATATGAAAGCTTGAAATTGCAGCGTAATTTTTTTTGCACTCTGTGACCTTTGACCTTGGGTGCAAATTAAAGGTCACATGAACTTAAGATTATTGATGTAGGTCCCAAGTCTTTACGACTTCCGGTTCTCGAGATACAATTTTTCAAAAATTGTGTATATTTTTTCAAGGGAAATAACTCCTTATTAGGGTTAACAACAAAATGATTGTATATGTTAATTAACATTGCCATCTGGTCTTGTACATGTTGCCGTTTTCAAATGGATTCTATCTTGAACACTTTTTGAGAAAAATGTAAAAGAAAGGAATTTCTTCAAGGGGACATAACTCTCATAGGGAATAACGAAATCCTTAGCAACCTCATATGGTAACACATCATGATGAGATCTAACTATTGTCCAAATAAGGTCATGATATCTTTAAAACAACGAGGGGGGGGGCATGTAGAAAAAAAACAATAAAAGGGAGATAACTTCTAAAGGGGATGATGAAATCATACACAGCCTCATCTGGTAATATTTCATGATGAGATCTACCGATGGTCCATATTTGGTCTTGATAACTCCAATAGAAACAAGGGGAGGCCATGTTAAACAAATGCTGGATGAAAAAAAAAAAAAAAAAAAAAAAAAAAAAAAACATGAGAAAAACAATAAGGTCTTTCCTCGCGGAGAGGAAAGACCTTAAAAACAAACTCTGTAAGGGTTAACTATTCCAAATGAATGAATGTGTCTTACACAAGTAACTTTTGTACCATAATAACAAATTACATGACTTGTACACATCATGAGTACAAGTTAATATAATTATCATATCACCACGATTAGTAACATATATGTTATATAATTAGAAGGTTTGGTTGTAATTTATATTTACATACCTTTGTCTCAGATAAGATTTTACCCCTATACACTTTACTTAATATTAACGAATATAAATAAACAAATTTTAGACGTTTAAGGTGTCTACAGTTTGTAGAATAATGAAATAAAGAAAAGCATCGGTTGAAGAAAAAAAATTCGCGAAGTAAAGTATGAAGACTCTAATTGACCACCCCAATCAAGAGTCTTGTTTAATGCACGATTTCACACCACATATTTTGTTTTGTAATAAACTCAAGCTTTGTCGTGATCATTCATCATAGTGTTGTTCATTCGTTGTGATTGTTCACTCTATCCAAAAAAGTTTCAAAAATTTCTTAACATTGGAACTGACAACATATAAAATTGTCTCCACTATTGTTGGAAATTTTCCTCTCTTGTCTCCCACATATACTGCATGTGAAACATAGAGTTCTTCTCATTGGTGGAGGAGGAGGTATACTTTTGTTTTTCTTATCTCTTTCAATGGTGGTTTCAAATATTTCACACGCTCTCAAGAGGCGTAATATGTTCTTTTTTGTTTTTCTTATCTCTTTCAATGGTGGTTTCAAATATTTCACACGTTCCCAAGAGGCGTAATATGTCCTTTTCTTTGACTACCTTTGGGGTGAAGGTAGCTGATGGAAAGACAGGAAGAGGGCAATCCTCAAGTTTATCAATATCTCTATTCAGACTTTTTAGTATCTCTATCAATGTTCCATCATGTCGACTTTCCTCGACGAGATTTCTTTTCGAGTTATCTAAATCGAATGCTTTTTTGAAAGCATTTTTATGGTCTGAAAGAATGGCGGATAATCGATTGCTCTCTCTTCGTGCTTGTTCCTGAATGGACGCGATTCTTTTAGCAGTATACTGGTCAACCATAGATTTTATGTTGTTACCTTCTTCTGCTAATAATTTAATAGCAGTTTCGACTTTATCATTAAATAATGAAATGCTTTTTTCCAACTTGCTCACGTTTCCACTCGTTTTATTTAACTTTAGTGAAACGTTTTGTTCGATTTTAGATTTTAGATCTGCAATGGCGTCTTTGAGTTTAGACAGTTTATGTCCGTTATGTTTCTCTGTAACACAACATACACAAACGGGAACATCACAATCTAAACAAACGAAAGAGAAGGCCTCATTGTGATCGGTGCATTTTGATTTTACTTCCGGAATGAAATCCGAAGTTTCCTTAAATTCGTGGTTTGCGGATATTTTTTGTCTTGCATGTAATACTTTACAATTTTCACAAAAACACTGTTCACAATCTAAACAATAGCATGAACCGGGTGCACTTACACATATTTCACATGTCTTTGAAGCCGATTGCGCCATGATTCGATTATATCAAAGTTAATCAATACAGTCATACAGGTAACCAAGCATATACATTGTCATAAACTATGTACACGGTGTATATACGATCACGTGATAGCAATGTTTATTTATGGGAATGACGTGGGTTTTCCACACTTATTCATTTTTCGGAAAGTAAGCTTCATAATAAAAAGATCTCATCAAATCCAGGTCATCAAATCGGATATTCTCGTCCGACCTTGTCTAAAGCTTAGTTCGTTTCTGTGTGTGTTACATTTTAATGTTGTGTCGTCATTCTCTTCTTATATTCAATGCGTTTCCCTCGGTTTTGGTTTGTGACCCATATTTGTTTTTTCCTATCTATTCTATTTATGAGTTTTGAACATCGGTATACTACTGTTGCCTTTATCCATACTCGTTGGTCACTGTAATATATTTTGAGGCATGAAATCAACTAAAGTTGTTACGCATGGCTTACGCGGATTCAGACCTTTAATGAGTTTTGATTGATTTTCGATTTTAAATCGTTAGGACTTTTTTTTTAATGTATTCATATCATTTTTTAAGTTGTATGGGGGGAAAGGATTTTTGAAATGATTAAGCGGTAAATAGTAGATTGATATCCAGGTCAAAATTGGGGGCTACTTTGACCAACCAAAGCCCCTAAAACACCTATTCTAGTTTTTGAGTTAAGCCTTTTTCAACTTATTTCTATAGTTCGTTCTTATGTTGTACTGTTATACCACCTGTCCCAGGTTAGAGGGAGGGTTGGGATCCCGCTAACATGTTTAACCCCGCCATATTAAGTATGTATGTGCCTGTCCCAAGTCAGGAGCCTGTAATTCAGTGGTTGTCGTTTGTTTATTAATGTGTTACATATTTGCTTTTCGTTAATTTTTTTTATATAAATAAAGCCGTTAGTTTTCTCGTTTGAATTGTTTTACATTGTTGTTTCGAAACTTTTTATAGTTGACTATGCGGTATGGGCTTTGCTCATTGTTGAAGGCCGTACGGTTACCTGTAGTTTATAATTTCTGTGTCATTTTGGTCTCTTGGGGAGAGTTGTCTCATTGGCAATCATACCACATCTTCTTTTTTATATTCTCTGGTCTGGTTACCAGAGATTTGTGTGAGAGGGTGAACATCACTCTTCTAATATACTGATTTTTTTTCATCCCAAGTCACCATCGAACTCAAGACCTTCAGCACTGTAGCCATCGATCTTAACCACTTGACCACGAACTCGCACATCTTTTAAAAGTACGATAATCTCCCTTTTCCCGCGTGACCAATACCAAGTAGCTCTTCAGTGGTTCCGACTTTCGCACTGACAACGTTATCAAACTTAGTAATGTTTAACATTGAGTTGGTGCAGTTGTTCGTGATTTAGTCGTATCAGATTAATATGTGATTTGATTGGTTCTTAAAGGTACCAGGCTTTTAATTTGATACGCCAGACGCTAGTTTCATCTACATAAGACTCATCATTGACGCACTGATTAAAGTATTTAGAAAGCCAGAATAAGTACAAATTTGAAGAGCGTTGAGAACCCCAAATTTCAAAAAGTTGTGCCAAATACGACTCAGGTAATACATGCCTGAGATAAGTAAATTCTTAGTGTTTCGAAAAATTCATATTTTTCCAAACCGTTAATTTATAAAAATTACCATACAGTTGATAATCTTGTCAACACCGAAGTACTGACTACCGGCCTTGTGCCACCCTCGGGGACGAAATGTTTAAAAATTTTGGAAAATATTTGACAGATCAAATAATAAAAAGTCGCCAAATTTAGAAATTCAGTAGTGTTTTAACTTCACAAAATATTTTACAATTGCATTCCATAGAACTCGCATATTTAACATTAATCAGTGATTTGCAACAATAAATGAACACATTAATTTCTGTACTACTATTTACAAAGACACAATTCAAGGGAAAAGCGAAATTAGATGCTGGAATATTACGTATTACGGCATTTAGAACAATATGCTGTATAATATAGGAATAGTGTGAATACTTTTTAGTTAATGTGATAAAATACATTTTCGAATAGTTTTGTAACTTGTTTCTTTTTGTATTTAAAATTTTTTGCTTGTCTTACTTTCACGTTAAATATCATTATGTCGAGTTTTTTAAACATCATTGTCCGTTTTAAATAATAATGTATTGTAATAATCAGTTAACATATTTTGAAAGCTTTCAGCAAAGGCATATAACTTTTAAATTTGAAAGCAAACAGCAAGTGTTGTTTTCAGACTTAACATGATCTGAAAGGAATTCTTTCTATGTTTATTCGAGGTCTTTACAATACATGTCATAATGGAAAGCTGGTTTTTGTACTCGCGAATCTGAATTGTATATACGGTAGTTTTATAGATATGCTCAAAAAGCGTATGCACAAGTAAAACAAGTATAAAACTAAAACAATACAGGTATATTTGTCATGTGTTCTTCATTGTTGTTTGTTATTATATAGCACAGAAAAAACTCAAAACCTTTGATTTTAACTAAGCGGAGTCCAAATTTTCTTATAAACCATAAATTGGTTAAGTTATTAAAAAGCACCATAATGGCTATGATCGGTTTAAAAATGTAAAATTTGTTCCACCTATTCTTTTTAGTACATTTTTTATTGTGTAAACTGGTATAATGCTAGAAGAGTGCTTTTATGTTCCGCTTTTTTCGGGTTTTGATAAGGAAACGAGCAGAAAAAAACAAAGAATCAGTAAATAACCATAGAGTTGAAACAAAACCACGAGGCAAAAAAAAACATCTCTAGAAATTAAACAAAAGCATCATGGCCGAAAACAAACAACACGAAAAGGCAAAGAAGACATTCCAAAGAAAATGAAAATTATCCATATCGATTCCAACCAAATACTACAGGTGATATACGTTGCTTTGAAAGTGTTATCAGATCCTGCACTCCTAATGTCGTGTAAAATGATTAGGAAACAAAATGACGTATAGAATTTTGGAATTGTTGCTATCAGTGTAAACGTGTCATGAAAAAACACTGATTTTTCATGTTATCAATTGATATCAACTATTATCTTTAGATGTTATTTCATGATCATAAAGAACTTTCTATCGAAGTTGTACATATATATGTAGGAGAGTAGTAAGAAAAAAGTATAAATATACACGTTGTCACAAGGGTGATATATCTTGTTGGGGACTGGTACCTTGTGAAATAGCAATGATATGTACTTGCCCATGAGACCTGTTGTTTTCCTTAATCATTTAACATCATCTGGCTTATATTACGGCAACACAATTGCATGTGCAAATTGTATATTTGTGCAGCTCTCGTTCTCTAACGTTGAATACGTAATTTTTTACTGACAAATATCTTAACAAAAACAACATAAAGGGGGTATATCCCAATTACAAGGGCGTCCTGTCAGATTGAAGAAAGGTGAAAGATACTAAAGTGTCATTTACACTCATACGTCGGAAGTAATCTGACAACGCCATTGAAAATAAAAGATCAACAGTACACAAGACAACTAAAACAACTAAGACAACTAAAGACTGAGCAATATGGACCACATCAAAAACTGGAGATGACATCAGGTTCTCCGGAAGGTTAAGCAGATCCTGATCCACATACGGCACACTTTGTGTTAAATTTATCGTTCTGTAGTATACTGTAGCAGGATCATATCTGCAATGGATTCAGGGATGAGGACCCCACCTTATACATTGTAGATTGTCGGCTAAATGACGACGCATGCCAAATTTATAACGTTAGAAAATCTAAAGGAAATGAAATGAAAACACTATAAGTTATAAATAATTTATTACCGTATCTTAACTCTGATTATACATATTAAAAATTTATAAAATTGGGACAAACAACAAATGATAATAAATGTTATATTTTACATAATTGTATGTTTAATGGTTTACTTTTATTACTTTGGATGGAGAGTTGTCTCATTGGCACTCACACCACATCTTCCTATATCTTAATAAAAATAAGATGATAAATAATCAACAATTATGTGCATTAGTTATATACGACAAGTATATCTTTTATCATGCATCATACAACTCACAGACACATATTCACACCAGTTGAGTTTTAAAGTGTATTTAAATATACAATTTGAAAAGGGTAGCTAAGTACTATAAATACTA
Organism: Mytilus edulis; assembly: GCA_019925275.1. Classification (NCBI taxonomy): domain Eukaryota; kingdom Metazoa; phylum Mollusca; class Bivalvia; order Mytilida; family Mytilidae; genus Mytilus; species Mytilus edulis. The sequence goes on along the minus strand of CM034359.1, from coordinate 23,532,027 downwards.
TATAAAATCTAAATGTTGGTCAACAATGTTTAAACTTTGAAAGACAAGGTAGATAAATGTCTGAAAAAATATTGAATTTCTTTGATATAGTATATATTAAATGTTGTTAATAGACAATTTTCGATTTATGTCCTAGACCGGAAAAAAATATCCCTCTATTAATAAAGTTCATCAAGCATCTTCATGATAGTCATTTTATTTAGGATAAATAAGAACATGTTTTTTCTGAGTTACTTTAACAACATTCCCGAATGACTGCAGTGCGGATTATCAGTTATAAGAATTCAAAAAGAATTCAGTTTTGCCGAATAACTCATTCAATATGGCATCATATATTTTCAACTGCTTGTCAATCAGGGAAAGGAAGTGGTCTTTTGTGTAATGATTTAAATTTATATCAAAAGACTATCCGTAAAAGTTAAACAATGCACTTGTTCAAATGAGGCTACAACCTCCAATTTGTTATAATACAAAATCGGATTTGAATCGATTTCAAATTGATATGCCTATTTCCGGGTATGTATGAAGTAAATGCCACTGAATGTTAACACCAATTATCCATTATTCTTTTATTTACGGAAGGAAAGTATCCATTGTTGCCTGACTACTCCAGTGGATATTTATTCAGACCAACTCCTCTTATTGATATGAGCATTTTATTGACAAGAAAATAGAACAGCTGTTTTAATTTCTACATTATCTAAAACATTAACTAGTTAATACACGAACAAAAAATACAATTTAAACAAATTTACATAACTATTCAATATATATTTAAAAAAGCCACAGAGAAAATTACTACAAAAACTGATAAAATGTTAAACAAGAAGTTGAGTAAATTCCGAAATATATTTTTTTTTAAATAAGCTATTATACATTAATTTTTATTTGTACAATAATAAAACATATAAAATTAACTTCACCTATACAAATGTTGAATATATTGTTATATCACGTTTAGACACATCTATGTCATTTTTACCAGAAGGTCTAAATGGGGTTTACAGTCACTGAGGCCTGGGTTGATTCTTTTTTTTTCTTTTTTTTTGCATTTATACTTTAAATTTATACATAACATAAGGGTATATCAGTGCTTGTGTTTAGAAATTATTAGTACATTTTAAATATACCGACCCTATCATCATATAGATATAGAAAGATGTGGTATGAGTGCCAATGAGACAACTCTCCATTCAAGTAACAATTTATAAAAGTAAACAATTGTATGTGAAGGTACGGCCTTCAACACGGAGACTTAGCTCGCACCGAACAGCAAGCTATAATGCATGATTCACAACAGAAAGTGTTTTTTTTTTTATTAGCTTAGAAAGCTCTTTTGTGTTCGTCCATCATGGGGATGTTAATTCGTTTTGATCCTTGTTCTGTTTAAAATAAGTTTATTTACATATTTTTCTTTCCATGGTCATTTAACAACAAGTGAAATGATTCGAAGAATATGCTTTATTTGGGTTATCTTTCTTTTGGTTTCCACATTCACTGCATTGGTATAATATTCCTCCACAGATTGATGAAGGTCTCATTTTTGTCGTTCAGTCCCTGCTTTATTGTCAAAAAGTTCATACGTTCCAACATGTCCAAGAAGTTGTCGAATGGCATTATTGTCAACTAACTTTGGAATATTGATAATTGACGAATATTGCGAAAGTGGCGGAACTTCTAGTCTTTCGATGTCTTGATTCAGGTTTATCAACGTATCTATCAAGGTTCCATCACTTTTATACCCACCGAGACTTTTTTGTCTGTTTTCTAACGTGTGTGCTATAGATATAATCGTTCTATTGTAGGCAATTATTGATGTTAATCTTTTGGTCTCGTTTCGTGCATGTGTTTGCAAGGACACAATTCTTTTTGCGGTATACTGGTCTACCATTGATTTTATTTTGGTACCTTCTTCTGTAATTAATTCAATAACAGTTTCGACTTGACCATGTAATGAAATATTATCAAGGTAATTAAAGTAAATTCGTTAAAAGTTAATAAAAATATATGCACAAACATTTTATGTAGAATAATAACAATACATACTAACATAAATGATGACTATATCTATGAAGCTAGTTATAATTGATGAAGTTAGAAGTGTAAAGATAACGGGTATAAGCCATGCTATTGTTAGATATAATGACGTTTAGCAATTTTTCTTAAAAAAATATGGTTGTGGTTTACATTCACAGGCCTTTGTTACAGAATATTTAACAAATAATATAAAGGTATATCCATAAAAAAATACATGCATGTGTCGACAGTTTACAGAATAAAGGGTAATAAATAGGAAATGTAAAATAAAGGGTGCTGAATAGTATTAGCTACATAGTGTGCAAGTAATTTAAAACGATGTATATTGGGTCAATCAATTCAATATGAGGTGAGAGCGAGGCTTTCAGATTTCAGTTGTTCTTCCACTCTGTGTTGTTTTTATAAGTGACATAATAGCACTTCTTATCGTGTATCAAAATAAAACACACCTACAGGCTACTAAATCCATTTTTAATGAACACGGTACCCATGCGGGTCGTTTTTAACCAATGGTATTCCCAAGATAGTGTAGAAGGTTACTAGTATACCAAATTTAATATGCAGACAGTATATAATTGAAGACCCACCCCTTGCCTAATCCAGATCAGTAATTCATGTCAGGTTCACAACACGTTTATTGATTGCGTTTTATTCTTCGCTTTGATGCTACATGTAATTAGTTGTTATCGTTCACTCTATTCAAAAAGGTTTAAGTTATATTTCACCATGGATAATTGACAACAGGTGAAATAACTTGAGTCATAAACTTTAAAGGGTAGTTTCTTCCTAACACTTCCACAATTAATGCATGTGTAAATTCCCTCTATAGTCTTTGGCGGAGAAGGATCTTTTACTCTGGTCTTCCTACTGGTTCGAATACCTGCAATGGTTTCAAATAATTCACATGTCCCTAGGAGTTGTAATATGTCATATTCATTGACTACCTTTGGGGTGTAAGTAGCTGTTGGAAAGTCAGGAAGGGGGCAGACCTCCAGTTTATCGATGTCTTTATTCAGGTTTTTCAGCATCTTTATCAAACTTCCATCATGTCTATTTTGATCAACAAGACATTTTTTCCTAATATCTAAAGTTTTTGCTTTATTAAAGGCAGCCTTATGGTCGTCAAGTATGGCTGATAATCGTTTGCTTTCATGTCGTGCCTTTCCCTGAATGGACGCAATTCTTTTAGCAATATACTGGTCCACCATTGATTTTATTTTGTTACCTTCTTCTGTCATTGATCTAATGGCATATTCGACTTGACCATTAAATGACGAAAGGTTTTGTTCCAACATGGACACGGTTCTTCCCGTTTTACTTAACTTTGCTAAAATATCTTGTTCAATTTTGGTTTTAAGCTGTGCAATGGTGTCTTTGAGTTTAGATAGTTTATGTCCGTTGTGTTTCTCGGTCACACAACATACACAAACAGGAACATCACACGTAATACAAACAAAGGAGAATGCCTCGTTGTGATCAGTGCATTTTGATTTTACTTCCGGGATGAAATTTGAAGTTTCTTTAAATTCATGATTTGTAGAAAGTTTTTGTCTGGAATGTAATATTTTACAATTTTCGCAATAAGGCTGTTCGCAGTCTAAACAATACCATGAACCAGGAGCACTTACACAAATTTCACATGTCTTTGAAGCCGCTTGTGCCATGGTCCGATTATATCAGAGTTAATCAATACAGGTAATTCAGGTAACCAAGCATACAAATCGTCATATACACTATTATACACGGTGAATATACGATCACGTGATATCAATGTTTGCTTGTGGGAAGGACGGGGGTTTTCTACACTTATACATTTTTGGGAAGTCGTCTACATAATGATACAGATCCTATCAAATCGGACCTTTTTCGGGGAATTTCGTAAAATTCATTAATATATTCGCTATTATTATTTTAAGAAAATAGATACTGTTGTATAATAATTATTGCCAGACGATTATCAGCTTGCAAATTGTTACATCAAATGTTGTTTTGTTACATCCTATTTGTAGTTTTCAAAGTGTTGCACAGTAAGTGTTGTGTCTATTCACTCCTTTTCTTTCTGTATCAATTACGGGCTTTGTAGCATATTTTCATTATTGAGACTAACCAAGACCGATAGTCACATGTAATTAGGTTTGTAATTGATAAAATAGTAAATATATCATAAATTCCGATAAAAACATGTCTATAGCAAGCTAGGCAACAGAATGAATTTGATCCAGCGAAAAGTATCTCGGTTTTTGATTGCAAATCATCAAGCCGTACATCGAAACGATAGAGTCAGATTATAAATTTCGTTTCAAAAACATATGAAAAATAAGTAGACAAAAGTCTTAAAGGACAATTTTGATAAAAAAAAAGTGTTACAGATCAAGGACTTCTAGGTACAGATAGGTGAAGTCACAATAGTAATGAATAAAATCTCTCGCAGAAATGTTTCTCGTTTCTCGTTTTGTTTATATAGATTAGACCGTTGGTTTTCCCGTTTGAATGGTTTTACACTAGTAATTTTGGGGCCCTTTATAGCTTGTTGTTCGGTTTGAGCCAAGGCTCCGTGTTGAAGGCCGTACTTTAACCTATAATGGTTTAATTTTTAAATTGTTATTTGGATGGAGAGTTGTCTCATTGGCACTCACACCACATCTTCCTATATCTATTAGAATATTTATTATCACTTTTGTGATTGATTGTCTCTTCACATCATATATGTCCCGTAACTCTGGCATACATATGAGAGGTTTAGCTAGCTATTAAACCAGGTTTAATCCACCATTTTCTACAGAACAGAATTCGAAGAAATTGCATGTACCAAATCAGGAATATAAAAACTGTTATCCGTTCGTTTGATGAATTTTTAAGTTTTTGATTGTGCCAGTCAGAGTTGTGCCATTTGATGAAGAACTTTCCGTTTCAAATTTTCATTATATTTTTCTTTATTAATTTGGTATATTTTTTATTTCACTTTTTACTTGCAAAAAAAATAATAGCTTTGAGCCATTTTGCTCACATTTGGTTTTTATAATTCAAAGGTTTTGATATGACTTATTAAATAAACTTTATGCATTGCATTCATTACATCTAACAACGCCAACCTTGACAACTAGGCATATTACGACTCCTGATAAGACAAAAATTAAAAGTAATGCGTATATTCTGCTCCCACCTTTTTTTATTTCTACTATGAATAGATCGGCCGAATATATATAGATTACTTTTAATATTATATTGTATTGATGAGAGTAAGAAAACACTAAAACAGGATATTTTATTTTTTGATGTGGATAATGATCACCTTACTTGTTTTTTGGACAGTGTGTTTTTTTATAATTTTTACTTGTTAGACAAATAGTCTAGATGGACAGAAAAGTTTATTTTTATAATCTGATTTAAGTACACTAATATCAGGTTTCTGTACCAAGTCATACCATTCGGACTATGTCTTGTTCATTGTTTGTAAATATACTTTCTTGACGAAATTGAGAAGTCGGTTATTGATACATGTGATATTGTCCGTTGTTTAATATTTTACAAATTTCTGTTATCCTTTTTAAGTATTGTCTACGGTAGTTGTCCTACCTACCGAACACTGTTCAATAGGACCAAAAGTAAATCTTAACAAGTAACTATTGAAACAGGATGATGTTGATCATTTCCTAAACGTTGTTTCCCTTGGCCCCCGAAATATATTAACCCTCAGGATATACCACGCGACACTTACACCAATGGCATCACGTACAAGATCATCACGTACAAGATCATCACATACCAAGAAGTATTCAACCAAGACTAATGGTTACAAATACATTTTTTTCCCAAGAACAGTGACCGTTTGGAACTTTTTATCAGCAACTCTTTCTGTTCAGACCCCTATTTGCCAAGTAAGTCAAATGATTGGCTAGAGTTGTGCAAGCTGGGATTATTTCCCGGATAACGTCACGGAAGCCGAATTGGTTATGGTCAGATGAAAGAAAAGCAAATCGGTACCCCATTTTATTATTCTTTTTTATTAATTTATTTTTTCTATCATACTTTATACTTGTTTTATATATATTTTTGATTTTATCTTATAAAATTACTCTACTTCTTGCGCCAAAAGAAAGCATTGCGTATTGTTAAAGTTTGACAGTTCAACGTACAAAGTAAATGTAGATGTAGAACAAGCTGCTGGTATGGTCTGTTGAATATCAATATGTTTATGTGCACCATTTATCATTTTACATGTTTTTATGCAATATTTAAGATTTCATACGAGATTTTTCAAAATGGTCTAGTTTTTAAATAGCCTTATAATGGCTACGGTCGTTTCCAATAATGCTACTATTTATTCCTACTATTCCTTTTATTCTATTTTTGATAGTGTAAACTGGTATAAAGCTAAAGAGCAGTGGTTTATGCTTCCGTTTTTTCGTAAATTAGTCAGAAATAATAAGAGTAATTCTTTTTCAGTATGTACTTTCTTATTTACATAAAATAAGTAATTAACGTTCAGAAATATTGACAAATATCTTAACAGAAAAAAAAGGAGTATTTCCCAATTACACAGGAATCCTGTCAGGTTAAAGAAAGGTCAAAGATTCCAAAGGGGAATTCATTCTCAAAATTCTGAAGTAAACTTACAACGACATGGGTAAAAAAAGAAAAAGATCAACAGTACACAATACAACTAAGACAACTAAAGATTGAGCAATATGGACCACACCAAAAACTGGGGAGGATATCAGGTGCTCTGGAAGGTTAGGCAGAACCTGCTCCACCTACGAAACCCATTGTGTTAAATGTATCTTTCTAGTAAACTGTAACAGGATAAACTATATAAATTTATTACCTTATCTTAATTTTAAAAATACAACTTTACAATTAATAAAAATGGGACAAACAACAAACAATAATACATGTTTTTTTTATACATAAATCTGTATTTAAATATTCAACAACTAAGGGCATTAATTATATACTTCAAAAATATTTATCATACATCTTACATGTCTAACAGCAAACTCACACACACATTTATAACAGATACATCAAAGGTGTATTTAAAATATACAATTAAAAAATGGGTAGCAAGGTACTAAAAAAACAATGTAAAATTTAAATGTTGGTCAACAATGTTTTTAAACTTTTTTGCAGTAGGAAGGTATTCATTGTTGCCTGACTACTTCACTGGAAATTTATTCAAACCAATATGATCTCCATACCTCCTCTTATTGATATGGTCATTTTCGAGAAAACAGAACAGTTGTTACAATTCTTGCATAAGTGTTACATAATCTAAGAAATTCATTTCACGGGAACCAAAAAATATTTTGATTTTAAGTTGAAATAGTCATATAAACTTCTTGAAATTTTGAACAAGTTTATACAACTATTTTTTATATTTAAAAAAACAACAGAGAAAAGTATAACAGTAACTGTTACAATGTTATACAAATAGTTGAGTAAATTTCTAGATATATATATATATATATATATTATAAGAGGTTATTTTTTCCGATTAAGCTATTATACATAATTTTTGTTTGTACAATCATAAAATCATATAAACCTACACACGTATTGATATATTGTCTTATCATATACTTAGACTAAATAACATATGAATTTTATTATATGATAATAGCATTAAAATTTACGTAAATTCCATATTTTTGAAATTGGTGCTTAGCGGGCTGATATGAAAAATGTATCACATGCTTCGATTGTTATCACATGCTTTTCCGTAACGTTATCGCATGGCATTCCGGTGATACTCGTCAATTCTGGAAAATACACCTGAATGCTACGTTTTCAGTGAAGGACATTGAAAAGTATTATACAAACCAATTATTTGGATACTGGAAAGTATATTGTGTAAAATAATTTAAAAAAAACCAAAACAAACAACAAACAAACAAACAAACAAATTATTAAATAAATGCCTTTTTTAAAGTTTCAAGCATAATTTAGAAAGTTACTTTAAAAAAGTTGACTTTTCCAAATAGTGTTCATTATGTATATTGCTTTTTCTAATTTTAGTGCTATTTTCACTTTTCCTGACCGGTGTGAGAAATCTGTTCTCAACAAATGATTGGTTGAAATTTAATTGTGACGTTAAATTTTCTTGTTTTCCTCTAAATTTTCTTATTGTGACGTCATAAAAACAGGCAACCATACCTGATGACGTCACATCAAAAGTACACAACTTTCCTCAATTCTTTGAAAAAGGAAGGATACAAATCATAAGAGAAACAGATTCCACCACTGTAACTCGTGTATTACGATATTTCTCCACTCTCAACAGTTAATTTTAAAAAGCTCGGCAAGCCTCGCGCTTTAAATATTAAAATTTAACTGTCTCGAGTGGAGAAATATCGTAATACACTTGTCGCAGTTGTGGAATCTATATGAATTAAATTTTTTTTTGACGACTCGTCCATTACAAAATGTTTTTCTTCTTTGTTGAGGCATATGATAAAAAGATTTCATATCGAATGTACTTTTGGGGTTCGACGTACGTGAAATTTTCACTCTTTGAACTTCTTTTTTGGAACCACGTTACATGATCAATATGTGAATCTGTTATTTTTCTCCATTGTTGAAGCATATAATAAAACGATCATAACATGTCATTTTTCATATCGCATGTATTATCAGCCCTCGGTCAATATCAGCCCTCGAGCCATGCGGCTCTTGGACTGATATTGAACCTAGGGCTGATAATACATGCGATATGAAAATGCCATGTAAAAGAGGGACGAAAGATACCAAAGGGACAGTCAAACTCATAAATCTAAAACAAACTGACAACTCCATGGCTAAAAATGAAAAAGACAAACAGAAAAACAATAGTACACACGACACAACATAGAAAACTAAAGAATAAACAACACGAACCCCACCAAAAACTAGGGGTGATCTCAGGTGCTCCGGAAGGGTAAGCAGATCCTGCTCCACATGTGGCACCCGTCGTGTTGCTTATGTGATTACAAATCCGGTAAATAGTCTAATTCGGTAGGTCATATTCATGAAAGGGAAGGGGATTGTAGTTACGACGTAAGGAACATATCCGATATCATTTGTGAAACGGTTATTCCATAACGGTCAACCAACTCGTGATGGCGTCCGTAAAATTTACGAAGGGATGATTTCAACTTCACTATTTGGAACTCTTGGTTTAATAGCTTCCTTGTGAGCAGCAAACCTCTATCAAGAAAATCATGATAGGAAATGCAAGCACGGGAATATCGTATCAATTGGGAGATATATACCCCGTATGCAGGTGCTGCTGGAATGTTGCTACTTAGAAATGGAAAGTTCACAATTGGAAAGCTGAAATCATCTCTTTTGTCGTAAAGTTTTGTTTTCAATCTATAATCTGATAATATCACATTCAGCAACATCTCTGTCATTTTTATCAGAAGGTCTGGATAGAGTTTACATTTCTGCCTTTATACTTTTATATATAACATAAAGGTATATCTGTTAATTACAAGCTCATGTGTTTAGTAAATGATGGGTACGAAATATAGAATAAAACTAATTTGTATTTTTTCACGGCAAATATATGTTGGTTTTTTTTAATTTTGATTTAACTCGAGCTCTTTGTGTTCATCCATCATCGTGATGTTCTGATCATTGTAATATTTAAAAACATTTACTAGTTATATATGTTGTATTAATGCATGTTTTTACGGTGTTGGCATGAATATCAATCATGTGGTCATTTTTAAATAAATAAATTTTTATAAATATTTCGATTTGAGCGTCACTGATGAGTCTTATTCAGACGAAACGCGCGTCTGACGTACTAAATTATAATCCTGGTACTTTTGATCAGTCCGGAATGCGGTTCGATAAAATTTCTCCCCTTGTTTATTTCGCTCTCCTATCAGTTCATGTAATTTGCTAGCTCCAATGGTAGACGCTACAACGATGTGTGTCGTCAAGAAAGGTACGATTAAAGGAATCAGCTAGGAATTAGACGATCACCATTGGTATAGGTGAGTTGTTTAATAGTTGTTGCATTGGGATAAATGCATGTTTTGGATTAATTCATAATCAGGAATAGCTGGGAAGGAAAGAAACGTGTTGCTACGTGAATCCGGAAAGGCCGGGACGAATTTCAAAGAAAAATCTAGTCTAGAGACGATCGTTCTGAGTGTACTACCTACACATTCAAATGTGTACACAAGCACAGTATTCCCTTTCTATGTAATGTGTTTTCATAATTATGTGATATAGAGCAAAAAAAGGTAGCAGTTTTTTGTGTCCTGTTGTTAAGCATTTCCAGGGGAGATAATGTTACTTTTCACGGTGTGTTTGATAGGTTTGTTACATTGTAACATTATATAATACACACTCATAAAGTGGACTGAAATAGCCTCTCACACTCAATTAACTGAATTTCAATTATTCTATTTACCGTAGTGCTATTATATAAGACTTCGGAGGTTCATATCACTAATATTCAACGCTTTTATATCGGATTTTTTTTACTATTGTTATTGAACGGTTCATAGTAAAAAATTAAAAAAAATCTGATAAAACCGTTGAATGTAATTGACATGAAACTCAGAAGTCTTATATATTGTCCTTTAATATAAGACCGGAGGTTCATATCATTTACATTCAACATTTTTTATCGAATTTTTGCTTACTTTCAATGTTGAACGGTTCGTGATATGAAACTCTGAAGCCTTACATTATTGGACTATCGCTTATTAGTTCTTAATCCTAACTAAATGTTTTTTTGTGGTATATATTACAAAAAAAAAGGGGGGCGTCTTTTAAAAACACCAAAATACCTTAACAATCCTACAATATCTGTTTACAGAATGAGAGAGATATTTCGTATTCTAAAATTGATTTTTCTCACATGTTTGTTTGATATGTTGAAAATACAGACAAATGTTTAGTACGTATACCCATCCTCTCTTTTTCAATTCATTACTTCAAGATACAGATCTGAAGAATATGCAATAACCTAGCATTGACAATTTAGCTAACAATTAATTCAGTACATTTTTCTAACAAGTGAAGACCAATGAAACATTTGATATGATTTGAAAACATGGCCAATTAAGTAGGATCTTGTGGTTTCGTAGACATAAATGATAATTCAACATTTTCGATTCATATTCTAGTATCTTTAATAACATGTTTATATTTTGTGACGCATCTGATGTATAAATCCAGTGCCAGATCCGAGAAAGGGCTCTTAGTTCCGATCCGTTTGTACGGGGAACATGTGGTTGTAACCCTCTCTTTAACTGCATGTTCGATTTTTAGTTTGCAGTGTCGAAAAGGGAGAAAGACCGCAGTTTTATCAAGAATTTATGTGAAAGTTCTGCTATACATCTGATAGTCAGGAATTATTCTGAAGTACACATGTCGACCAGAGGCATGGAACTGAGAGGAGAGGGTACCAGATGCTTATCTGAGATTCCAATTTAAACTAAAGAAAGCAATATATAAAGATATGTTGGAGAAATAATCTATATGAATAAAGTTATGCCACTAAAGGAACTTCTTTTTTTTATATACAGAATTTGTCAAACGTATCCATAACAGAAGAGATGTGAATGCATCCTTCATAGCCTTGTAATACTGATGGTAATAATTTATATAATTTCTGAGATGATATAGCAGTGTCGTTGGTTTCCCCTTTCTCCTTCTTCAGAGAACTTGATCATCTGAACTCTTTTTTTTTTAAATTGGAGCCCTGTTCAAAAACAGTTGAAAGATCATATGCTTAATTTTTGTTATTTTTTAGAATCATCTTTTTTTTATATAAATGAAACAGGTTGTACATTCTACATAAAATATGCCAGTCAACCGTAAATGTCAACACCCCAAAAAGGTCTTAAGTATATTCATTTGTCAACTTACAGAATATGTCAAAGGTTTAAGCATCCCAACCAACCATTACCATAAGACTTGAGTTTTTGATTTGTCAATATCAAGCAAACTCGATATTTTCCATAACATCATAATAGTTCCGTTTTATTATTAAAAAAAAACCAAGGACTAACTTTTGTACAAAACTGTAACAGATTATCAAAAACTGTCTAGAAATTACAATTTTTACCTAAGCCCCTGCTCTTTAAGCACCGTCTTAGCACCGGCTTGGTTGATTGTAAGTGTTTGGTGCAGAGACTGAAGACTTGATACAATAGCATGAAGGTAAGTATGTATAAGAAGAACGTTTTCAAGAATATAGGCGGATTCGAGCCGGGGGTGGGGGTGGGGTGGAGCTTTAGTCGGAAAAAAATGTTTGATTAAACATAGGGAATCACTGAGGCATGACTGGAGCGAGCTCTCCTAAGCTCAGTCAGTGCCCCAAAAATGTAAAATTCTGGATCCGCCACTGAATATTGGTTTGAACAGTGCGATGGAAGTCTTCAAATGTATATAAAAAAAAATAATGAAAGTCTTTGTGCTGGTTATTTACATACGGGAACGAAAATTTAACATTCAAATTGCAAAAAAAAGTGAGGGGTAAGATTCATTCAAAAAAAAAATCGTCTGATCCAAAATTCTTTCGAAAAAATATTGTTGTCAGGCAAAATTTATTGCGAACCCTATCGTAGTTTTCCATAGATTCACCTGCAAGTTACCTGTCCATTTAAACTTTTGGCAGTTCTATTGTCCCATCTAACAAATACAACAGGTAATGTTCTCTGTGTAATTTATTCACTGGGACCTTTAAATTTCTTCTTGGAGAAATATATCACTCATTGATTAATCTACCTGAGTAAAAAATTGAACTGTCAATGAAGAAAAAATACTTATACCAATACTAAGTAAGGACTCACAAAACTGCATGTGGTGTTGTATTTATTCGATACCTGGAGTAACTCGTTTTTAATGTGTTCAATATTACATTTGTAATACTGATTCAAAAATTAAAAGTTGATTTCTGATCAAATATTCAATATTTTTGTGTGTTTGATAAATAAAAAATTGAATATTATTATTTTTAAATTAAGGTCTTCATAAACATAAGTCTATAAATGAACAACAACAAAAACATGTAAATTCATTGGAAAATACTAAAAAATGTGTCTGAAATAAACTTTTTAGTATTAAACCAGATTTTATATTGAACAGATTGAAAATATATTAATGATAATATTGAATAAATACAATATTGCATACAGTTTATGTGAGTTATTGGAAGTATTTCAATAAAAAAGAAGATAATTTTTTGGTCAGGTAAATTAATCAATGAGTGATATATTTCTCCTAGAAGAAATTTAAAGGTCCCAGTGAATAAACTACACAGAGAACAATACCTGTTGTATTTGTTAGATGGGACAATAGGACTTACAAAAGTTTAAATGGACAGGTAACTTGCAGGTGAATCTATGGAAAACTAAGATAGGGTTCGCAATAAAACCAAAAAGAACATTATGAATTCTGATCTTCTAAAACATTATAGTGTTACGTTTTGAAAGAAAAAAAATATTTGATTGATGGAGGCGGACAATAAATGTTCGCGCTCAGACAAGAAAACCATACCCCCTTTGAAGTTAAATGATTAACTTACTTCCTTGTTGATGGATTGTTTCCTGGCTTGCTTTGGTAGGGTATTATTGAATGTTTCACACTCGAGTAATATATATATACGCATGTGTAGTACATGAAATATGAAGACACCGGTGTACTACTATAGTACTTGACTTGTAATAGTGAGCATGTATGAGAAAAATAGAGTGAGCTACTGTATACGGTAAAAATTAATATAAGGGAACTTTGATATCCTTGAATCTGTTTCTGAGTTGTGAAGAACTAACAAAAGAACTAACAGTGGGATTGTAGTATTTTACTTGAATAACCGTTCCACTTTGGGAATGGTCTTAAACGATTGACAATTCATTTCTCAATTTTTGTAATTTTTCCAAGATTTTTTCTATGTCGAGCAAACAAAAAGTAGCAGTTTATAAGGAGACCCCCTAAATGACGTAACAGCTTGACTTATGGTCGTTTTAAAAACGATTGTTTGCAAGTTGCATTGTGAACAATTGTAAAATATGAAAATTAAACAACGTGAATGCAAATATTTTTAATGACTTTACGGAAAGTAGCTTTTGTGACATCTTGACAACCGTATACAAAGTTCATTACACTTTTCTACCTTCTAAACACAAGAGGTCGAATTCTTTTGTTCTATTTAAACCGCATATCGGACTCCGCGATAACTACTTTCATGGACATTAAATATTGACAGCAAATTAAATCATTTAAACCATCCAATTTACCGGCGTATGTTATCTTTTGCTTCCCACATTTACTACAATAGTAAAGTATATCACTTTGCTTTCTTTCTGACGGCCTCATTTCGCTTTTTATATTGGTCTCTGTTTTAGTTTTGCTTAGATTAAACGTCCCTAGGAGTTGTGAAATGTCATTTTCGTTGACTATCTTTGGGGTGTAGGTAGCTGATTGAAATTCTGGAAGGGGACAAACCTCGAGTTTATCGATATCCTTTTTCAGGGTTTTCAACACCTTTATCAAACTCCCATCAATTCGACTTTGCTCCTCAATACTTATTTTCCTATTGTTTAAAGCGTTTGCATTTTCTAAAGCAATTTTATGATCAGAAAGTATAGCTGACAATTGCTTGCTTTCATATCGAGCCTTTTCCTGAATGGATGCAATTCTTTTAGCAGTACACCGATCAATCATGGATTTTAGTTTGTTACCTTCTTCTGTTATTAATTTGATGACAGTTTCGACTTGACCATCAAATGCTGAAAGGTTTTGTTCCAACCTGGAAACATTTCCCCTCGCTTTGTTTATTTTCGTTGAAATATCCTCTTCGATTTTGGTTTTAAGTTGTACAATGATGTCTTTGAATTGAGATAATTTATGTCCGTTGTGTTTCTCGGTTACACAACATCCACAAACTGGAACATCACAAGGTACGCACACAAAAGTGAAGGCCTCATTATGATCATTACATTTTGATTTAACTTCCGGGTTGAAATCCGAAGCTTTCTTAAATTCATGATTTGTAGACAGTCTTTGTCTTGAATGTAATATTTTACAATTTTCGCAATAATGCTGTTCGCAGTCTAAACAATACCAACAACCAGGAGCACTTACACAAATTTCACATGTCTTTGAAGTCGCTTGTGCCATGGTTCGATTATATCAGAGTTTAATCAATACAGGTAATACAGGTTATCAAGCATATGCATCGTCATAAACTATTATACACATTGAATATACGATCACGTGATAGCAATGTTTGTTAATGGGTAGGACGAGGGTTTCCCACACTTATACGTTTTTGGAAGTCGTCTATCAAATCGGATATTCTTCTCCATAATCGTTTTGATTGATTTTCAATTTCAAATCGTTTGAATTACTTTTTTTTAAAGTATTCAAACCAATTTTTAAGTTGTATGTGTGGAAAGGGTTTTGAAATGGTTGAGTGGTAAATAGTCTTTTTGATTCAATTTCGTAAAAACCATAAATGTATTCGTGTTTAATTTTTTTTTAAATACTATCATGATTATTATGGTCAAATAATTATTGCCAGTGTATTATTATCTTGCAAATTAGCTGCACTACTTTACACATGCTATTACGTTACATTCTTTCAGTAGTTTTACTAAATTATAATCCTGGTACCTTTGATAACTATTTCAAAGTATTGCAGAGTAAGAGTTGTGTCTTTTCATAATTAATTAATTTTCTTTCTGTATCAATAACGCGGGCTTTGTCGGACATTTACATGTTGTTTTTAGGTTTTTAAAGGTGTAAATAGCCCTTGGATCATGAATTCCGATAAGAATATCGATCTTTTTATCAAGGCAACGGAATGAATCTGATACATCGAAAATTAATCAACAAGCTGTAGATATAAATGACAGCGTCATAACCGTCCGACGATTTTCGTTTAAAAAAAAATTTAAAAAAATACCTCAACAAAACTTAAGAGGACAATTTTGATTAAAAAAACCTATTACGGATCGGAGATGTCCAGGACAAGATAGGTAAAGTAATAGAAGTAATGAATACAATCTTTCAGAGAAATCAGCATTGAATATTATTTATCCCCTCTTTAGCGATTTTTGGCAAAATATAGTATAAGTTGGGTTGCTATTTAATACTTATCAAATAGGTCTGATACAATTTCAATAACTAAGAATATATCTTTATCGAACCAGTGTTAATACAATGCTGGTTTCTCCTCCATTTTATAAATTCATCCATTCCAATTTGGCTGAAAAACACATATTTCCACGTACAGTTATCTTCTTTATCAACAACTCTGTCCCACAATAAAATGCCAAGATTTATTTTCATATTTTTAGACATGTTCTAATACTATGGAATATTTTGTTTTAGTGAGTACTAGTATCAATTTTTGTTGGATTAAGAAAAAAAAATTTTTAGTGTTAAAAATGTCCAAATCTTTCTTAGATGTACTTCGAATTTGAGGACAAAACTAGCCCTTATCGGACCTGCTCCTTTTCTATACTTTATGTCCTTTTTGGTTTGATATGCTCTTCCGCATTTGAATTAGATTTTTATTGTTCAAATAGTGTGACCTTTAGGTGTAATACCACCAAATTAAGGTACGTCACATCTGGCTGTATACGAAAATAGGTCAAAACAAGAATGTGTCCCCAGTACACGGATGCCCCATCCGCACTATAATTTTCTATGTCCTTGAAAATAGGGGGAAATCTTTAATTTGGAATTAAAATTAGAAACATCATATCATAGGGAACATGTGTACTAAGTTTCAAGTTGATTGGACTTCAACTTCATCAAAAACTATCTCGAGCAAAAACTTTTACCTTAAGCGGGACGAACGGACGCAGACCAGAAAACATCATGCCCATAAATGGAGCATATAAATATTCCCTTGAATTTGACAGTTGTAGGTAATTAATTCCTACATTTTTTCGGTAAAACATTTCTGGGTCATAAACATACGTCTTTGGTATTTAAAATGCACCATTATTTTTTTTTATTTGGGGTTTATATAGAATATTTTAGAAACCTGAGGTAACATGTTTACTAAAGCTTATACACAGGTTAGATAAGAGGGGGCATTTGATTCGTTAACTTCCAGTGATGGTTATTTTCTTATAAGAAATGAAATGTTATGTGAATCTTTTTCTATAGTACTGGACAGGATAAAACTATATTCATGCCAAGCATTTCTTTATTTCAATTAAAGATAAATTCTGAACATTTTTTGAAAAGTGCAAATTTTAACAAAGACTAATAGTGAAAAATCAATGGTGGTGTTACACCTTGAGCATCAGCGTAGACATTATTTGTTGAAATGATTATCTAGTGCATTCAAATCGATATCGTATATATATGTTATTGAGATATAAAAGAATAAACAAGATTGAAAAACACTCATTTTAGTAGTTTGACCTTCCTTTATTTTGTAATATGAACATGATGAAGGACCAGAATGAACAAGTAGTAAAACATTTTTATATCTGACATTAACAATATTTTATGCAACTGTCGTACAAATGAGAGGTATGGATAGTTATGAAACCAGGTTTAATCCGCCATTTCTACACAAGCAAATGCCTGTATCAGGAATATAATAGTTGTTATCTATTTATTTAATGTGTTAGAGCATTTGAATGTTTGATTTTTGCCATTTTGATTAGGGACTTTCTGTTTTGAATTTTCCTCAGAGTTCGCTATTTTGTGATTTCACTTTTCAATAATAGTAACAACAAGGACTATACAGAAAGGACTAATTCTAAGTTGATGTGTTTGGTCTTGAATTCATATACTAGTACATGATATATAAGCATAATGTTTAATGCCACTTTCAGTACTAGTGTACTATTTCATGGCAGTCCGTTTTATTGGTGGAAGAAGCCAGAGTGCATAGATAGAATTATTAGAACCACTGACCTTGGGTAGAAAAACATGAAAAAGTGACAATCCTAGTCTATAAAGATTAGAATAAAGTGCACCTGCTTTGTGTGTGATTCAAACTAACTACTTCAGTGTTGACAGGCTAGTGGTACAGTAGTTGGAATTCTTAGACCACTCCCCAACAGAAGACCTCTAAGTGACTTAATACTGTACCATGCATCTCCTTTTTATCTCAATATTGAGGTAATTTGTATTATTTCATCAATGAGTGATATGGTGTTGTAACCCTGTTAACAAGAAAGACTTATAAATGAATTGTTGCCTTTGAGAAGAAAAGTAGTGAAAAACAATTATTACAGAACCTATTTTTCATCATTAATGTGCAGTTTGTATATTTTTCCTTTGATCCTTCTGGCTGATAAAAAAAAAAAATTACACTCATAAATATAAGGCAATGATATGTTTTAGCAATGCAACAATGTCATGCTCTTTGTGTCCACAGGTGGCAATTATTGTGTTCTCCCAGGCTATTTTAGAGTCGTGTAACCGCAATGCTATATTTTTACCCTGTGATGCAATAATAATTTCTGCAACGCTATGATTATTTTGAGGATGCTATTTTTCTTGTATCTACACCACAGCTCAGGTGGATTTTGCTTTGTCCACTCTGCCCACCCATAGGAGTGGGCATGCAATTTCTTTTGTTCAATCAAAGACTTGCAAGTACTATCAATTGAGCTAAGAGCCTGAATCGCTCATCTGTTATTTTTTTGCTCAAAATCTTTCATCAATGATAATATTTTGCTTTTCAATATATATTAATGATTGGCTTAACTAGAGGGTC
>CM034359.1:23436984-23513274 GCA_019925275.1 Mytilus edulis | reverse complement strand
GTTTCAGAGGAGAAGATTTTTGTAAAAGTTAACGACGACGGACGCAGGACGACGACGACGGACGACGACGGACGCCGGACGCCAAGTGATGAGAAAAGCTCACTTGGCCCTTCGGGCCAGGTGAGCTAAAAATGGCATTTAAATGCTCATTGTATCTGTCATATTTTCTTCAAAAGCAAATAAATGCATTTAACCCATATGTTCAACTTTAGCCATAGTATCTATGTCTAACGTACAAGGAAATAAAATACAAAATTTATACTGGATTCATTTGAGAAGATTATTTTTAGTTAAAAAACATAAACAACTTTTGTAAAATAGTCCTTGAAGAGCAATAACTCCTCAAGGGGTCAAGTGACAATTTTGGTCATAATAAAAACCTTTTTGTAGATCTTGATTTGCTGAACATTTTTGCTGTTTACAGTTTATCTTTATCTTCAATAATATTCTAGATAATAACCAAAAACTGCAAAATTTTCTTTAAATAACCAATTAAGTGGCAGTAACCCATCAATTGGTTGTTGGATTTGTCTGAAAATTTTAGGGCTGACAAATTTAGACCAATTCAATAATTTTCCCCCATGTCAGGTTTGCTCTAAAAGCTTTAGCTTTTTAGATATATATAAGCCAAAAACTGCATTTTCTATTTTTAGACATGGTGGCCAGGTTTGTCAATGGATCAAAACTTTGGAAACAATTTATAAACAAGATACCCTAAGAAACATTTAGGTACAGTTTGAAGGTATTTTGCTCAGTAGTTTCAGAGAAAAAGATTTAGGAAATAGTTTACGACAACAACGACAGATGACGGACACCAAGTGATGGAAAAAGCTGACTTATCTCTTTTTTTGGTAAAAGTATTGATTAAAAATGCTTCTGTGCTTATGTGATGCTATCAAAAATTTCTGTGGAGAACACTGGCAATAAATCTCCCTTTAGTGTTAAAATATTATTTTGAAAAAAAATGTGTTTTAAGATTGAACTTTTGGCTGATTTGGGGCATCAAGTTTTTATGTTGGAGGAAGCCTTGAAAGAACCATCAAAATTTAGTTGGAAAACTGTCATAACTACCTAGTCTTTAAGATTGATCGATATGAGAATTGTGATTTATAGTATTTTTTCATAAATGATTTTGGTGATTTACACACAGATGAACCATGACTTCAAAATGTTTTTATAGTATAAAACATTTACATATCATTGATTGCTAACATAACCTGGTGTTGCATACTGCATGCTCTATTATAACAGGTATCTTGTGATGGAAATTATTTTACTTTTATTTGCTTTCTTTTTTATTTCTGTATTGCCAGATAAGATCTACATTTAGTCAACAAAATTGCCTCAAACATTTGTATCTAATGATATCTAATCTATCCCTTTTCATGTTGTAATTTGTTTGGAAGCAGTTCTTCTATTATTCATCTTCCAGCATCTTTTATCCATTCATCTATAAATTTACAATTGACTATATAGAACTTTCATAATTCACACAATCATTTTATCCAATCTCATGCATTTAACTGTCATAATTTTGAACACATCCAGTGGTATATGATTTTCACAACATTATGTCACTGCTTCTACCAGTTCTTCTATGTTTATATGTTCGTCTACTTTTGATAATTCATCTTTTATTTTTTGTATCATTTCTTTTCTTTGTTTAAGTCTTTCATTTAATTCTTGGATTTCATATTGGATTTTGTTCTTTGCTGATACAATGTTCTGCTTTGTCTTTTCTTTCTTTTCCTCAACTGAAAAAAAATGAATATAAACATGATAAAAGCGATATGAATATTTTCCGTGAAGTTCAAAATATAGTTCAAAAGTCTACTTTTGAACTTATTTTTAAAAAGTTCCCATCATAATACACATGATAACCATGTTTCCAGTTGATGTGACCGCAACTTCATGGTAAAATATATATACACCTTATTACTATTTGTTCCCCATTACTGGACATCACAAAGGTTCCAATAAAATTTGGACTTCATATTACAAAAATTCTGTGACCACAATGGAAAAGGTATTGTTGTATGACCTCAACATTTCAAGCAGGGCAGATTCTCAGGTCAATCAGGAGAGATTTCCAAATAGCATTAATGTGTATTGTGTCATGCTGCATATCATCTTTGTTTTGCACATAAATCAGGTGATTAGTCTTTTTGTTTAAATCGTTAAATTACATTTATCATGTTGGGGTATTTTATAGCTTGCTATGCTATATGCAGGTATTGGTGAATAAAAATTACTCCAACTTGCAATATAACTAAATATATTGCAATGTATAAACCTATACAACATCTGTGTAAAAGACCTGACTAGGGTTACAATAAAATATCATACTTAAAAACAAATATTTGCCTCTTTCAGTAATTTAAAATGCAATCGTCTTTAAACCTTTTATGAGATAACTTTAATTTCTAGCTTGTAGCTCATAACTATACAATGACTTGAAAGCTTTCCTTGAAATTTTAGAATTTTGCATATAGTTGTAAGATTTTCTTAACTATCTATTATTCAAATTTCTGTGAGTGGAGTGGCACCTCTCTAGTTTTCTATCAATAAACTTTAAAGAAAAAGTCAGCAATAGTGCCTTTAAAGATTGTTTTCAGGCATCCCGTCATGCAATTTTATGACAGTGATGTTATCTAAGAATTTTTCTGGTAAGGTATCTCCAACCATATAACATTCAATTCTAAGTAAAAATTTCACATTAACATTTTATGTTTACATCATCCTTGTCTTTTTTTGTCTATTTTGCTTTCATTGGCGGAGGAAACCAGAGTGCCGATAAATGAATTACAGAACTTCTGCAGGAAAATGACATTCCTGCTATATTAAGTAAGATTTGAGTTGAATGCACCTGCCAAGTCTGATGTGCGACCTCACATCCTCAGTGATGACAAATTATTGATACTTAAGTTTAACTTCTTTGACTTTTTGCACACCAAGGCCCTTATAATATTTTCTAAGACATGAGTCAGATAATTTTTTATTGTACTTACAATCAGTTTCATGTTTATATGACCCCATAGAAATGGGTCGGAGACTTTGAAGTATGTTTTGCATCATGACAGTAGGATCTTGAAACACCTAAAATGTAAAATAACAAATACTGTTAATTCAGAAATTATTGCAAAGTCTTCATTAATGCAAATAATGTGACTAAGTGAGTATCCCAATAACAAGAATGAGCATTCAAATATATAATTAAACATATGACTATTTTCAGATTTAATTGAAATCACAATAATAAAATCTCATATTTTTGTTGCTTTTTAAAAAATTGCAATAAAAATCTGCACATATTGATATAACAGTTGATTTCTTACATTCTCAAAAAGATTCTTGACTGAAAATGATACACTTTTCTTACTATGCTAATAAATATTTGAGTCATGTAAGTTTTAGTGGTGCACATGTAGAATTGAAAAAATCTACTACTTCTAAAAGCATAATCTGAAATTTATAGAGCTGTCTTTTTGGATTTCTCCCTTTATTAACACTGATGACCATATGGTTTTATCATGTTGTTCATCTCAGGAACTGTAATCCTTTACTGCATATGTTCAATAATTTCTCACTAAGAATATTTGAAGGAGAGTCCAGGGACTCATCATTGTTGGCCATGGTGAGTGCGCAGCAATATAAACATGTAAAGATGAAATTTTTTTGATACATGATATAATTTCAGTCCCATGACAAAATAGATTTTCTAACTTTTGTTATTATTATTAAATGACGATCTATGTGCTCAGCTGATACAACACTTTACAAATTTGATGCATCTTTGGACTCACAAGTTTTGAAAACTATGAGTCCAGACAGATTTTGACGAGTCCTGTACGCATGGACTCGCCTTAGTAAGAACACTGACTTATTGACCTACCAGTTCATCGTAAAATTCTACAACTAATGATTTCTTTCCCAACATAATGTCTGTTTCACTTTGGAAGAGCTTCAGAAGATGATACAAAGTCACCTAAAAATAGATCAATTGCTATCTAAGTATATATAAATTCTAGAGTGGGTGAGTGAAATATTGAAAAACTTTATTGTAATAGGTATAATTATTTCCTTCCTAATAATACGTTTAAATGATTCTGCAGTCATAAAATTTATACACATTTTTCAATCTTTATATCAATTTTTATTCCTTATTCTAGAGTAAATTTATTTGAACTCCTGTTTTATAACTCAACTAGTTAACTGTGAAATAAATTAAATTATGAATATAATCTTAGGACTGTTCTATTTAAATATACACAGTACCTAGGGAATCAACTTATAAAATGGATGTAACCAGCTAAAGATGCAATTTCAATTTCTCATACCCCTTTGCAGTACAAAACAACTGCCACTATTTGTGATTTAGAAGTGCTTTCCCAGCATCCAATGTATGTTTTTATGGAACACCATGCTTAAATGTCAATTAATACTTACAGGTCTTTCATTTGGATCGTTAAAATAAATCTTGATAACCACTTCAAATTCTCCCCATCCTGTCTCTGTAACTTCATATGGAGGCTTAGTTATTACTGTGAAGAAAAAAAAATTTATAGATATCAAGCATACACTATACTAGAAACTAAATAATTGCAGGGCATGTGATTTTTCAGGGATTTGTTTTCAATATTTCTGTTGTTAAAGGAGGAAATAATAATTAAATTAAGAAATTACACTAGATACTGACAAAATTGTTAGGTATGTGATTTACGTGATTTTGTTTATTTTCAAAATTTCCCTTGTCTACTGATAAAATGAATACTGTAAATTCAGAAATAGATGTGTATATTTATTTTTATGATTGTTGGACATGCCCCAAAATGTGAGTTTAATTATCATGATTATTGCAAATTTCAGAAATGTTGCACTCAAATACAATTTAAAATGCAGGTTATATTTTTGCAACACCTATCTTGGTGCAAATTTTGCAATAATAAAATGCATTGCAAAAAAAATTTGAAAAAAAAGTAGGCAGATTCTTATGCTGAAGGAGTTATGTGGAACACAATTTGCATTTTTTATCATTTATTTGTTATAAATTTTATTTCTTTAAAAATCAAATTCATTTGAATATCATTGAAGATAATCATGATTGATTATTATTAATATTATTGCATCAAATTTAAGTTTTCTGAAGACTGTTAATGTTTAGGTCATGGTTCTAGAGGCTTCTTCACAGTGTGTAAGCAAAATCAAAATGGCTGCCATAACATGTGCTGTGCACATATTACATATTTATATCTGTCAAAAGTCAGGTTTCTGCTGTGAAAAAGATTCACATTTATATTGCAATAAATTATTCATAAGGAGGTACAATCTGGTTACATTATATTTCTCTGGTTGCATAGGCAATGCCCCCTGTACTGAAAAATCTATATTGAAAGTACGGGATCCTTATACAAAATCAGTTCAAATTCTGGGAATCCCAGATGACGTAGACCAATCTGATTGGCTAAGATATAATAGTGATGAGGGGATTTTCCACATTCTATTTTGGAAGCACCAAGAATTTTTTGTTACTAGTCCGTCAGGCATATTAGGTTACAAGTTTTAGTTGCCCGAGGCCTAAAGGCTGTAGTCCCGGGCGTCGGGCTAGTGGATTTTTAACCCCTAATATGTAATTGGTATAAGGGGTGCTGATTATACACAATTTTAGACGGTGTTAGATTTTAATAGGATGAAAAGGGGTGAAGACTATACATAACTGCATACTATACAGGGCTGTTTACGGTATTTACCTCTGTTACAATTAGGATAACTGTCATGTAGTTTGAAATTTATTTTCTTCACATAAGCTGACATGTCCTGAAAAGAGAAATAGATATCTTTCTATGTTGTGATGTTACACTATTGTGTCAGATAAGGGTGAAGGTTTGCTACCATAAAAACCTTTAAGTTGTTTGCACCCGTCCTATGTCAGGAATAGGATGTTCAGTAGTTGTCGTTTGTTGATGTGGTTCATGAGTGTTTCTTGTTTCTCGTTTTTTATAAAGATTAAACAGTTGGTTTTCCTGTTTGTATGGTTTTACACTAGTAATTTTTGGGGCCCTTTATAGCTTGATGTTCAGTGTCTCTGTGTTGAAGACCGTACTTTGACCTTCAATAGTTTACTTTTATAAATTGTGACTTGGATGGAGAGTTGTCTCATTGGCACTCATACCACATCTTCTTATATCAATCAGAATTAAGACAAACAAAGGTCAAACAAAACAAAAGAAAGGTAAAAAACAGAGAACACTGAGAAATCTTTTTACAATTTTAAAAAAATGATTTCTATCATTGTCTATAGTGTAATGATCACTGACGATCAAGATGTGTCATAAATGTATTTTATTATAAAACAAGAATGTGTCCATAGTACACGGATGCCCCACTCACACTATCATTTTCTATGTTTAGTGGACTGTGAAATTGGAATAAAATCCCTAATTTGGCATTTAAATTAGAATGATCATATCATAGGGAACATGTATACTAAGTTTCAAGTTGATTTGACTTCAACTTCATCAAAAACTACCTTGACCAAAAACTTTAACCTGAAGTGGGACAGACGGACGAACGAACGGACGGACAGACGAACGGACGCACAGACCAGAGAACATAATGCCCCTCTACTATCGTAGGTGGGGCATAAAAAAATTATAGAAAAAGGTCTACATTCAATTTATCATATATGTTTTTATATACATATAGTATGTTTTAGTGGTGAAACAATTTTGTACTCTCAGCTCTGTACTTAGCGTCTTTTTGTTGTTGGGATGTACAAGTAGCCTGCCACGTCCATTTGTATTTTTGTCCATCTGATGACTTATGCCTTTTTCAACTGATTTTTATAGTTCGTTCTTATATTAAACTGTTATACCACTGTCCCAGGTAAGTGGAGGGTTTGGATCCCTCTAACATGTTTAACCCCGCCACATTATGTATGTGTCTGTCCCAAGTCAGGAGCCTGTGATTCAGTGGTTGTTGTTTGTTTATGTGTTACATACTTGTTTTTTGTTATTTTTTTGTATATTAATAAGGCCATTAGTTTTCTCGTTTGAATTGTCATTTTGGAGTCTTTTATAGCTGACTATGCTGTATGGGCTTTGCTCATTGTTGAAGGCGTACAGTGACCTATAGTTGTTAATTGCAGTGTCATTTTGGTCTCTTGTGGAGAATTGTATCATTTGCAATCATACCACATCTTCTTTTTTTATATATATGTATATAAATATTCAACATTATCTATCAAACAAGTCCTCATGAAAGAAAATTTAGTTATTCTGATTTAAATCAGCAATTATCATTTAATAGAACTACTGGATTAAAGAACTTTCCAAACCAATTGTACTGTATCTACATTGTATATGTCTTATTCACAAACCTCATTTTTAAATGGTTTAACATATACTGTCCACTGATGGGTGTGGCCATCTTCCTCCCTCTTCTTTCCAAAATATCTGGCAATATTCCCATAAATAAGGGGCTTCACAATTGTTACTCCCTGTAATAATTATATATATTATCATCATCAAGTTTATATTTGTCATACTATTTCTGTTTTTTAACAAAATATCTTTTTTTCTTTTTTCTATCTGTTTCCCCAATGCTCTTCTATTTCTTACTGTATTTGGTTTGTTAATCTTTTTTTTTTATTGAGTGTCACTGATGAATTATTTTAAGACAAAACGCCTGTTTCAGGCTTACAAATTTTAATCATTTGTGTATAATGACTTAAGGTGGTACCCAACACGTTCACTAAAATCAATTTGGCTCGTTTAATTTTCATATAATTTTGGAAAAGTATTTTCTATGAACCTATGACAAAAATATAAAAATTTCAAAATATTTGAACCAACCAACTTATCAGAAAATTTACACTGGTTATATAGCAGTTTGACAAACATTAATTTTGATCATTGAGCAGTCAGGGGCATTACTTAAACAAGTAACATTTAAAATTACCTATACAAGTAATGTTGAAAACAAGGCTATTTTAAATATTACTTATATAAGTAACTTTTCTAAATATTATTTTTATAGGTGTCCAACTATACAGATTTTACTAGCTTTAACAAATTTTCGCAGTCATCTGGTTATTTTTCCCATAAAATATAAAATCTAATCTTTCTGAAACACTAATTGCCTTTCTGACGCACTTATCTTTCATATCGACGCTTTTGGGTCAAAGATTGGTCTCTTGGGACTATTAAAATATCATTTTCCTCAAACATCTTGAAGGTAGACAGATATAAATAGATAGAAACTTGTGAATTAATTAAGACTTGAAGTTATTTATAATTTGTAACCCAAAACAATTACATATGTTCCTTAAATAAGTGTTATTACTAATTATATCAAAGATGTATAAAATAATTTATTCAAGTTATATTTTTGTCATTATTTTTAAAGTAACCCTTAATGTCTATACTCCTCTTAAATCTAATAAATTCTTCATTTTATGATATAAAATACTGTAAAAATTCATAAAAACTTCAATTCATAAAAACTACATTTAGTCCATGCTTCTATTGAAATTTAAAATAACTCTATTGAGTTATTTTATAATTTTTTAAAACAAAAATTACCTATATAAGTAACTAAAAACAATTACTTGTTTAAGTAATGCCCCTGACTGTTGAGAAGCTTTATATTCTCTTTACAACACAACGTAATTTAAACGTTTAGCTGATTTTACAGAGTTATCTCCCTGTAGTGTCAGGTACCACCTTAAGTTGTTCCCAGACAGACTTCATGTTTTCACCTTATTTTATAGACTGATATATAAGTTTGAATGTCCTTTTTAGTATCTTCACCTGTCCTTCACATGTTCCTTTATTTTTTTCTACTTGTGCTGGTTTATCATTCATTTGAGACATGATCTACAAAGGTCTTTTTATTATAATATTTTGAAGTGTTAAATTTGAGATGCTTTGTATAGAATGTACATGAATAAATACCTTGACTCTACCTCCTGAGTCTGCACCATACTCTGCCATCTTTAGCAAAACCTGAAAATATAATGAAGACAGTAAATAGACAGTTTACAGTTTCTGCATTCATATAGGTATGTCTAACATGTCTACTATTCTATTTTTTTTTAAATCTGAAACAAATCTTTACTAAATATACATGATCTATTAAATCATCTGAAAAATTAAAGACTAGAGAAAAATTATCTGAAAAATTAAAGAATAGAAAAAATTTATCTGAAAAATTAAAGAATAAAAAAAAAAATATCTGAAAAATTTAAGAATAATGAAAGAACCCATCAGGGCCCTTTTTTATGGGAACCAGGACCAGTTTGTACTGTTACAATAGTTAATTCTTTTCCCCTTATAATCAGAATTTTAATTTTGTTTCAATCTAAATGTGTACATGTATAAATGTACATTTGACATTTGCTTCCATTATCAGTTGTGAACTTGACAAAATTTAAAGTCATAAGAAACCTCAAATCAAAAAAAATTAATGCATATGATTTTTATAACTCAATGGATAGTTTTCATTATAAAACTTATGTACATATACTTTTTTCTGAAGAAAATTCTTTAATTTATTCATATTTAGAAGAAGTTTACTTTATTTGAATAGCTTCCTTCCAGCAAGCTATTCCCCCGACATATTTTCCGTATGCAAGGTGACCTCAGTGTGACCCATCTCGTAAAAATCCGGTGACCACAATACGCATGGATGTCCTTAAAATAAACTATTATCTGAATTTACATGTTAAACACGTGCTCAATTTCCATGCTTTTTTGTTTATTTTTCGTCAATTGTTGACAAACAGGTGACAATCGTTAAACTTCGGCTTCAAAACACGAACTTTAATTACCTGCCATATTTTCACAACAACACTGACCGATTGAGAAAAAAAATTGACAATTATATGAAATTTACACGAAAAAAATGATAAATTCGAGCACAGAAGACGAAGTTTAGGATGTTTGTATGCATTAGTTCAAGAATTGGAAGAATATTATTTTTCACCGGTCACTCGTTTCTTATGACTTTAAGCTACTGAGTTAACAACAGTTTTCAGGAGGACAAACTCTGGCATTGTACAAAACAAAAAGAAACAAGGAATTTTACCTTTTTCTGGTAAATATCAGGACAACCTTGTCTTGCTTGAGTCAAGCAAGACAGCCTGGATTTTTGAGCCAATTACCTTGATTTTACACATGCAACACTAAAAACTTGACAGTGCAACTAGGATTTTTTTCTAGCCCTAGACACTTGATTTATGGTACATGTTTCTCATTCGAAACAACTTTGCAATTGTACAAGTTGACTTTTAGTGGTACAAGTTGATATGTTACAACATGTACAAGTTACTTTCTTTTTGCAAGTAGTACATGTAGGTAGGAAATTGTTACCGTTTGGAAAAAAGTGCATGGTTTTCCTTATATAGATAGAATGCGGGTCTGTTCGCACCCATTCATGTTCGTGCCCAGTCACGTTCACACCCTTCCTTTTCGCACCCAAAGCCCGTTCGCACTTTACACGTTTGCGGCTAATTTTTTTTATTGGTTTTGTGTTCAATGACTTTGTAATCAAGTTTTGGCAAGTGTATTCCTTTAGGTATAATTTGTTGTCATAATTGAGACGTTTTTTTTTATGTTGAATGAATCTTAATGTCTCAAAAATATAAATTGAGATAACGTTTTTGGTGTGTTGAATAAATCTTAATCATGTTTTGGATTGTGTATTGCTATAACTTTATATCATTGTTTCAAAATAAAGTGAGATTCTGAAGTTTTTTTTGTCAAGCTGTCACAGTAAAAACAATTATCTTTTGTGTTTTTCATTTAAAATCTTCAATTTTTTAATTATACCAAGCTTAATATATGCAGTATTTACATCAAAGCAATTTAAACTACAATCATGATTTTCGAATTATTTCATTGTATTTAACTAGAATTTGTTTTAAAATTCAGTGCGAACGTGTAGGGTGCGAATGTGCAAATGTGTAGGGTGCGTAAGTGTATTAGGCCCTGATACCATATACATGTACATGATATAGATAAAGAGAGGTGCATGCAGGGTTAAGTTTCTAAACTGTAACATTCAGCCCCAGGATTGGGAAAAGGAATAGTCGGAATAATTATGACTTCTTGAAAGACTTTTTTATTTTTTTGCTTTGACGCATTCCTCACAGGACACATGGCAAAAAAATAAAATAGCCTTTCAAGACGTCATAATTATTTGGACTCTGAAGCCTAGGTAAGAAATACATTGATTTTCCAGTTAGATAATAGAAATCATTAAAAAACAGATGTAATTAATTCAAAATGCAGTGTGATATATATATTGATTCCTTAATAGTTAACAGCTATTTTTTTCTACAACTTTATCTGTTTATTTGTAAACATTAATCATTATTTATTATGTTTGTGTGTATGTTCCAGATCATATAAGTATTTGGACCGTACGCGTACGGTCTGGACCGTATGCGTTCTTTTTCAAAATACTCATACGGTCGGACCGTACACGTACGGTCTGACTGATATTAGCATGATTAGGAAGTTGGTCAAGTTAATTAGATACAAATGCATATAGCAGATCAACATAACTTAACGCTCAAATTAATATTAAAAAGTTCAATGGTAATTGAAACAAAAACTTTATATTTTAACTATTTAAAAAATTCACGCTAAATAAATCTGTTAATCTCTTGTATTTAGCATGTCGATCAGTAATACATTAATTGAATTCTGATCACTGAAATCAAAGATATCTTAAGTAAACATAATGTGGAAGGACAATTATTTTAGAATATTTAGCAACTTTACAAATAAATGCAAATGCAAAGGAACATGCATGAACTGGGAACATGCATGAACTGCAAACATGTAAACGAAAACAATATTACGTTACTTGTGGTAGCAAGTGCCACCTTGGGCGAGAGTACCAAAACAGGATTCAGATATATACAATTAAACAAATATTTAATTTCAATTGTTCTTTGTCCATTTTAGCCATCTACTAGTAATTGTAATTATAGCAATTTGTAAAACTAAAAATAAAGATTGTGATAAATGTTTGTTTAAATTTAGGCTAAACCATATGATCCAATAACATGTATGGTCAGCTCGTCCGTAATGGACGAGTACGGTCCAAATACTCATATGGTCTGGAACATGTACAGTAAACAAAGCTGGCATTTGTCAGAACTGTATACTTTAAACGATATTCATGCTGCATGACAGTAAAATATGATTGTGTTAAGAACAGGAGAAAACAGTGGAAACCTATTTCATACCGCTCGTCAATAAAAAAAATATAATTTCTTGTATTCGTTACAAGCGCTTTAGTGAATGCGATGCATATGCCAAAAGTTCAGCTATTAACCGAAATATGACAATAAAAAACAAAGCACCACTGATGGTGCCAATAACATGAGAACAAAGGAGTATGTTCGGTAAGGTCCTAAAATGGCCCCCTTTTTTAGCTTAAATTTCAAATTCAGATTTATTAACAAATATCACAATAAATTATAGCTTATACGGTGACTAGATAGGAAATAAGCCATTTTGTTGAAAATTTTACGTTTCTGCGTTTCATTATGACGTCACAAATTGTACTCATATTGATTTTCACGAAAAATTCAATGAAAATGGGTAAATTGCCATAGATTACTGGACAGGAAACATATAGCGCATACGTCGACAACAAAGATCTTTTAAAGTAATGTTTGTGAAGACATTTTAAATGTCTTATTTGAATATTAAGTTTGTCGACGCCTGTGCTCTATGTTTCCTGGTCCTTAATTTGGTTGAAATCCAGCTGATTTTGTCAAATTTCACCAAAATCCTTATCTTGACCGTTTTGGGATGAAAAAATCCACGTGTTAGAATTAAACTTTGACAAAAACGGTTCTGTTTTACTTTCTCACATGTCTTTAAGGCATCTTAAAACATTTATTGTCTTGTATCTATGAACTTTATAATTGGGGCCAAATATGGCCCTTACCGAACTTACTCCTTTAGTCAAATTAATAAATATATATATGATCAAATGGGGAAATTCATAGATCGAGAAATCGGGGATAACTTAAGTTAACTGTAGAAATATTATAATATTCATAAACTGTAAACTCGTAACAAATGTAACATCAACTTGTCTAAATGTTTACACAAAAAACAAGTTTTTTTTAGAAAAGCTCCTTTTTAGAAGGAAAATTTGGGCATAGAAATATTGGAACTTGCTCACTTAGATTCCCTGTCTTTAATAAAATTATCAGACAATTTTTGTCATCCTCAGTCAATATTTTATTTTCATGAAGACACAAAAAGAATTCCACTAAAAGTCCCAAACTGTCTATTTATTAATATTAGAAAATGATTTTTTATATGAAAAAATGATTTATTAATAGGAACTATTTTTCAATATTAATAAAACGAATATTTAATATTAAAAAATGATTTTTTATTATTAAAAAATAAAACCTATTTATTAATATTAAAAAATTACGATTTTTTAATATTATAGGATTATTGCATGAATATTGAGGAATATTGTCCCGAGTAGAATTTTATATTGCACGAGCTTGAGATATATTCTATTTTAAGTAAAAATTAGCAATATAATATTTGAAAGTAAAAATTAGCAATATGATATTTGAAAGTAAAAATTGGTTTAAACTAAGATTTTGTCGTTGATGACGTCATGAATTTTGAAGAGTTATTGCACTAGTGCAATAATAGAATTTATTGCACGCTAACTTTTGGTTACTTTCTGTTGCAAATAATATATTGCTATACAATAATAAAAAAATATTTATTAATATTAAAAAAATCGATTTATTAATATTAAAAAAATAGGGAATAAATTCCACAACGGCTTGCCATAGACTGCACTGTTATAAGAGATACTTTTTTTTAAATAAAAATGCTTCATAAAATTTATATACCACTCCTGTGTGATTTTTTTTTAAATATGATTTTCAAGTGTGGACACAAATCAGTGAGGATAGTATGGTTTGGTGTTTTCTGTCAAAAAGGAGTTCTCTATTTTTTCCCATAGGGTTCTATATAAAACTGTGATACATAATGAACGCCAACCTGAGCCAAACACTAAACATAAGCAATATTATTCATTTGATATTTAGTTTTGATGTTCAAGACTGTCATGGAGGAGACACCAAATGATTATGATAAAATATGCTTCACATCTTTGATTTTGGATAGTTAGGAGAGAAACACATAAGGTTCATTTCTGCATGATGTGATTTTCTATATGGAAGATGGTATCTGAGAACATGCATGCATGTACTTATTGTATGGTTCTATTTATTTTAATTTGAGAAGAATCTACCGAGTATCATTAGTATAAGAAATTCGTTCAAAAGTCGAAATTGCTTCTCAGATTAGAAGATATTTAATTGTTTTAAATTTAATGCCTGACATGATGCTTTGGGTCTAGATGGGCTAGAAAGTAAACTTCTCGTTTTTTTTTTTTTGGTTTTTTTTTTTTTATATAAGTTTTATCTTCGAAAATGTTATTGCGATACAGTTTATATTGATTGATAAGTTCCAGGTAAATGATTATTTTTAATATTGTTTTGTTTCTGACGCATTGGATCTAGATGTTTCTGCATTTATGCATGTTGATTATTTTGTCCATTTCAGAACAGTAATATACAAAAAGAAATGAACAACTCCACTTCATACAAGGATGTTTATCTTGTATAGTCTTGATTTCTTTATTCAAGTGACTTATTTATATAGCTCAGTAGTCAGTACTTATATTTATTGTATAGCAATATAATGTTTCCCACAGAAAGTAACCAAAAGTTAGCGTGCAATAAATCGTCAAAATTCATGACGTCATCAACGACAAAATCTTAGTTTAAACCAATTTTTACTTTCAAATATTATATTGCTATACAATAAAAGGGTTATTTCATGCATATTAGGGAATATTGTCCCTCGAAGTACATATATTGCACTCGCAAGCTCGTGCAATATAAAATTCTACTCGGGACAATATTCCCCAATATTCATGCAATAACCCTATAGTATTGACATGCATTGTCATTGATATGGTCATAGCTAGTTACAAATCAACTGTTTACAACACTTAAATTTTTCGAAATACTACCAAAGCTTTTTTACGATAAAAATATATTTCCTTAGTTGTATTTGTGAAAACCGTACAGAATTTTGGATCCTCAATGCTCTTCAACTTCGTACTTTATTTGGGCTTTCTGACTTTTTTGGATTCGAGCGTCCCTGATGATTCTTTTTTTAGACGAAACGGGTATTTGAAGTACACAATTGTAAACCTGGTATCATTGATGAATTATTTATCATTTGATGTTGTAGGTTAAAATTTGGACGACGGCCCAAATTTTTTTTATAGAGTAAACAAACCATACATATAATGTGTCAGAGAATGGGGTGAGGATGAAATTGGGGGGGGGGGGGGGGGGGGGAAGACAGGAGTTTTGAGTCTAAAAAAGGCAGAATGAGACACTTTGCAAATAAAGGCAGGATGACAATTAAAATAAAAAGCTAGGATAAATTAATTATGAACATGCAGCACCCAATAGAGAGAAAAATAAAAAGGCAGGACAGAAGTTACAACTAATAAAAATGCAGGACAAAATATTATGTAAATACCCGCACCAGCATACACTCCAAATCCCATTATGGATGCATAGGGGAGTGTTATGCCGAATGACGTCAGAGGGTCTGAATCCTAGGTATTAGATAATGGACCGTCATATGGTCACTTTGGTTCTGATAATGCTTGCTTCCTGTCATCGTTAGTACTATGCCCGAGACTCATTGATCAGTACTTTATCATCGCGGTTAGCAGGCTGCCAAACTGACAAACCTTGCCCTAAAAGCAGTCGAGTCCAGACTGCAAGGAAAAGAGCAAAATATTAAAAAAAAAAAACCATAACAGCTCAAATAAATCAAGATGGCCGCCTACCAAAATGGCACCTTCCCCCTGTTTCTAACCAACTGCATAAAATATTGAAATGTTCACCAATCGTCTCCGGGCACGAGCCGACCATGCGCGAGCTGTATAGCCAGTCAAGGTCGTAAAACATTTCCATCACCACGACTGTTTCCTTCCACGAGCCGACCATGCGAGAGCTATATAGCCAGTCAAGGTCGTTGAACACTTCCATCATCATGACTGTTTCCTTCCAGAGTGTATGATCATTATAAACCGGTCTTATAAATAAGATTTAATACCGGTAATTGGTGAGATAGCAATTGATGTCTATATATTGATAACCCATTATATAAAAGGTTATATCGAATGCAGGTGCTGAATAGGATAATAATTAAGGATTTGATGACACTAAGGACAATAAATTCGTATTATCATAAACCAAGTGACAGCGTTTATGGTTTACAAACACATAAACAAAATGATGAAAAAGAGTTCAGCAAAACGAGGAAAAAATAGAATAGAATTATAAAAAATCAGTACATTTTAACTGAAATGAACAGCAATGAAACATGTCAGTTTACTTATGGATCATTACAAATTGGAATTCTTGCTGTAGCATTAAGCTTAATTTCATTTTGTATAAATTGCTTTGCTTTATTTATATTAGCTAAATCCAAAAAACTTGTTTCACAAATTAAAACGTTTATAAGCCACATCGCTTTGTCAGATGCCTTGCTTGGTATCGCTATCTTGTTACCAGGGATAATAAATTGCTTCTGTGTCCATATTCCAGTAATTTGGATAATAACCATATCGCGTACTATAACGACAGCTTCATACCTATTTACGACAACTTTAGCGATAGAGCGATTAATTTCTGTCGCATTTCCAAATGCATATCTTATGAACATCACAGACGAGAAAGTAAAACATGTTTGCTATGGTATATGGATATTTACAGTTTGTCATCTGGTGCTAGCAATTGCGTCGCTGTGTCAGGAACATTATCACATGATTTTGGAAGATATTTCGGATGTTTTTTCCTGTATTGTTTACCTGATAATGGCTGTGAGCTTGACATCTTCTTCCATTTTATTATATCAATATGGACAAAGCCAAATTAAAAAAATGGCTTTTAACTTCTTTCCGAGGAAGAGGAAATTCTTTCAGCAACATTATGGAAAGACAATTTCAATTCTAATAGTATGTTCTCTCATGGTGTTTTGCACGCTTCCTGGTTTTGTTTTAACAGTGATTGAGATTATAGATGACGATGTTTATATACAAACCAAACATCTGCTGGCATATCCGATGAAAATCCTGGCATTTATGCAGCATCTTGTAAATCCCTTCATATACATATTCAGATTTGAAGAGTGCAGGAATATTGTGAAATTGTATATACCTTGCATAAGCAGAAAGTCGAACAATCCAGTTATGACTTTTATAGATGCGTAGATTGTATTTATGTTTGTAAAAAATACACTAGACTGTGAAATGTATTCATGTGGTTTTTAATATTAAATCCAACTGTTGATTCAAAAGGGCAGATGTGATATGGGACATTAATAGTCATAAAATCAAATGTTTTTAAGTTTTCTTATTCAATTGTTAGAATCAAAGTAAATGCATTTTTTTCTTAAAATAAGTGTTTTTGCGAGTTATAGAGCCATGAAAAAACAGTAACTTCAATATGATTGCCAAATTGCACAAAATGAGTATCGTGTAGCGCCCACAAGCCGATATATAATAACAAGGGCTCACACGTATATACATTTAGAATCTACTATATAGTATAAAATGTTTTGAGGATTCTTGTTCAATATGTTTATTTGGCCAACATCTTATTTAGTTCATGAACATTTTAGTATGACGTCAAATATTATGATTTTATGTTTTTGATTTCTAGAAATAAAACAAATAATACATGAGTTATTGTATAATACACATTTTCATTTTCTGTTTCGGACTAACCCAGTCATTAAAAACCTTACTTAAAACGTATAACCTCGCATTCCACATCGGAACCGGTCGGGACAGGAATGACAAATTCGATGCCTTTAGTAGGGTGAAAGAAAGCCTCACTCTCTACACAACTAAATAAAACACATTTTAGAAATAGCTGAGGGATCTGCAGGTGGCCTGTTGCAATGTAAAATGTTTGCCCTTATCTTACAAACCCTTATTTTGTTGACAATTCAAATTTCCAATCTTTCGCCCCATTCGCCCCATTTTTCAGAATCTTCATATTGTATAAATAGTGTATTTTTCATATTATGCATTTACCACTGAGCGTTAAGTAAGAAACAATCTATCATATCAGTCGATCATTTTACGCCATCACGAGTTGGTTGACCGTTTAACAAATGATAGCGGATATGTTCCTTACGTCCTAACTACAATCCCCTTCCCTTTCATGAATGTGAGAAGGAATTTTTTTTTGGAGGGTATGAAATTGATGGTGCAACATCCTGCATTCTAGGCATTTTTAGAGAGTTTGATAATGTTTTGAATTTGGACACTTTTATATAAGTTCTTCTTATTTTAAGACTTTTATTAACACCAAATTTTTAACAACTTCATTTAAATTTATATGTAAGATAATCATCCAAATATCACTGATTTAAGTCAGCTGCCAGAACATAGAACAAAAATCGATTTAGTAGAGTTTGCCAAAATTTTCTATTGCCGGTTCAGTCAAATCGTTTCAGAATCATAATTTGGTCTGCTGATATCCTTATCACGATGAACATGGAGCATGGCAAGACCGCACAATCTCTCGCCACTCATGCATGCTCTTTTCCAGGACAGTCTGTGTTTCTAACGGTAGCATATTATCATCAACACAATGATCAATGTCTTATTCCAATTCCTTTTCCATCAGCAATTCGGTAACAATCGGTAGTATATATAGCAGTTGTCAACGGCTTGTAAAAGGAAATTAAGCTTTCCTGTAAGCACCATCATGCAGTAGCAGTTACAAAATATTAAACTCGCTTTTATGCTGACAAAGAGTAGACAAACTAGGGATATAATGAGATAAGATACGTGTATATGATTCTATCTATAGAGTAAGTATATATGATATGGGTACAGGGGAATTGAAATGGAGTTTTTGACGTTTACATGTAGGTCCTTAATTTCAAATTATTTCTGGAAATAGTCGGTGTTATAGTTCCAGAATCTAGGGGTTAGGGGATGGGGTGTGTGATTCCGAAACCCCGAATGTAAAGAAACGAAATTCCGTAGTCCCGAATAAGTAAAGACAAAATCCTGTGTTAAAGGTTCTACCATTCCTTAATAATATTAAATTGAAATATGGGATATTCTTTCAATTTTTAAGGTTAAAGAAACATGGATAAAAACTAATCCATGCATGTTTCATATTATATATTTTATCTATCTGTAAAGAGAAAGATTACAGTTCGTGAAATGCGATGCCCAGTAATTGAATTGTCAAAAGTTGGTGAAACAGAGAAATGAATACGCAGACAGGACTGTCCCCTTCCGAAGACCAGTACTTTATTTGTCAGTCTACTTATCGTTTTTGGATTGTTCTAATGAAGTTATATGCAATACTCAGACTCTGTTCACCAAAAACTAGTTTACTAGAATTAATCCTTATTTACCTTCAGTGTCGCTTTTCCTTTTTCTGCAAGAGCAGATATCCATAATGATTATCGTTACTAGGTTGATGTAATCGAGAAACATCACCCGTTGATGCCGAGTTATATCCAGGAAGAATAGTTTAAAAGGAATGATGACAAGTTATAGAAATTAAGGTTG
The DNA here is from genome assembly GCA_019925275.1 of Mytilus edulis. Classification (NCBI taxonomy): domain Eukaryota; kingdom Metazoa; phylum Mollusca; class Bivalvia; order Mytilida; family Mytilidae; genus Mytilus; species Mytilus edulis. Next base: position 23,493,588 of record CM034359.1, on the reverse strand, counting down.
AGACAGAACAACAAATGACTATAATATTTATATATATGTATAAAAAAAAATCAGTGTCGAAATTTTAGTGAGGCAATTGCCTCACTTGCCTCAAGGGTAGTTACGGCCTTCACCTTTTTTTATAAACTCATAAATTTACTTGATAAGTATTGCCGCCCTCTCCCAAAAATGAAGAGCAGATGATATCCAAATACCCATCATCAGACAGAGATGATCAGCCTTGCCGATCCCCAAAATGTATATGGAAGATTTATATAACTAATATCTTAGTCAGTGGGAAGATCAGCACTGCATCTATTGATAGAATTCCAGTGAAATCCTTGGAAATGCTAAATGCACGGATGCCCACTTTTACAAAACACTTTCTTATCAATTTCAATGGCACGTTCTTAAAACGTCCCAAAAAGACTCAATCTCATGTCAAAATGAATTTGTTCTGCATAACATTAATTCTTTCGTTTTATAACAGCCAAGTATTTAAGATATCGTCAGTCAAAGAATGGTCTCCCCGTTCGTGAACAATAGTTGATATCTATGAAATGCTAATAAAATGACCTGAGTCTACCATTTGAATTGTGGTAAGTGGGAGGTAGGTTGAAGATGTATAGTTTGCATATAACAGCTAACTACAAATTTCTCACATGATTTGTAAAAACAAGAATACTTTATTTAGTAATACTGATTAAAAATTACCCTTACCAATATCGTAGTTAGGTCGAAAGTAATTAACGCTTAAAAATGTTGTAGCATAGAGGATGGTGATGAAGGCAGTCTCAATCTTACATTTGTTTAGTGATTCTATTATATCAAACTGATAGAATTTGTCTGAATATACGTCAATATATACGTTACATTAGAGTGCAAAGAAATCAGTCGACACTTTTGTGGGAGTTATTTCTCTTTGAGATGTAAAATACACAGAAACCAGTCTATTTTTCGCTCCCATGCCTTGGTCTTTAAATATATATCAATGACATTAGATTGATTGGAAAACGAACTAAATTTCGCCTGAAACTATCTTGACTTTCTATTTTTCATTTATGTACAAAACAGGAAAGGAAATGCGCAGTTCAAAAATGAGGAAAATGTTTTTTTTAGCCAACCAGGATTGTTTAATGCTAGACAATCGGGGATGGTTTTGATTTAGCTATCGTTATGAGGGAAATTACAAAAGGAAATCACCACCAAGAGGTTTGTTACCATAAACAGCCAAATTGAAGTTCTTTTTTTACAATATAAGGTATGTTTGCTGATGATTTGATCGGTAGAGAAATGCATGCAAGCAGTGGTTGTCGTTACTTCGTGTCGTTTGTTTTGTATTAAATTATGTCGTTTGTTTTCTAGTTTAAATTCCTTTTACAATACCAAGTGCTAAGTAATTCCATACATTTCATGCAAGGCAATGCAATTAAAAGCGAAAGTCGAAAAATGATAAACAACGTTACCACAGTAACCATAAGAGAAAATAAACATAAACAGTCCACAAATATAAAACAGAAAACCAATACATGTATTTTACATTATTGAACTTATATATGATATTGCTTATATATAATAACAACATTCCAATATGATACTCTTAATATCTTGAATTTTGTCATCATGTTTCCAATATTATGAAAATGCAAAAGTATGTATAGTATAATTTTTTCATCATAAATAAATCAAAGTATAATTATCAGCGTTTTTCAAACTATTTTCCATTAATTGAACTTATATACATGTATAATATTGGTTTTTAAATAATTTTAGCCACTGTTTACTTAACATTGTCATTTGACAAGCAAACAGAGCGATACTTTATTTATTTAACACTTATATAAAAACCATATTGACTCTTTTAAAACGATGTGAAACAAAAAGAACAATAAAGTGAGACAAAGACAACTATCAAATTTCAAAAAGTAGAATATTAAGGATGTTTACATATCTTGATTGATTGATTGTTATCTACTTAACGGCAAATGACATGTCAAAATATAAGATATCGAACATAGGCCTAATTTGCATTTCAATTTCAAAAGAGAAACAAAGCATCAAATTATTTGTCAAGTTCTGTAATTCATTGATTGATAATCCTCCCATTCGTAATTTGTTTATACATTTCCTCGAAATTCGTAAAGAAAAGCTAGCATTAGAAGAAGACTTTTGATAAAAAATACAAATCCCCTCCGAATCTCGGCATGCGCAATTTTCTTATACATAACGATTAGATGCTCTGTCACTTCTAACTTCAGATGTGCATTAAAATTCTTATTTCTTTGGAAGTTTTGCTTCTCATCTATCCTTAAACTTCGTACTTCAGTTTGCATTGTTAACTTTTTTATACGATCGCCACTGGTGAAGGTTTTACATTTTAAGACGAACGTGCATCTGCGTATGCAAATAAATTCTTGTCATCTTAATTTGTTTATCACCAGATAAACGCATATATATATATATATATTATTACGTTAGAATAAAATAAACTTAACCTTTGTTTGATCTTGATGAGTGTATATGCAAATATATGTACAAATAGTATTCCTATAGAATAAAATAAAAACACACCAATGTTTTAATAACTAGATTAAATATCACTGTCACGGAAATGCCATACATAAACCAGTTTATCATCAGTATAATTTACTGCGTAACTAGTATGCTGTGTCAATAGTACAAAGTAGTTAGTAACAACAAAAAAATCTTTTTAGAACTATGTGTTCATCATGAAGTACAACAGATGTAATCTTCTTCATGTCGTTATCGACATATTATTTTTTGGAATTAGTTACTACTAACAACAATGAGCATTGCTAAATTTTGCTAATTTTTTGCTGTTTCTCTGATACTTTGAACTTTCTTACTTGTTGTATTATGTTTTACCTTCAACTGTTTTTATTCGAGCAATAATGAGGAATCTGTTTTAGACGAAACGCAATTGAATGTACCATATCTTTGATGCGAACTCACAAGATCCTGTTGATAAATATTTCTTATCTACTTCAACAGCGATTTTTTTATTTTAATTTTCCTTTGAGTTTGGTTTTTTTGTTATTTAATTTTGTACACACCACTGGGTCGACGTTTCTGTTGTTAGACGTTACGTGCCCGATGGTAACACTAGCTTAGAAGAAAACACCTTTGAGTTGACATGAAATGTTATTGTTATCTGCATTATCGGTAGAATTATTAACACTTATAGCATGAGTTTAATTTCGCCCAATTTTTTGGAATATTTGTTTTTTATGCTTTTTGACTACGTATACGTACTTTATTTGGCTTTCCAACCGTTGTGATTCAAACACACCTGATGAGCTGGGCGACTTGTTTACAAAGTTATTAGCATGGTATCTTTGAACAGTTTTTAAAATTTCATTATTGTCTTTTTATGATATAACCTCTATGTAAAAGGAAATAATACTAATGCAAGCTTTTAATTGAAAACAGGAATTGTCCTCCGATATAGAAATCCGAAGATTTGGTATGATAGCAATGGGACAGGTTTGTATCCACCAGGACTTCAAATCTTTCTTCGTTCTAACAGATTTCTTGATGAAGATTATAAATATATATTATTCATAGATAATAATGCCAATCCGTTTTTTAAGGAACTTCTTGTATAAATGTATTAAATGTTAATGACTTATACCTGAACCCATCCTGGGTTTGTTGTTAATTCTAATATGACGTGCTTCTTTTGCTTTGTAAACAACACTGTGATAAAATTCTCGATATATCTATACTTAGCCCAGACTCAGAGATATACACAATAATGGCTGTTACAATATTCCTCCCATGTAAATCTATATGTATTGGAACCTATTTGCAGACCCTTTGCCGATTTCATTGATTTTAAAAGAGCAATTAAAAAAAGACAAAATAACTGTTATTCTTATTCGGATGCATGATAAAAACCAGTAATGCACAAGAGCTCGGAGAAATCAACAAAATAAAAATAAAACAAAATTCCGCAAAAGTCTATTAATTTTATTGGCGCATTTAACTCATTTCAAAACATGACGTCATACAAATTAAACCACTAGAGTTGAAAGTTTTCTGTTACGTGAACCATCGAAATTCGTATGATATTGTATTAAAACTGATTTTTGAGGTAGTTTTTGTTTTATTGTCTATTCTATTGCATTATTTGCATATTTACTAATTTCAACAAGTCAAGATGGTGGCTCCCTGGTTACGAAATGTCAACTTTGGATTTGACGGAAGCTTACGAGAAAATCATGCAAATTCAAAATAGCAAATGTTGGGTTGAGAATTAGAAGAATTAAACAGTTTTTTTTCCTAGCGGTTATTCACGAAATAACCAATGCAAGGTACGGATTTATTAAGAGATTTGAGCTTTATCTAACAGGGAGTAAAAAGATCAGCCGCACACACACACCAACCCAACCCTCGCTTCAGTATTTAGATGACCGTATTTGTCCTATTAGAATCGATATAATTCATGGAAGCCATAGATTGCTGGAAATTTACACATGACCTGGGCCGTGATATTTGTTAGTTTTATCCCTCGTTAACGCTCAGCAGGATAAAATCTGAATATCACGACCCAGGCCATGTGTAAATGTCCAACAATCTATGGCTTCCATGAATAATTTCTTAATTTGATCTTCCATCGTATTTTTTTCTTCGAGAAATTTTTACATTATAACAGATCATATAACATTGTGTACATGGACATGTTTATAAGGCGGATTAATCATTTAATATGATATTTAATTATATATGTTTAAGTCTTCTGATACGTCTTATTGTCCCCGCGTCTTTTATATTTTGGACTTTCCTTTTGGAGCTTTGCTCGGAGTTTAGTATTTTTGTGATTTTACCTATTATCTAATTAATTATCAAAGGTATCATGCTTATAATTTGATACGCCAGACGCGCGTTTCGTCTGCATACGACTCATCAATGACGTTTAGAACAAAATAGTAAGAAAGCCAAAACAAATACAAATTTGAAGAGCATTGAAATCCCAAAATTTCAAAAACTTTTGCCAAATACAGCTAAGGTAATCTATGCCTAGGATAAGAAAATCATTAGTACATTTTTGTACTTCGAATTATTCATACTTTTGCAAACAGCAAATTTGTAAAAATCCTCCTTTTATACAAAATATTGAAACACATAACCTTTGTAATTATTCTTTGAAACTACAAAGGAATTAGACAATTAATATAATCAAAGCTTTTAATTTGATTTGATTAACACATTCATACGACATATTGTTGTAAATGTATTTTTGGAGGGCACGTACAGTCACGAAAGTTTATCAATTTATCAAAACATAAAACATGATCTCAAAACATCTCGTGACTATTTTCTTCCAAGTATTGAAAACCTTACGACAGATCTGTTATTATTCAAAATGCCTCGAGTATATTTATATTGTTTTAACAATTACACAGATGAAATTAACCGATTTTAATGGTGTTTTGGTACTTTAAAAAGATGAATAAACTCATGCAGGTCGCTGAATATATGTGAAAATAGGCTCGTCAACAATATAAAGGTCAAGGTTCTCCTGCGGTCATATATAAGTCAAAACCGATAAAAATCTAACTTAAATAACATGAAAAAGTGTTGGGAATTTTATTTGTACACAACAAATAGAGATAAACAAATGAATCCGTGATTTCTATAGATAATTGTGTTATCTAAATGTTCAAGGGTCAATAGTTTGACAGCCATACAATTAAACCTTTTGTCTTTTTCAAATTAACTAAAATTTTGAACTTATCAATATAAACATTAAAATAGATCGATAACTATTTCCTGGAAAATTTAATACTAAAAGGTAGGTTAACACACCTTACTATGCATAGAACAATATGTTATGGAGATATATATCTAGCAAATATTTGATTCAGATTTAGTTATCGGTTAGTGACAGTAGAATCACTCCATCATTTCAAATATACTAATTTTTCGAAAATTGTGGTCCACTTAAACTGATTGTTTAAACTATTGAAACATATTACTCGTTTAATTTCTTTCTTCTATAATACTATCGTGTAAACTTGATTAATTCAAAGTTGTCGTCGAAGGATTATTCAAAAGTTTTATGTAAAATTTATTTCAATAACATCAATCTTTCTAAAATGAATTGTTTTTTGACATGCATTTGTATCGTTGTATTAAAGTATGGATTTATTCATGCTAATCGTAAGTATTACCAATTTCCGGTATCAACAGACAAATGTGTCACATGTAGTGAAAACAATCAGAATTGCTTGAAATCCTTGTTGCGATTGCATAGTTTTTAACAATAAAGATAGAGTTTTCAACTCGTATTAAGCATGCACCATCCGTCGTAGATATCTATACATAATACAAGACGTGTTTTGATCGGATTTGACAGGTTTTTTTTTATTACTCATGTAAATTCAATTGAATTTGATATTCAAATAATAAAATAATGTAATAAAGAAATAATCTGATGAAACTGATTAAGATATCAAAAATATTCAAGTCTAATGAAAATACAAAATGAAAATTTTTCTTACTAAATGACAAAATCATAAGCTCAAAGACACGAAGTGAATGAAAAACAATTGTCATATTCCTGACTTGTAAAAGGCATTTTTGTATATACAAAATGGTGGACAAATGCTATCTTTATAGCAAATTAACATATTTTGATCTGAAACGATAATTTTTATCTTTGCAGCTCTTTTTAGACTAACGATTCATTTTTAAGTCATTTCAAGTTTCAGCCAATTTTCAAACTTCTCTTCTGAAGTAAATTGTGTTGTGCTATGGTAAATATTTGTATTCCTGTTTTTCATTTTTTTATTTTGCTAATGTTCTTTGTCTATATAAAATTGAGAATGGACATGGAGAATTTGTCAAAGAGACAACAACCTGACAATAGAACAGACAACAGCAGAAGGTAACAAATAGGTCTTCAATGCAGCGAGATACTCCCGCATCCGGAGGCGTCCTTCAGCTAGCCCTTTTGTCATTTTGTTTGTATGGTAAACATAATTGCCAGGTTTTGCTTGTATTGTAGACATAATGGCTAGTTTTTGCAGTGATTAAGATTATTTCATAATGTTGACTGCTTTACCCCTATTTTTGCCATAGTTTCCTACATTTGTATTTTGTTTGTTTGTTTTGTTTATACATCGTTGTCAATATAATTGAGTATTATGTGACTGTAATACAGGTGTGAACTTAAGCTAGCTATAAAACCAGGTTCAATCCTCAATTTCAACATAAAAAAAAATATCCGGAATAAGACAGTTATTATTCATTCGTTTAATGTGTTTTAGATTTTGATTTTGCCATTTGCTTAGGAAACTTTCCGTTAAGAAGTAAAAGTTATTTTACTTATTGAGAACTGTTCAGACAATTTGGTTGCAGTCCTGTGTTCAGAGTTGTTATTTACCTGTTTTATCAATAGCATACTGTCGTGTCTAAGCATTACAGTACTGTGACAGAAAGTGACCAAATAGTATATTGTTCAGCTGGTTAAGCTGCTTTTCTATACTACTTAAATAACGAGGTATGAACTGTTATCTGATACCTATAATCTGTACGATCTAAACCTGTCAGATGCACCATCTCACGGTGTTTTTGGGATTTGCTAAATACAGGGGTCATTATCACAGACTTCATTATACAGAAATAAAAAATATATTAAATACAATCATTGTCACATGAAGTTTCTGGCCGTACGCAGATAAGTAGAAACAGAAAGGTGTTGTAAGCAGAGGTTCCTGTGCACCTTAATTTTTAGCATGACTCAATCAGAAGAAAATTACAAATACTAAAAACTATGCTTAAAATTATGCGTAGGTATTTTCATTCAGTCATGAACCCGCAAACAATTCTTTGACAACATGTTTGTAAAAAACGAATTATCTTGTGTATCTATTTACTTTCAAGCTACTGTTCAATTGTGTTCTTATTGTAATCGATCTTGTAACATGTTTGCCGTTTCAGAATCTAATGCATACTGGGTTATATTTCGAAAGAGTACATCAAAAATGTCATGATTGGTTAAATGATTACAATGGAAATTCAACCAATTACGTTATTTTCACTTTAGAGTACGAACAATGAAATTACAATGTACCCATGATTTTTTATAATTAGATTCTGAAAAAGGCCAATTCTTATCTTCTTCTTTCTTTCTAGAACAAACATACGAGTATGGTGATTGTCAAGCCGACGGAGCATCTTATACATATGGAAATTTTGTTATATGTTACTGGATAGATTATGTGCCTCTCCAGCATGGCACGACTCATTGTGGAGATTATGATTATGCATGGGTACCAGACAGTGGTGCAAATGATATTTTGTATCAGTTAGCATTAACAAGGTATGTCAAACATTTGTAGCCACTATTGTACTTTTACAAGGATCAACATATAAAAAAGAAGATGTGATATGATTGCCAACGAGACAACCGTCCACAAGAGACCAAAATGACACAGAAATAAACAACTATAGGTCACCGTACGGCCTCCAACAATGAGCAAATCCCATACCGCATAGTCAGATATAAAAGGCCTTAGTCTACCTTAAAAAAAAATTTCAACGTGCAATCTTATCATAGAGGATTTAAGATTTGTCTAAAAAAGGACTACGAAATGAAATACAGTGACAGAAGGGGGAGGGACTATTTGATATTCGCTTGGGGGAAGCGGCGGATGGTACAGGAGGGTTTATTTTGGATTGATCATCAAAATTCATTTGATTCTATGCATGATTTTATTTTTCCGTAGCTGTTTATTTAATCTATCTTTCTTTTTTGTGTAAACTTATAGACTCAACTGTCCTGTATTTTATGCGACCATCCTGTCGTGTTCAAAGAAATGCATTTTCAGTTCTTCCTAAACCAAGTTACTGATCACATTAAAAAAATTCCCCTCCACCAGATATTAAATGGCCGTAACTCAAGCCGGTTCAGTTTAAGTATGTTTTGAACAAAAATAGCAAAATGGACTGGATACATGTAATACAAATATTAGAGACTTCTTTTTTCTTTTTAAATAAATGAGGTTATGGATGGGGGTTAAAATACAGAGAAAAACGGTTACAAAATATTAAGAATAGAGAAAAAAGACAAAACTTTACCAAAATGGAAATAATGAGGTGCTAAAATATGAAGAAAAGAGAATAATGGACAAAAAGGATAAAACATAGAACAAATGGTCAACATTTATAGAAGACAATAATGAAAGGGCAAGACCATGGAATAAACGAGAAAAGTTAAACTGTAAACTTTGTCAGAATGAGTTAAAGCAATCAGAACATATAAAACGTCAGTGATTGCATTTATAAGTTGACAAACTATGCGAATTATCAACAAAAGTCCGTTTTCAGAGACAAAGAAGCTGTGAAATATCTTGCATCTATTCACGATAAAAATATTTTTGTTCCTGCGGACTAAAAAATATCATATTGTCTTTATATGATTACCTCGTTACTACGAGTGTCTTGTCAAAGACTAAGGAATAAATGAGCAAATCCCAAATACAAAAACATATCATTGACAAGGATGAAATGAACATTACATTGAACAGGAAATCGGAGGACTAACCCTTGTTTGTTTTGGATACATAAGCTTCACAAAAGTCAATACAAACAACGGTACATTGCCGGCTCGGCTGCATGTTCGACTAAATAATTGTCCATTAAATTGACAAAGATTCTGTCCGCAGTGAAAAAAAGGTAAATGAAATAAATGAATTATATTTAAGAACACAAAAACAAGCAAACAAGCAAACAAACAAACACACATAATAAATATATAAATAAATCAATCAATCCATAAATCAAACAATAAAGTAAAGATAAGATAAGGAGGATTCTAAATTTGATTAATATTCGACGAGGAATCAGTTTAGCTCGATATAAACATTTTAAGGGTGTTCGTACAACATTGGCATCAACTATCTTTTTGCAGGGAACTGCAAATATCATGTATCACATTGGTTACACAATCAATTACAACTCAACCTCTGAGTACACAGTTATAAGAGAGGGAAATGGTGAGCAACAGAATTATTCGGCGTTTATATCTGCAATGGATACTACTAAAACCTGTGTTGGCTTCAAAGACGGACATTGGGATGCCATACTTTGTACGCTCTACCGGGAAGCTTTTTGCTCATTAGGTAAATACATTTGTGTTTTAAAAACAAAGTTCATTCGTCTTTTATGGTGAAGTTTTTTTTCTGTAGGGAAACAAATTTTACGACTTTAATCGAAGCATATATACAATATATGCAAACATTTATAAATTTAACTGTTTAAGACATTTTGTCCAAAATGATATGGGGATGGAAACATACTATTTTAAGCATGAAGAAAATTTAGCTTTATTCATGATTTGAATAATTTTGAAAAAGGTTTTCAAGCTTTACTTTCATTTTTGATGACATCAATATTTTATACTTAAAAATATTAGGTTTAATGATTTCTTATAAGTTGATTTTCCATTATTACATCCTAAAAAGTAAAAACCAATCTTCGATGACATCATAGTTTTAACTTTCCTGAATATTGAATAAGTAAATGTTAACTAATTGCAAATGAGATAAATATACAAAAAGTGATATCACAAAAATACTGAACTACGAGAAAAATTCAAAAAGAAAAGTCCCTTATCAAATGGAACACTCAAAAGCTAAAACCGTCAAACGAATGGATAACAACTGTCATATTCCTGACTTGGTACAGGCATTTTCTAATGTAGAAAATGGTGGATTGCACCTGGTTTTATAACTAGCTAAACCTCTCACTTGTATGACAGACAGTCGCACCAAATTCCATCATATTATCTAACAGAGTCCTAACGTCGTGGATTAGAATAAATGAATAGCATGTCAATAAAAATACGCTTTAAGTCAAAGCGTGTCTGGTCAGTTAATATAAGTTTATTTTTATAGTTGAAATATTTTTGTTTTAGTTATCGATTTTAACTATGGAGATTGTAGGGAGAATGGCGTGTCATACATAGACGGCGTAAATCTATACTGTTACTGGATTGATAGTACCCAACAACAATCTACAAATGCATGTGGCCTTGATTACTCCGTTATCCCAGATTTAGAAGCGCAAAGAGTAGTTAATTGGTTGATTAAAGTTCGGTATGTGATAAAGTCAATAAAATAAAATAAAGACGGTATTTTATGTACCCCTGGAAATGGACCCGTACCAGGGTCACTTCCCTGGATTTGATGTGTTTCGTTGTTTCTGTGGTAATTTAAGCTAATTCCTATTCAGAAATAATCATAGCTATACAAGCTAGACGTTGGTTTATAACGCTTTCGTTTTACCTCTACTAGATTCTTGTTGTTCAATATGGGAAAACTGCAATAACTTTCTATTAGATAGATTACTAAAACTGCAAAAGAGTGTTCATTACCTTCACATATTCTTCAAAATTCAATTTCACTAAGCCATCAATATTGGTACTCTTGAGAAAAAAGCTATTGCCAAAAATTTCATATCTTTATCTATTACCATCATTTTTAAATTTGACCATATACTAGAAAAATTAGTACATGCACAACAAACTACTTATTTAAAGCAAAGGAAACACACTTTTCTTGCTGTTTTTAATCTTGAAGCCTGCAATACGGAACATAAAAAGCCTCACCTCAATGCAATTTAAAGACGGTCCCTTGCACCGCTTTATGTGGAATATTTCTAATAATTTGGATGAATTTCGTGAAATGTAACACCACGACATGTTCATTTAGACATTGCGTAGATATATTTCCTTGGAATATTGTTTCATCAACATTTTGCAATTTTTTCTTCATCATTTGATTATCATCGGCATTTTATGTCAATTATTTCGCTTTTAAGCATTGCTAGTATTCAAATTACTAATTTCAATAAAACACACATTTGTACATAAAAAATATTTAGCAATTAAAGATCTCTGTCTTGGAAATAGATCGACGTACTGATTGTTGAACTTTGTAAAATGCATTTTAAAATAATTTGTGAGGTCAAATTTTTAATAAATGGTCAAGTTAAAAACATAACGTACCGGTACATTAACAACTTATAATTTGTGAACTTATTAATCATTTATTTATTAATCAATTATTTTAACATGAAATATAAGCAAAAGTGTACAATAGATTGAAAAAAATCATGAAAATCATATAGGCGGTACGATTCTTCTTTTTGTCTAATCGTTAATCTTCATAGTAAATCTGATTGTTTAACCTGTTGATTGTCGCTATGAGCCAAATTAAGCGTTCACTGGTTGTGATAAGAAGATGGTCGCTTAATATTTTGAAATTTTATTTGGGGGATTTATAATTGCTTGGTCGCATTATACAGGTGGTCGTTAACTCAGGTTTGCTAATATATTTTCTATTCACTTTATGAATTCAGAAACCTATCAAATGCAGGGACTTATTACCATATAGGATATAAAGAAAACCCAAGTGGATCAAATGTGAAAACACATAACGGAGTGTTACAAGACTGGATGAATTGGGATGTAAACGAGCCGATAGATAACAATTTAGACAATTGTGTAATCATTAAGCAGCCGTATGGTCTTTGGAGAGACTATACTTGCACTTTGCCACTCATGTCAATTTGCTCAACGGTTAGAAAAGGTGAGTTAACATGTTTGACCTCTATGCATTTTGTATGTGCTTGTCCCAGTAACTTCTTTTCATGGTTAAATATGTATGACATATCTGCAAATTAGAAAAAAGAGGGACGAAAGATACCAGTGGGACAGTCAAACTCATAGATCGAAAAAAAAAAACTGACAACCCCATGGCTAAAAATGAAAAAGACAAACTACTGACAAATAATACTACACACGACACAACATATAAAACTAAAGACTAAGCAACACGAATTCCAACAAAAACTGGGGATGATCTCAGGTGCTCCGGGTAAGCATATCCTGCTCCACATGTGGCACCCGTCGCACACAACTTTCACCAGACCATAAGGGAAGGTTATGAATATCTACAGGTTATCCTACTGCATTCATAAATTGTCAAAACGCATACCGAAATGTAAGTATACAATTATTTTACAACAAACTCTTTTGAGTGATAGATACTTATCCAGTCGTAAGCAATTGTGCTAAGGGGTACTTCCTTTGCTCAGTCGGTTAGAACGCCGACTTTTTTTCTCAAAAGGAGAAATGTGAGACTCAAACTTTTCTTATATTTTGAATACTGATGCTTTTCAAGTGAGGAACAAGACAAAATGTGTGTTTTTTTTTAATTATGAATCGCTAATGCGTGCCAAGAATGCACGTCTTGTCGCTCTAAGTAAACCCACATCTGTCATTGAAAATATCTGGGGAAAAAGGACAAGGTGTCTGGCAGATCAGGTCTTGCATAAGTTTTAGAGAATCACTGACAACCAGCTGACCAAATATGAATTTATTTTGTTCAGTTGTTCTAGAAAAATGTATGAATAAAATGTTTTTTAGTTCATGTAACATATTGACAAGCTTAAGGTATGTTTTTGACAGATTCAAAACATACTCACCGTTACAATTGACCACTGTCTAGCTTGATGATCAGTCTACTGAATTTTCCAAAGTATCGGCAATTAGAAAGTGTGTGCCTGACAAAAAGTTCTCAAACGGTACACGTTTGCTGTTTGTTGACGCATCATCATAGTCCCAATCATATAGCTGGTGGTCATTAGAAACAACAGTAGCTTATGGATTTCAACAACAAACAATATAAAATCCATTGACTCGACACGGCAAGGGTCTCCCGCTGTAGATGCATCACCCATCATGCAAATCTACACTCGAGCCTCCTCATTGGGTTTATGATTATGTGATTACTTTTTATGTTGATTATCACATTACCAGAACAAATATTTTATGTTTTTTTGATTATTTGATAATCTAGGACTGTATTTTTGATTAACTTGCTTAAATAATAAATAATGATTCTGTAATTATGTGGTAACTTAGACATCACTATGAGGGCCTCGCAAATTTACAAATTCGTGATGGTGACCCAAAAAATAACACATGTAACCTCTGTATAGAATACTTTGAACCCCGGGTTAGGAAAATAAAATACTGTGTGTTCCTTTGTGTGATTCAGAGACATTGCTTTTGTAATCTATATCTCCCTTTTCCTTTTTAGTCACACGATGTCCAACACCAGTCGTTAACAACGGATCAACATTGATAAGTCAAACTGGAGATATATATGGTGACACATGTCATTACACATGTGACATAGGACATGTGTTGGTGTCCGGAAATCTAACGAGAACTTGTCAAATTTATGGTTTTTGGGACAACGGTCCACCAGTCTGTCGAAGTAAGTTAAATGAATGCTCACGATTGCACATTGTTATTCTTATTTGTCATGGCTAATGATTGAATGTGTCAATACATTTAACAGCCTCCTCGTGGCTTTTTTATTATATGATTACTTTGCCGTTTATATTGTGATGACGTTGCCGTTGATATTGTGATTACTTTGCCGTTAATATTGTGATTATTTGATTATTAGCAGACCAAATAGGTCATGATAATTTGACTATCTTGTTAAAAAAAATAAGATTTTATGATTATATGATTTCTTCATTTAAATAGATATTCGACGTCAAAATTGCAATAGAAATACATAATAAATCTACCATCTACAAAATGCAGACATGGATGTAGAATATTGTATTTTGTACTTGATACATGTTGAAATCAAAAAGAAACTAAGGTTTTTTTCTCCGTCAGTCAACATTGACATTAAATGGTTTCGCATTCTTTTTTCTCTCGTGAAACATCCCAAATTTTCATATGTTTCATCGATTTGAGCTTTCCTGGAAAAAGGTATATTCAGAAAAGCGCTCATATGACAAAATAAGTATTAAAACAATCCATTTCTCCACTGAATAATATATGCACACATATCAGAACCCATAAAAATTATAAATTCAAAAATGAGATCTATTCAATAAACTGTTAAATAAAGTGATAAAAGAAAAAACGGAAATTTTGAAGTGTGTAAAAAAAAATCTAGTGAAGCGTATTTCTTTATAACAACTATAAAGTCATTAGAATTGTACGGTGTTACATTAAATTAATATTTCCTCTTCATTTTTGTAGAAACATCCCAAACAACAACGGAAGTGATTACAACACCTGAAGTAAAATCAAGCGACTCATCAACATCAACATTAACAACCACCGTCATGGAGACTACAACCAATTACCAAAAAGTGGAAGAAACGACCACGTTGTCACCTTCCGGCACAACATTTGGTCTTTGCATTTGCGCATGCTCCCTGGTTGCAAATATAACAATTGATATTGAACAGAGAATTGAAGAATTAAAAAAAATCCTGACGGTTGACAAAGATGTCTTATCGTCTACAATCCGCCGTCTTACTTGTGCGGACGATCCACGGCCGTCGTCGGCCTACATTGGGTATACTGGAGCTATCGTCATCGGTGCTGTGTTCACATCTATCATAATCGTTGATCTAATTAACATATATCTCTTTTGCAAGACATTTTAATTGAGATTCAGAGTACATATATATTGAAGAAAGGGATATAAAGATCTATGATGAGTTTATTTACAACCAGTGGGTCGATGCCACTGCTGGTGGAGTTTTAATTCCCATAGTGTATCACCAACCAGGAGTAAGCACTTCTGTACTTAATTTTACTTTTTTGGATTCGAGCGTCACTGATGAATCTTTTGTAGACGAAACGTGCGTCTGTCGTAAATACAATATTTAATCCTGGATTCTATAAAGAGTTTATATACACATTTTAAAAGT
Organism: Mytilus edulis; assembly: GCA_019925275.1. Taxonomy (NCBI): domain Eukaryota; kingdom Metazoa; phylum Mollusca; class Bivalvia; order Mytilida; family Mytilidae; genus Mytilus; species Mytilus edulis. The sequence continues at coordinate 23,477,829 of CM034359.1, read as the reverse complement.
TATAAAAAGTTATTGTTAATATTATTGTGATTAATCTGCAGATTCTTGTTTGTCTTATCATGGCCGTCCCAATTTTGTAGTATTTTCAAGCTATCGTTATTGTTTGTTACACTGATATTTATAACCAATGAATATAATGTTATTTATATACACACCAGAGATAAATTCTGATGAACAATCTAAGATGGCTTCCTGGTGACCTTATCCTGAATATCTGGTAGTCAAAACTTCTCGTATGAACAAAAGGTCAATATATTTAAACATGTATTCGAATTTATTGAAAGGTCTGAGAGAGTTCTTGTTATGTAGAAGTGTAAAAGCTGTACATCCACGTCATCATCATCATCATTTAAAAAACTAACGTTATTTGTGTTTCATCTTTTTCAATTAATAGATACGTAAAGTATTGTATATTTTGAATTATTGCAAGCTTATATTAATATTGTATAATAATGTATTGTTATTCGGACAGGACTTCATAAGTTTGGCTTACCTGTGTTCAATCCATTTTACTTTGAGTAAATAAAATATGTTTAAACCAAAAACCAGCGAATTTTCAGTATAATTTTGAATTTGTTGGCTACATTTTCCATAATAATAGAAAACTAGACACAATGCTAATTTATTTAGATCAGATAGGCAGATGTGAAAACATGACTTATATTTCCGACGCGGGCTAAACGATTTAACAAAAGATAATAGCACAACCATCCACTTGGTTTTCTTTTATCTACTAAAGAGTTTTTATCACCAGAATATTTGTTTTACTATATACCAACCACGGCCGTGAGATGCTAATGAGTGATGGAACAGAGTCAAATTTTATTAAAGCCGATGCCAATGAGAGGACTAGTCCGACAGATAATCAATCTATCTGTCTGTACGACTAGGCTGCTTCGAAAGGAGAGTAGTATAACTAACCTATAATAATGACTTCACGGTTTAAAAAGCAAGCAAAAATAGATTACCTATACCTTCACACTCAATGCTATCGGATGTAAATGACGTCCAAATGTAATGAATTAAAAAAAGAAATAGGATTATATTATGTAAGCTTATTGGTTGAAATGAAAAAAATGTAAGGGTTATTTCTTAATGCTTGTAGTTGACGCATTTGTTGGTTTGCTTGTTTTGTTTGTATGAATATTTTCTCAAGCAGTGTTATTAAGATTGAGATCTGTAATCGATAGGCGGGTTTCTGCTTGTAAACATTATCCTAAACATCCAATAACTTTTAGGCATCATGTTTACAAGCTATTGATTGCAGATGTCAATCTTTACTACAAAGCTTGAGCAAACATTTTTTTCAAACAACAAACCACACATTTGAACTGAAAACATTTGACAAATAGCTGTATTGTGATTAAATAAAATCCAATTTACTTATGTAGTACATAACTTAGTATGCATTATAGAGAAAGCCAATGATACATATTTTGATTTTTGTATATTAACAATTTATAAATTGTTCGAGATGTTTATATTATTGGTGATAATCTTATGAATTATACGACATTATATTTGTTCTATAAGTGTCAACATGTTTGTTTTTCGTTCATTTTTCATTTTTTAACCAATTTTTTTTTAGCACTTGTCATCTCACCATATTATATCAAAATGACTTGAGTGTGTAGGCACATGTTATATATATATGGTTAGCTTGCATGCTATTTAAATCGTGAAGTCATTTTAAGGTAAGGAACACTACCCTCCTTTAATAGTAGACAAGTCCGACAGATAATCAAACTATCTGTCTGTAGGACTAGCAAGCAAGCTAGTAAAATATATAACCTTTATTTACACTCTCAAGTCATTTTGCTGTAAATTATTTAGAAGATATTTTTGTTCGTTTTTCGTACAATGCGTGTCGTATCTAGTTTGAGAAAAGTTTTCAAGTATATATCATGCAGCGATGTTTATACTAATCAAAGATAGCATGCTAATTACTTTTTTTACACCACTGGTATCAATGATTTTTATAATTTGATGAGGGCATTAGATTCTGATATTTATCAATACAATATTGTATGTCAAACATTATTACCATACTTGCATACCTGAAAGCACGCGACGTTTTGTGTTGTTAGTCAACTCTTATCTCAGTTGCATAATTATGCTGTTTTATTCAAAATCCAATTCATATAGGAAAAAAAACTAAAGTTCAATAAATAGGGAATACATTTAGATCTTATTTTACATTAAAAAACAAAATCAACAAATCAAATAGCGGATGCATATCTACCGGATGTGCTAACAACTGATATGTCTGCCATTGAGGCAAACAATACTTGACATAAAAAATGCTCATGTGAATGGTTTCATATGTGTGAATAGGACTTTATATGGATCATCTTGTATGTACATTACTTCAAAGACTACAGTCTGACAGAGGATCCTCTTTTGTGAACCTTTCGATGAGGGTATATCTGATTACCAAACACAGAATCGGATCAACAAAGAACGAGTAATTGATACATTATTTGTATATGACAAATATGGAAAAATAGCAAACAAGCCAGTTATTTTATAGATAATTTTGTACCTGTATACTTATTGTTAGAAAATCTGACAGTCATTGAATGAAACATTTCATCTTCTGAACAAATCAAATTAAAAATTCAGATTACCAATATAAACAAATAATAAAATCGATAACCATTTCCTAAAAGCTTTAAACAGTAAAAGGTACGTTAACAAAATAAAAGCATGGGACATTCAATTGATGAAATGTATAGCTTATATACTATAGATAATGGAATAGTTTTCTAATGTGATAATATTTGATCTCTTTTACTTAGCTGGTGGTAGCAGCGTTTTCGATAGTTTTATGTAACTAACAACTGAGGAGTAACGTAATGAACTGGAATCTGCTTGTCATTAACGCTTCGCTCATTAACAAGTGTAGAAGACACCCAAGAACCAGTTTGATTAGATAATATACTTATATTAAGTGTAAACATATTGAAATGGTTATCAACAATATTTTCAAAATATTCCATTTTCCGGCATGCATATTTTTCTTTATGTGGAAATTAGGATTTTGTCAAGTAAATCGTAAGTATTATTAAAGAAAATACTGGTATTGTAAAAAAAAAAAAAAAAAAGAAGAAAACTCGCTAAAGATTTCAGTCTAAATATTTTATCAATAATAACCTCATGCTAGTACTTAAAATACCACTGGGTATCTCGGTGTTCAAGTGGTCAAATTACAGTAATCACTAGCCTGTAAACACTTACAAATGTAATTGTCTGTTCAAAACCCGTTCGTATCAGATATGTTCGACGGGTGTCACATGTGGAGCAGGATCTGCTTACCCTTCAAGGGCACATGAGATCACCCCTAGTTTTTTGTGGGGCTCGTGTTGTTTATTCTTTAGTTTTATATGTTGTGTCATGTGTACAAATGTTTGTCAGTTTGTCCTTTTCATTTTTAGCCATGGCGTTGTCAGTTTATTTTCGATTTATGAGTTTGACTGTTCCTCTGGTATCTTTTGTCCCTCTTCTATATTGGTTTACTAGAATTGCCAGTGTTTCTACGTTTACGATCAGTGGTTTTCGCTGGTTACTCCATGATCCTCTTCCAATAAAAATTATCCCCAAAGGCTGCTAAAAGTGGCATTAAATACCAACAAGAAATATGAATAGATCAATAAATATCATTGGTCTAGGTATAAACATTATGATATAATTTTCCTGCATATACACGCAGTTACTGAAAACCCTCCAACAAGAACGTAACCTGGAGACTAAATGCTTTGAAAGAAATACACCGAGAATGTTGGAAATTATTAAAACCAAAGGATCTGAATAGAATACGAACAATAATATGTCCATAGTACACGGATGCCTCACTCGCACTATCCTGTTTTATGTCTATGTTACGTGGACCATGATATTTGGGGTCAAAACTATATTAGCATTAACATTAGAAAGATCATATCATAAGGAACATGTGTACTCGGTTACAAATTAATCAGTCTTCAAATTCATCAAAAAATACCTCGAACAAAAACTATTACTTGGCACATAACAGACGGAAAGACGGATGAACAAACGAACGAACGACTAAACGCACGCACAGACCGAAAAACATAATCTCCTTATGAGAGGCATAAACATATGCATTGGGTCAACATCGCTTGAAAAAAAGCAACGTTAAGGTAAATGCACAATAAAAAACTTGACGAATTATAAAGTTAACTTATTTAAGCGAAGGATGGTAGAAAAAAAAACAAAATAGCATCAATTCGTAAGGTCATATGAAACGAATTTCTTATAATTATAATGAGAGCTGTGTGGAATAGAAATGTCATTGCGTATAATAATTTAGTCCTTAATGCACGTTTTTTTTCAACATTCATTACGAATCTGTAACGTATTATCGACAATTCTAAAATATTTCATTAAGTAATTTTTTTAATCGCAAACTAACTATCTTTCGAGTTTTTGTCGAAGTTTTCCGGATTGTGACACTGATGACCAATCAAAACAGAATCGTGAAGTACGAGGAAAATCATTGAATTGGTATTTTCGAACATACGTTGTGCGGTGCCAAAAGTTCTCACGCACGATCTTGTACTTACGGTTAGTGCATACGGGAAAATATCGGCGAATTAGTATACGGGAGGCAGTATTCCAACATCAGTACATTTCTTCAGATTTTCATACGATAAAAGATTCTATTTTACAGGAAAGTCCCCGAATACCTGTTTATAATAAAGCATTCAAGTAGATGAATCGCTCTAACTTTTTTTTTTAAATTTGAAGTTTTATATGACTTTAATTACCCTCCTTATTAGGTTTTTGATTATGTGATTACTTGGTCTTGTGTATAGTGATGATAAATAGACATACACATTTTACGATTATTTGATTATTTGATAATCTTACACTGTATTTTTGATTAATTTAAGTGAATATGCTGGAAAAACATTGTGATTATTTGATTACTTAGACACCCTTATGCAGAGCCTCTTTAACAGAGTTAGAAAAGGTGCATCAACATGGTAAGCATCTTATACTCTGTGTGATCATTCCTGATATGATATTTACAATCATATGGTCATTTTTATAAATTTCCTATTACAATACATTAATTTTTTTTTAAAAACCTAGGGATTTTCTTATCTCAACAATAGATTACCTTAGCCGTATTTGGCACAACTTTTTGGAATTTTAGGTCCTCATTGCTCTTCAACTTTGTATTTGATTGGCTCTATTACTATTTTGATCTAAGCGTCACTGATGAGTCTTATGTAGACGAACCACGCGTCTGACGTATTTAACTATAATCCTGGTACCTTTGATAACTATATCTTAGTATTAAGTTTTTAACAATTCAAAAATCATCAAGAAAAAATCACATATTTAGCCTAACCATACATTATAATTTAGTAGTCAATAGATATATTACGATGTGGTATGAGTGAGAATAAGACTAACGTTTCATCTTCTGAACAAATCAAATTAAAAATTCAGATTACCAATATAAACATATAAGAACATCCATAACCATTTCAAGAAAGCTTTATACTATATAGATAATGGAATATTTTTCTAAATTGATAATGTTTGATCTTATTCACTTTCCGGTAGTATCATTTTATTTGACGGGTAACTGATAAGTGACGATCGCTACATAATAATAAACTAGAAATTTATCCTGTAGAACTTACTTTAAATAAAGCTAATGATAACAATGACCACTGCCCTTTCCTCGATCTTGATATCTATATCATAAACGGGAAGCTTAATACAAAAATTTATGATAAAAGAGATGATTTTTCATTTCCTATTGTTAATTATCCATTTTTAGATGGTGACGTTCCCTTGTCACCATCTTATGGTGTTTATATATCTCAACTTGTACGATTCGCTCGTGTATGTAACAATGTATTAGATTTTAGCGAGAGAAATTTATGTATTACTGAAAAATTATTACACCAGGGTTTTCGATATCACAAACTGGTCAAAACATTTACTAAATTTTATCACCGGTATAAGGAAATAATTCGTAAATATAACTCAACATGCAGACATCTTATACGTTCAGGTATTTCACATCCAAAATTTTATGGAAATATTCTTTATAAAGCACAAAAATGTCAGTATTCTCCTCAGAAACTAACAAAACCTTTAAATAGACTTATTAAAAGGGGATATAGTTACGATACTGTTGTCAGGTCATTAAAGATTGCATATTTTGGCTTTAACATTGATTCACTGATAGGGTCTTTGCATCGGAACTAAACACATTTATTTCTAAAAAAACAGTTGTTGGCATGACACGGGTTATGTTCTTCTCATATATTTTATGATAGTATGATACTAAACCCCTAACGGGAGGGATTGTACCTGATATTCATATGATGAAGACATAATCTTTCAATCAGTTTAATTGAGGTCTGGAGCTGGCATGTCAGTTAACTGCTAGTAGTCTGTTGTTATTTATGTATTATTGTCATTTTATTTATTTTCTTTTGTTACATCTTTTGACATCAGACTCGGACTTCTCTTGAACTGAATTTTAATGTGCGTATTGTTATTCTTTTACTTTTCTACATTGGCTAGAGGTATAGGGGGAGGGTTGAGATCTCATAAACATGTTTAACCCCGCCGCAATTTTGCGCCTGTCCCAAGTCAGGAGCCTCTGGCCTTTGTTAGTCTTGTATGATTTTAATTTTTAGTTTCTTGTGTATAATTCGGAGTTTAGTATGACGTCCATTTTCACTGTACTATTATGCATATTTTAGGGGCCAGCTGAAGGACACCTACGGGTGCGGGAATTCTCGCTACATTGAAGACCCATTGGTTGCCTTCGGCTGTTGTTTGCTCTATGGTCGGGTGGTTGTCGCTTTGACATATTCACCATTTCCTTTCTCAATTTTATTAGAATCCGCTTGTATTTAATGCTAACACGTGACATGTGTAAAATACAGCCGAGAACCAGCTTAATTGGAAAACACATTTTTTAAAGTGTAAAGTTTATTAAATAACAGTAAACATATTGAAATGGTTAGCAACATATTTCATTTTCCGGCTTATATTTTTTTCTTCATGTGGAAATTTAGATTTTGTCAAGGAACTCGTATGTTACATAGACAGTCCTGGTGTAATCGAAAAAGAATCATCAAAATCTCAAATTTAATGTTTTGATACTTTTTACCTCATATTAGTTCTAAAAAACATTGAATACCTTGGTGTACAAATGGTTTGTATAGTTTATTTACAATGACCACCAGCCTGTTAACAAAAACAGTACTGTTGTTTTTCTACACTCAGGCTGTCAGTTCGATCCACTCGTAGCAGGTGTGTGTTCGACTCCTCTTTTGATTGACTACGATTGTCAGTTATCATACATACACAGAAGATTAGTGTTTTTTGCTAGTTTCTCAATCATCCTATACATGTACCAATAAAAACTATCCAAAAAGGCTGCTAAAAGTGGCATTAAACACCAACAAGAAATATGATATAGTTTTCCTGCAATCAACCTCGTACACTCATGACAAAAAGTTTTGAAAGAAATAAGATTGGAAATGTTGCAGAGGATTAACACTAAAGCATCTAATTAAAATACATACAAGAATGTGTTCATAGAACACGGATGCCCTACTCTCACTATCGTTGTCTATGTCTATGTTAAGTGGACCATGATAGTGAGGTCAACACTATATTGGCATTAACATTAAAAAGATCATATCAGAGGGAACATATGTACTAGGTTTTAAAATTGATCAAACTTCAGATTCATTAAAACAAACATAGAAAAAAAAACCTATAACATTGGACGGGATAGACTTCAGCACGGACGAACGAACGAACAAACGAATAAACGCACGAACACAACGAAAAACATAATCCCCTTTTCAGGGGCTTAAAACATGCATTGGGTCAACATGGCTTGAAAATTAAGCAACGTTAAGGTCATAGCACAATACACAACTTAATTATAAAGTTAAACAATTTAAACGAAGGATGGGAGAAAAACAACAGAATATAACTAATTCGTAAAGTCATATGAAGCGAGTTACTTATTATAAATATGAGAGTTGCATGTGTCGAATAGAATTTGACCTTATGCAAATGTACAACAATACATCTATTAACCTACTAGTATTTTCGGTGAATAAACCTCTACGCATAGAAAAAAAATAATATCTTATTTCATATTTGAATATTTAAAAATCAATCAAAGTTTTATGCATGTAAACTTGCATAGGTCGATTTCTATCCAGCGCAGGTCTGACTTGTAATGGAAATTATTGAACCGATATATGCATATCTGCTATTTGATTGGGTTGTTGTCTCTTTGACATAATCTCCATTTCCATTCTCGATTTTTTTTTGGTCGTATAATAATTAAGTCCTTAATGCACGTTTTTTTTTCAACATTCATTACGATTCTATAACGTATTATCGACAATTAATATTTAATGAAGTGATTTTGAAATCGCAAACTAATTATCTTTCGATTTTTTGTCGAAGTTTTCCGGATTGTGACACTGATGAGCATTCACCACAGAATCGTGAAGTACGAGGAAAATTAATGAATTGGTATTATTCTATATATTTTTCCATGCGTTCATATTTGTTTATTAAACAGACCCTTAACAGTTGTTAAATTATTTAGTGTATTTAATTTGTTTTTGTAAAATCAATAATTACTATTTATCCTACAGTGTAAGTTCATTTAATTTATGTCATCACTTTCTGTCATCACAGTTTTTCTCTTGCACATGCGCTGTGTGGTGCCAAAAGTTCTCACGTACGATCTATTTCCTAATGTTACTACATACGGGGAAATATCGGCGAATTAGTGTATGGGAAGACAATATTTCAACATAAGTATATTTCTTAAGTTTTCATAAGATAAAGGATTTTATTTTAGAGAAAAGTCCCCTTTGCTTGTTTGTAATAAAGTTTAGCCATTCAAGTATATAAACCGCTTGTAACTTTTTTTTTTAAATTTGAAGATTCATATGTCTTTAGCAAGCCTCCTCTTTGGACTTTTGATTATGTGATTACTTGGTCGTGTTTAAAGTGATGATTACCAGACAAAATAGTTTACAATTATTTGATTATTTGATAATTTAGGACTGTATTTTTGAATATTTCATTATGTTGTTTAAAAAAAATAATGATTATCTGAATATGTTGGCAAAACATTGATTATGTGATTACTCAGATACCCCTATGAAGGGCCTCCTTAACAGAGTAAGAAAATGTGCTTCAACATAAGCATTTTTTACTCTGTATGTTTTATTCCTCATACGATTTTTAAAATTATATGGTCATTTTTATATATTTCATGTAACACAACCATGGATTTTCTTATCCCAGGAATAAATCACCTTAGTCGTATTTAAATCAACTTTATGGATTATTGGTACCTCAATGCTCTTCAACTTTGTACTTCTTTGGCCTTATAACTTTTTTATTTGAGCGTCACTGATGTGTCTTATGTAGACGAAACGCGCGTCTGGTGTATAAAATAACAATCCTGGTACCTTTGATAACTAACTATATCTTAGTATTAAGTTTTTAACAATTCAAATATTATCAAGAAACAATCAAATATTAAGCCCTACTTTACATTATAAACCAGTAGTCAATAGATGTAATAAGATGTGGTATGAGTGCAAATAAGACAAACGTTTCATCTTCTGAACAAATTAAATTACAAATTCAGATTACCAAGATAAACATACACTAAAATAGATAACCTTTTCCTGAAAGCTTAAGACAGTAAAAATACGTTAAGAAAGCAAAAGCATGGGACATTCAATTGATGAAATTTATAGCTTATACGCTATATAGATAATTGGATATTTTTCTTATTTAATAATGTTCGATCTTATTCACTTACCTGGAGTATAGTTTTATGTAACGGGTAACTGAGAAGTGACGATCGTTAAATATTAAATTGAAATCCGCTTGTATTTAATGCTAACACAAGTGTAAAATACAGCCGAGAACAAGCTTAGTTGGAAAACACATATTTTAAAGTGTAACATTTATATTTAAATGGTTAGCAAAATATTTCATTTTCCGGCATATATTTTTTTCATCATGTGGAAATTTAGATTTTGTCAAGGAATTCGTAAGTAACATAGACAGTACTGGTACTTTAAAGAAAAAAACATCAAAAATCTCACTCTTCTATTGTTATATTTTTACCTCATACTAGTTCTAAACAAAGCATCGCATATCTTGGTGTACAGGTGATTTGAGTAGTTTAACTAGAGTGATCACTAGCCTGTTAACAAGATAAAAGTAAAATTTTAAAAATACTGAACTCCGAGGAAAATTCAAAACGGAAAGAAATAAAATTGAAATGTTGCAGAGGATTAAAACCAAAATATCTAATTAGAATACAAACAAGAATGTGTCATAAGTACACGTATGCCCTACTCGCACTATCATTGTCTATGTCTATGTTAAGTGGACCAGGATGTTGGGGTAAAAACTATATTGTCATAAATATTAGAAAGACCATATCATAAGGAACATGTGTACTAGGTTTCAAATTGAACAGACTTCAAATTCATAAACAAATACCTCGAACAAAAACAATAACTTGGGACGGGATAGACGGAAGGACAGACAAACGCCCGAACGAAAGAATAAACGCACGCACAGACCGAAAAACATAATCCCCTTATGAAGGGCATAAAAATGTGCATTGGTTCAACATCGCTTGAAAAGTAAACAATGTTAAAGTAATAGCACAATAAAAAAACTTTACGAATTACAAAATTAAACAATTTAAACGAAGGATGGGAGAAAAACAACAGAATAGCATTAATTCGTAAAGTCATATGAAAGAGTTTCTTATAATTACAATTAGGCAAACGTGATAACAATACATCCATTATTAAACCTATTTCGGGTAGATTTACCTCAACGCATAGTCTGTAACTGTTCTAAAATTCAGAAGATATAAAAAAAACCTACAAAACAGACCAAAATTAATATCTTATTTCGTATTTGAATATTTAAAAATCAATCAAAGTCTTAAGTGTTTACACTTGCACAGGTCGATTTCTATCCAGCGCAGCTCTGACTTGTCATGGAAATTATTGAACCGATACATGCATATCTGCTGTTTGATCGGGTTGTTGTCTCTTTGACATATTCTCCGTTTCCGTTCTCAATTTTGCACAGTTTTTTTTCAACATTCGTTACGAATCAGTAACGTATTATCGACAATTAATATTTCATTAAGTGATTTTTGAATCGCAAACTTATTATCTTTCGAGTTGTTTGTCGAAGTTTTCCGGATTGTGACACTGAATATCAATCAACGTAGAATCGTGAAGTACGCGGGAAATCATTGAATTTATAATATTCTATATGTTTTTTTTTTTATTTTTCCATGCGTTCATATTTGTTTATTAAACTGATCCTTAACAGTTGTTAAATTATTTCGTGTATTTAATTTGTTTTTGTAAAATCAATAACTACTATTTATCCTACAGTGTATTTTTTTTTACTTTTTGTCATCACGGTTTTCAATCTCGCATGCGCTCTATGGTGACAAAAGTTCACATGCACGATCTTGTACTTAAGGTTACTACATACGGGAAAATATCTGCGTATTAAAGTACGGGAAGACAATATTCCAACATCAGTTCATTTTATAAGAGAAACGATTTTATTTTACAGGAAAGTCCACATATACTTGTTTATAATAAGCTTGGCCATTCAAGTATATGCAACGCTTTTCAACTTTTTCTTATATTTGAAGTTTCATATGACTTTAACGAGGCTCCTCATGGGGTTTATGGTTATGTGATTACTTGGTCATGTTTATAGTGATAATTACTAGACAAATATTTCACTATTATTTGATAATCTAGGACTGTATTTTTTATTATTATATTATCCTGTTAAATATAATAATGATTATGTGAATATATTGGCAAAACATTGTGATTATGTGATTACTTAGACACCCCTATTGGGCCTCTTTAACAGAGTGAAAAAATGTACATCAACATGGTAATCATCGTATGCTCTTTATACTTCATTTTTCATACGATATCTACAGACATATCTATGTATGAAATGGCAATCAGAAGATCCTCAGAAAACAATCAAATATATAGCCCTATCATATATTATAAACCAGAAGTCAATAGAAATAAGAAGATGTGGTTTGAGTGCCAATGAGACAACTTTTCATCCAAGTCAAAATTTGTAAAAGTAAACCATTATGAGTCAAAGTACGGCCTTCGATACGTAGCATTGGCTCCAACCGGACAACAAGCTATACATTGCCCCCAAAAAGACTAGTGTAAAACCATTCCAACAGGAAAGCCAACGGTCTAATTAATACAAAACAAATCGAGAAACGAGAAACACTTACGTTCCACATCAACAAACGATAACCTCTGAACAACATGTTGGTTTATGTTTCTATAACCTTGGCTACCTTTTACAAATGAATGATCAATGAGCGGTTTGTTTACCCCGATTTTTCGTATGTGAATGACGCACGAACTCAAAGCTAAAATAGAGCGAAACGCAGGATAAGAAGGGTTGAGCACTCATGAACGGTTAGTGAATACTGAGGATAAACTTCCAACAGTCCCTTAATCGACAAAAGCTGTACATGTATATAATGCCTTTAAATGTCAACCTACTCGATAGCAAATCCAAATTCATTTAGCTGATGTTTGCTGGAGATCCACTCAATCAACACCAAATATATGATACTGAACAAAATAAACATATATACATAAATTGCACGGCGATAAATCTGAATGATATCAATACTTACTGATTTAACTTAGTAATATATTGAAAACATCGAATTTGTATGATATGATACAATTATGACCTTTGTACAGGGATGGGGTAATTGAAAATGTAAAGGTAATTAGGTGTAATACATTACAATTTTCCATGTAATTGAACATGTTGAATGTAATGTGTAATTGAGCATGTTTTTAATTACATATAATGGTAATTTAGTTAATTGCATTGAAAAAAGCATGTAATGCTCAATTACTTTTGAATTACATTTCAATTACATGTACTTTTATGGTGTTCAAGATAAGGATTTGTGTTTGACAATATAAATTGTAAAATTTGAGGATCATACATTAGTGTGAGGATGTGAGGATCATACATTAGTGTGAGGATGTGAGGATCATACATTAGTGTGAGGATGTGAGGATCATACATTAGTGTGAGGATGTGAGGATCATACATTAGTGTTGTTCAGTTTTTAAGAAAGATCATTTAACTTAATAGATTGATAAGTAATTAATAATCTTGTTAAACAAAAACAAAAAAATGTGTCACTGTGAAAAATCCTTCTTAGACAGTTCATTTAGAATTTAAAATCACTGCACACAACCATTTTGCTAAATTAGTATACACAAAAGGATTATAGAAATAAAAATTAACAGCTGTAAAAACAAACAGCAATTAATCAGATTAAAATGTCCAGGGGTAATGCCACTATTACATGTATTTTATCTAATTAGCAAAATATTGCTAATATTTAGACATTATATACATTGTTTGTACTAAAAATTATTTTCAATATTGTGACAAGTACACTTTTTAATATTTTTAAAGTAAAATGTTTTTGTTTTGTTTTTTTTTTTATATACAATTTATTTATTTAATTATGATTAATGTAAATGACATCATTTCTGAGATGTCAAAATACCCCTTAATGTATTGGCAAGTTAATAGGAACAAATTCCCTCTTCTATCAATATGATGATCTTCTGATCATGGAACTTCCATGTTCTGATAAAGCAATATCTGTGAAATTAGCTCCTGTCGAAAGACTGTTTAGAATTGCTGTCAAAGTGTTCAGACAAGAGAGATTCAGACTAAATGAAAAAACATTTAAATAACTAATGATTATCAAGTGCAACGCTTAAACTATGCTTACATGAATATTTTACACATGTATTTTATATATATGTATAATATTGTTAAAAAATATCATGATGAAATGTAATGTGTAATTTAATTAATTACTTTAGTAAAGTAATTGTAATTTAATTAATTACATTTCAAAAACTGTGTAATGTGTAATTAGTGTAATTGATCATTTTTGTGATGTAATGTGTAATTTAATTAATTACATTCCAATGTAATTGATCCCACGTTTGCCTTTGTATGCGGTCGATACAAGAATATATCGAATTGAAAGAATGATATCGACTGAGGACGAAGTTAGAGGTTGATATATGCTCATATCGACATCATAGACAGGCTACATTTGTTATTATCATTATTGATAACTGTTAAACATCGCTTTTCTATGTGCATTTGTTGGTCTACCATTGAGAAGATAGTTGAACATATATAACCTAGTTTTGATTAGATTTCGAAATGGATTATTGTAATTTTTCTATGAATAGAAAAGATGTACATTTAGAAATGCTTTATGCTAGTGATACAATGTAGACGATTACATTTGCGCCTCTGTTTATTAGAAAATTTATTGTACTCTAATTGAGAGCTTATATCATTTTAGTCTATATTATAAATTTTTTTCTAGAACCAACATTCAATTACGAAGATTGCCAATTGATGGGAGCTTCTTATACATATGAAAATTATGTCATTTGTTATTGGATTGACTTTTCTCCTCAGCAACATAGCACGGCGCACTGTGGAATGTTTGATTATGCATGGGTACCTGACAGTGGTGCAGGTTATATTTTGCACCAGTTAGCATTACAAAGGTAAGAAAAGGACATTCGACAGCTTTATTGATAGATATAATAAACCATCCAGATAAAGTAAGAAGTTGAGGAGCCAAAATTTCCAAATTTTTGCGAAATATAGATTAAGAATTCTATTCCTGGGGAAGAAATACTTTGTATTTTGAATATCCATAGGTTTTAAACAGTTTCCTTATAAAAAAAAATGCAACAATGCTTCATTTATAATATCATGCGTCAGAAGCGTAATTATGTCGATGCAATAGAAAAGGGCAGTATATAATTGAGGAATAACTTAGATATACATGCA
The DNA here is from genome assembly GCA_019925275.1 of Mytilus edulis. NCBI lineage: Eukaryota > Metazoa > Mollusca > Bivalvia > Mytilida > Mytilidae > Mytilus > Mytilus edulis. Next base: position 23,462,823 of record CM034359.1, on the reverse strand, counting down.
TTATACATGAATTATCTATTTTAAAGGGGATCTTCGAGCGGAGCTATATATCATATTGGATACACATTAAATTACACAACACCCACACAGTACACAGTTATAGACGTAAGTGGAAAGCCACAGTCCTATTCGGCGTTTACTGATGCAATGGACCCGAGTAATACATGTGTTGCCTTCATCGATGGACACTGGGATGACATATCTTGTACACTTTACAGTGAAGCCTTCTGCTCTTTAGGTAATTGTATTTGTTTTTAAAGTTATTTAAACCCGAGTTTCTGCTAAATTTCACTTCGGTGTTGACATGAATATCAATTATATGGTAATTTTTATAAATTTTCTGTTTACAAAACTTTGAATTTTTCGAAAAACTAAGGATTTTCTTACCCCAGGAGTAGATTACCTTAGCCATATTTGGCACATCTTTTTGGAATTTTGGATTCTCAATTCTCTTCAACTTTGTATTTATTTGGCTTTTTAACTATTTTGATCTGAGCGTCACTGATGAGTCTTATGTAGACGAAACTCGCGTCTGACGTATAAAATTATAATCCTGGTACTTTTGATAACTATTCTGGTAGTCATTATGTTGAAAAAAAACTTATTGAACCAATGAATGCATATATTTAAAACGATAGAAGTATTAATTCATATTGACCATATACACGTAATACTGTAATGATTAAACTAAGTTCTCTATGCACGTTTTTGCACAGTGCTATTTGTGATATTCTTACGAAATGTGTCATGGTGAGGGTCACTGCATATGGAAAAGCTGTCAGTATTTAAAATTGCGAGCAGGCAATAATTCAGTAGCACTAATTAAATACGAAGCGTCAGTTACATTTTCATGTGCATTATATTATTATTTAGCTATCATGAACATCTAAATCCATCGGCTTGAAAAGATATTATTATAAAACAGTCAATTGGAATTTTCTCTACATATTACGTAATCGTTAATGCATGTTCGGTTAGGTGATTCTAATAAAAGAATTCGATATGAGTAAAAAAATAAATCTTTTTTATTTGTAGTTATCAAATTCGACTATGGAGATTGTAGGGAAAATGGAGTTTCATACACATCTGGGTTAAAACTATATTGTTATTGGATTGACACTACTACTGGACCGGCTATAAGTGCTTGTGGTCTGGACTATTCCATTATTCCAAATCTTGAAGCACAGAGGGTGGTTAATTGGCTAATGAAAATACGGTATGTTGTAAACACAAAACAGTTCTAGTCACCGAGATGAATTAAGCTTGAAATAAATACAAATGCTATAAAAAATCACCAAAAGCAAGAAGAGAAAAAGAAAAAAAGAACAATTATAGATTGCGCTTTATAGAGGATTTCCTCTCACCAAACAATTCAAAATTGTTGACTTCAAATAGGGTTGGTACAATTAAAAACCATATAATAAATTGTTCAAATAAGGCCTTCGAAAATAGTGGAATAAATTACTTTTGGAGTGTCAACAACTCGTTGGAAGTACTTGATAAATTGCATGCTTATATTGGTGATTTTGAATCTGTTCAAAGTTTTGATTTTTCTACCCTGTATACCACATTGCCTCACATTCTCATTAAGAAAAAATTCACACACCTAATTAAATGGGCATTCAAAAAATCAGAATGTGAATATATATGTTCAAACTCTTTTAGGTCATTTTTTAGTAGCAATAAACAAAAAAACTATGTTAATTGGACATGCTTTGATACTATATATGCCCTTGAATTTTTACTAGATAACATTTTTGTTCGCTTTGGGGATTCCGTATATCGTCAGATTATCGGAATTCCAATGGGGACTAACTGTGCACCACTTATTGCGGACCTGTTTTTGTATTGTTATGAGTTACAATTTATGACAAAAATAAGCAAAGACCCATCGAAACAACATCTGATAAACAAATTTAATAATACTTTTAGATATTTGGATGATATTTTGGCTCTCAATAATGACGACTTCAGTATGTATATTAATGAAATTTATCCTGTTGAACTTACTTTAAATAAAGCTAATACTAACAATGACCACTGCCCTTTTCTCGATCTTGATATCTATATCACTAATGGAAAGCTGAATACTAAAATTTATGATAAAAGGGATGATTTTTCATTTCCTATCGTTAATTATCCGTTTTTAGATGGTGACGTTCCCTTGTCACCATCTTACGGTGTTTATATATCTCAACTTGTACGATTCGCTCGTGTATGTAACAATGTTTTAGATTTTAACGAGAGAAATTTATGTATTACTGAAAAATTATTACACCAGGGTTTTCGATATCACAAACTAGTCAAAACATTTACTAAATTTTATCATCGGTATAAAGACATTATTCGTAAATATAGCTCAACATGCAGACTTTTAATACGTTCAGGTATTTCACATCCAATTTTTTATGGTAATATTCTTTATAAAGCACAAAGGTGTCAGTATTCACCTCAGAAACTTACAAAACCTTTGAATAGACTTATTAAGAAGGGATATAATTACGATACTGTTGTCAAGTCATTGCATATTTTGGCGTTAATATTGAGTCATTGATAAGGTCTTTGCATCGGAACTAAACACATTTATTCTAAAAACAGTTGTTGGCATGACACGGGTTATGTTCTTCTCATATATGTTATGATGGTATGATACTAAACCCCTAACGGGAAGGATTGTGCCTGATGTTCATATGATGAAATCATAATCTTTCAGTCAGTTTAGTTGAAGTCTGGAGCTGGCATGTCAGTTAACTGCTAGTAGTCTGTTGTTATTTATGTATTATTGTCATTTTGTTTATTTTCTTTGGTTACATCTTCTGACATCAGACTCGGATTTCTCTTGAACTGAATTTTAATGTGCGTATTGTTATGCGTTTACTTTACTACATTGGTTAGAGGTATAGGGGGAGGGTTGAGATCTCACAAACATGTTTAACCCCGCCGCATTTTTGCGCCTGTCCCAAGTCAGGAGCCTCTGGCCTTTGTTAGTCTTGTATTATTTTAATTTTAGTTTCTTGTGTACAATTTGGAAATTAGTATGGCGTTCATTATCACTGGACTAGTATATATTTGTTTAGGGGCCAGCTGAAGGACGCATCCGGGTGCGGGAATTTCTCGCTACATTGAAGACCTGTTGGTGACCCTCTGCTGTTGTTTTTTATTTGGGCGGGTTGTTGTCTCTTTGACACATTCCCCATTTCCATTCTCAATTTTATTTACAGCAGATACAGTTACGTCTTTTTTACTTACGTCTGTCTACAATTGTACTACGATTTCGGTTGAGAACTTAACTTTGCGACACTTTAGATGACAAAAGCTTTCCTATAATGAGCTTTACATTTCTATATAGCAACATTTCAGCAGTGCCTGCATTTGGTGTATATCATACATCCAATTTGATTCGATATTACAGAGCTTGCGTACCGAACAATGATTGAACGTTGCTGATTTCACCGTAGCGATTGAATCAAAAGTTCCCTGTGCTATAGTTGAATTCATCGCTTTGAACGTTTTATCGGTACCATCATTATTTGGTTGACCGCTATGGAATATTTGTGGATTGATAACCAAAGCTCAGATATATACCAAAACTTATAAAATTGAGAATGGAAATGTGGAATGTGCCAAAGAGACAATAACCCGACCATAGAGCAGACAACAGCAGAAGTCCACCAACAGGTCTTCAATGCAACGAGAAATTCCCGCACCCGGAGGCGTCCTCCAGCTAGCCCCTAAACAAATATATACTAGTTCAGTGATAATGAACGCCATACTAAACTCCGAATTGTACACAAGAAACTAAAAAGTTAAAATAATACAAGACTAACAAAAGCCAGAGGCTCCTGACTTGGGAAAGGCGCAAAAATGCGGCAGGGTTAAACATGTTTGTGAGATCTCAACCCTCCACCTATACCTCTAGCCAATGCAGAAAAGTAAACGCATAACAATACGCACATTAAAATTCAGTTCAAGAGAAGTCCGAGTCTGATGCCAGAAGATGTAACCAAAGAAAATTAAAAAAAAATGACAATAATACATAAATAACATCAGACTACTAGCAGTTAACTGACATGCCAGCTCCAGACTTCAATTAAACTGATTGAAAAATTATGTCTTCATCATATGAATATCAGGCACAATCCTCCCCGTGGCGGGTTTAGTATCATACCATCATAACATATATGAGAAGAACATAACCCGTGTCATGCCAACAACTGGTTTTATTAATAATAAATGTGTTTAGTTCCGATGCAAAGACCCTATAAGTGAATCAATATCAACGCCAAAATATGCAATCTTTAATGACCTGACAACAGTATCGTAACTATATCCCTTCTTAATGAGTATATTTAAAGGTTTTGTAAGCTTCTGAGGTGAATACTGACATTTATGTGCTTTATAAAGAATATTTCCATAAAATATTGAATGTGAAATACCTGAACGTATAAGAAGTCTGCATGTTGAGCTATATTTCCGAATGATGTCCTTATACCGATGATAAAATTTAGTAAATGTTTTGACTAGCTTGTGATATTGAAAACCCTTGTGTAATAATTTTTCAGTAAAACATAAATTTCTCTCGTTATAATCTAAAACATTGTTACATACACGAGCGAATCGTACAAGTTGAGATATATAAACACCGTAAGATGGTGAAAAGGAACGTCATCATCTAAAAATGGATAATTAACGATAGGAAATGAGAAATCATCTTTTTTATCATAAATTTTAGTATTAAGCTTTCATGTCGCCCTTTTTTCGCCGACTGTAACATGTCAAAATCTGAGTTACAGGAAGAATGCTAGAAGTTGACCATCATTTTAACCTTCGGGAGCACCTGATACCAACCATGGGTTTTATCGTACATTGACCAGTCTTCGGTTTTTGTAGTGTTTTTTAATGTTTTTTGTCTTTTCGTTTTTTCGTTTTTTTTGTGCCATTGTATTCCAAAGTTTATTGAAAAATCTTTAAAAAAAAATCAAAAGTGAATACGTCGATTAAATGAATAGTGCATTAATATCACCTATTAATATCCTGGTCATTTTTATCAACCGCATTGTCAATGCAAGTACGAACTCATTGAGAAAAAAAATAGTTGGCCAATTACCTTGATTTAATGACATGTCTACAGCCTTACCAATGTTCCACTGATAATCTGGATTATCTTATATTATTCTTGTTTTTCTTTCATAAGTGTGTATATGAATCAGATCGTTAGCTTTAAAGTTTGAATTGTTTTACATTTAAAAAAAAACAATACATGAACCTAAGACCGCTGACTGCCGGGTCATCAAAAGATCGTTGCTGAATTTGTGTTTGCTTTTGAATTGAAACAATTGACTGTGAATAGAAGAAGCCAGTTGAAAGTATATATTTACAGCTTCTATTTGAATTGTTATTTTAAAGCTCGACTATTTTATTTATTACTTGGGATTGTACATATTTTTTCCGATTATAACCCTTTGGCAAATCCTAATTTCTACTAACCGGATGACTTATGCAAATTGCACAAACCTTTCGCAATATAAATTTATGCACTCAGTTTGTTTTATAATCTGGAATTGTGGTTGCATTTATTTTCTCTATCATATCTTTATATTTTGTTTCCTACATGAATGACTTTATATTCTCAACTCGTATTTGAAGCTGTCTTTACTCATGGCAGATATCGTATGCGGTGAAACCCGTGGCATGTGATTGGGACCTCTTATGAAGAGACTTATTTTGGTCTCATAAAACATCTCAAATTTTAAGGATTTTCTGATTTTACTTAAATCAATTCAAACATTCTACAGGGAAACTTAGTTTTGCCTAAGAATTTCTTAATTCAGAAGTTTATGAATACCTGTACACACTTTCAAAATAACCAATTTACATAAAAAGGTATGTAAATATATAAAAAGATACCAGAATTAAAATAATATATGCCAGACACGAGTTAAGTCTACAAAAAAAACATCAGTGACGATCGAATGAAAAAAATTAAAAAGCTAAATATATTACAAAGTTAAGGAATCTGTTCCTTGGGTAGATAATCCTTAGCTTTTTGTAAAGGTCAAAGTTTATAATAAGACAGTGACTCAAAAAAGAAACAAAAGAGAAACAACTCGAGGTCAGAATACCGTTAGTAATGATGACTGTGCTTGAAAGTCACATGTAAAGCTCTTTCTGCCGTGTCCTGAATTTAGATAACGAAAATGAAAATAAGCTTTCACGAGTGAATTTAATAGTATTGCATGCAAATACTCTTTTAGCGCACAAAATGTAAATAGAAAGCATCTCACTGATACTCAGGAAAAGAATACGCATTTGCGTCATCACATATCTTAATCTAATAGTTGAATTCGAATGTCAAACGGCCTACAATAAATGTTTTGACTCCGGATTCATTGACATTTTATCCGGAATTTTTGAGAACGCAAACCGATAGTGTGCTTTTGAAATGTGATCTATGATGTGAATGAATCTAGACGTGAAGGATCATCATAGTTGGTCAACACAATGAATACAATTTTCAGAACCGTATCATAGTACAAATATGTAGATGCTATAAGGTTAAACTATTAAAACATACAAACAAAAATTGAATAAAAATTTTATAATAAACTAACGTTCCTGTTAGTATTTTTTTTCAAATTCTTTTGAATATATCTTAATATCATTGAACACGAACGTCAAGTATTTATGGATAGACATTTTATTTATCGAATGAATCAATTTTTAAATTCTAACATTCCACTACGTGAATATATATCTATACAAAATATAAGCAAAGACTTCTAAATCCATACTTAAACAGTTTAAAATAATCAACATTATGGTTGTATTTAAATTTTATTGTGATTATTGTAAATTATTTTTACGGTTGTTGTGAGCTGCAAGGATTTAAAATCATGCTTTATGAATTGAAAACACACAAGTATTTTTTTAAATCAAAAATTTTATAAATTTATCTTACTTTCCGTTTTATGGATATATTACAATACAAAAAAAATAAATAATAAATACTCATTAAACCTAAATACTAAAATGGTATGAAATAATTAACGTAGAAATATAATGATTATTGTTTATAAACATTTATTTTGTAGGATGTAAGAATTTATTTAGATTTAATTTTTATGTTTCCTTTACAAATGAATATTCAAAAATGCCAAAGCAGAGTATCTCGTCATATATAAAATACTTCATTTCTTAATTGCAACTGTGAAAATATTCCGATTTCAATCATTGTTAGTTTCTTTAGAAACATAAATACAGTATATAATTTTATACATTTCTTTGATTCCGATTGAATTAAATACTTTTGATAAGCATATTATCTTTCTGTTTTCCGATCTAATATTAAATATTTTAACCAGAATGCTCTCTCCCAAAAGTCTATAGTGAAATACACAGTATCCCGTAGTTAAATCTTCAAACATAATTAGTTTACATGTTATCGAGACAACAGACAATACCACGTAATAATTGATTCATACAGTGTACAGTGGTCGTTTTAAAACAAATATAATTGCGTCGTCAAGGGCCATCAAAGACGTTGATAACAACCTGTTAAGACCTGTATAAATTACCGAAAACTTTCGAGACGTTCCGAGAATTTTATTCTGACTTCCGGCCGAGAGATATCGAGTGGCCCAAAGACACATCCAAAACTCGCCAATATATAAGCATGAACCCCTCACGGGGTTCATGCAACTAAGTTTTGACAATTTAATTACTAGAATAAGATTTAGTTCCGTCCTATTTCTTGCATTGATAGCATCTTATGAAATCTCAGAAAAAATTGATAAGAGTTATCAAGGAAATTTAAGAGTCGGAGAAATAAAAAAGGACGCTTAAATGACGCGAGAACAAGGACGAACCTTAATAAAATATAAATCAAAACTAAACAATAACAAGACAAAACATATTGCCAAAACTAAACATGGGTCACATCTCAACTTTTCTGACTCTGTTGTAGTCTAATTATTTGTATAAAGTTCAAGCAGTTATTTATTTATTTGATACAGAAGCCTAACAACTTTAGGGACTTACTATATAGGATATGTAGAAAACACTGGTGGAGTGGAAACCCATCAAGGAGTGACACAAGACTGGACGAATTGGGATCCTTTGGAACCGGCTCAGTTGATAACTACAAATTGTATCACCATTTCGCAGCCTTATGGTTTATGGACACATTCTTTATGTTTATCACCGCTTATGTCCATTTGCTCAACGGTAAAAGAAAGTAAGTTTATGAATTTTTCGGTTTACCGCTTATTTCAATTCGCTTAACTTTGAAAGAAAGTAAGTTTATGATTTTTGTGTTTTACCGCTTATTTCAATTCGCTCAACGGTAAAAGAAAGTAAGTTTATGATTGTAGAATTGTTGTTTTTTTTGTATTTTACCGCTTATTTCAATTTACTTACAGTTATTTACAGAGAACAATTTTACGATTGTAGAAATTTATTTTCTTTGGTGTTACATCGCCCATGTCAAATTGCTCAACGGTTGCAAACAATAAGTTTATGATTGTAGACATATATCGTATTGCAAATATTATAACAAAAATTGCGTATTTTTATGGTAAAGAAAAATTAAAATTAAAAACAAATCTCAATAAAGATCAATAGTTATGACTGCACGTGATTCTCTTGACAGCATGCATAAGGGTGGTAGAGGAGGGGGCCACAACAGGTGATTTTATAGTTTAAACTATACAAATGTAAATCTTCAGCTTCGCACTTACTATCTTCAGTATATTTTAGCACCCAATTATTCTCTATTTTATATTGTTGTCCCTTTAATCTGCGCATTGCCCCTCATTTTCTATTCTGAAAATTCTACCCAAACCCTCATACATTTTAGTGTGTTTTTCAGTCATTCCATGTCAAACACCAGTCGTCAACAGCGGATCAACGTTGATAAGCCAAACGGGAAACATGTATGGTGACACATGTCATTACACATGTGACATAGGACATGTTTTGGTGTCCGGAAATCTCACGAGAACTTGTCTAACTAATGGTACATGGGATAGCAAATTACCTGTTTGTCAAGGTAAGATTACAAATGAACTTTTGAAATTTGTAAGTTTGATTGCATCTACAATATAATGTTAAAAAGTACCCATGCATTTACATATTTTTTACATGTATAATAATTGTTGCTGTTTTGTAAAAGTAGTGACTAATGTGTACATTCTTTATCTAAAAGCAAAAAAGCACATCCATTCTTTATTCTTAAATTAAATCAATATCTTTCTGTATGTGAATTTACTCTTCCGACAATATCTTATTCCTCTTAATCTGGTTCATGATAGCGAACCAACAAACATATTGAGAGGATAGATAAAAGGACGAAAAATGGTTGAATTAAAATTAAGAAATATTGAAGTTCATTTGCATTCAAAATATTCAATTATAAGCTTATATTATTAATAACATGATTTAAGATCGTGTCCAATCTTTCCTCATACTTTTATTCAGAAATACTGACGTCGTCTGATACAACAACAGACATAGTAACAACAACAGACAAAACATCAACAGCCGAACCAACAACAGCTCAATCAATATCAAGCGACATGTCAACTTCCACCATGCATCAACCGGTTTCAACAACAACTATTTCCACGAAGACGACCTATATCATTGATATTCCAGAAACAACCTTGACCGAAAAAACAACCCACAACCAAGAAATAACAGAAACAACTACGGGTGTAAGTTCCGGAACAACAAATGGCCTTTGCATATGCGCATGTTCTTTATCATTAAACATAACAATTAATATTGAACAGAGAATTAAAGAATTAAAAAAACTGCTTGCAGTGGACAAAGACGTATTATCTTCTACAATCCGCCGCCTTACTTGTGCAGACGACCCTAGACCGTCGTCGGCCTATATTGGCTATACTGGAGCTTTGATTATTGTTGCTGTGTTCTCTTTAATCATTATAATTGATGTAGTTAACATATACGTGTTTTTCAAGACATTTCGAACGTGATTAAGAATAAAAAGTTTGAAGGTTTTTGTCAAATATTTGTTTTGTTATGCTTGTGTCGATCTATTTACAGGTACTTGTAGACTCGATATTTATGAAAAAGTGGTGAGTAATAAAAACGCTCTTGTAAAATCACGAATTGTTTATTTTTTATATGTTTAAACTAGTAATAACTATTAAACGATACGATGCTGGCTAATAAACTACATTTTGTATTTCAAAATAAATAGATATAAGAAGATGTGTTATGAGTGCCAATGAGACAACTCTCCACTAAGTCACAATTAATAAAAAGTAAACCATTAAACGTACGGCTTTCAACACGGAGCCTCGGCTCACACCGAACATGAAGATTTAAAGGGCTACAAAATTTACTATTAACCTTCAAACAGGAAAACCAACGATCTAATCTATATAAAAACAAGAAACACTTTTGATCCATTACGACAAACGAAAAGCACTTTATAAAATATAAGAACATAATTAAAATCGTCATTTTCCCAAACACCATTATGTTATAGATTATGCATATTTTAAGGTTTTTCTTGTCGAAGAACACACCGAGGGGTGTCAGGATTGATCAAATGAAAGACCGACCGGAGGGAGGTCTTTCGTTGAACAATCCTGACACCCCGAGGTGTGTTCTACGACTAGAAAAACCTTAAAATATGCATTATCTGACTTATATACCGTCAAAAAATATTAATTTTATAAAGTTTTGTAAAATTTAGTATCCTATTTTACCGACAACACTAAAGTGCACGTGGGATATTCCTTTCTAATGCGTTCAGGTTTTAAATACGCCCTGTGACTCATTTAGAATGTGAAATAAAACTCACTAAATAATTTAGATATAAACCTTTTAAAAATTATTATCCATACACAATAAAAATATTACTGTAACTGCATGAAGTAGGACACAAATGTATTGTTACCATCCAATAAAGGTGTATGACAAATAAAAGACACATTGTAATTGTAAGTAATTTATTTTACCACATACAAATGAGAGCTTATGGAAAAGGGGGAGGGGTATGGTTTTTTTTCTATTTGTTATGTTTTTTCTAGCGCGGAAAAGTGGTTATTTTTTTTAACAATTTTATTTGAATCGAATGAGATTATCTTTTGAATAGCAATACATTTTATTAAAAGATAATCTGGATATAATTATATACCCTCCGCACCTGACCCTTTCGTGAGTTACGTTAATGTTATTCAATAGAATATAAGATTATCTTATTAGTTGATCATTTGATAGAGTAAAAGGTATACGTAAATTTAAAAAAGTTAAGAACTGACACGAAGACGAATATAAATACATGTAGGTCACATTATGATTTCCTATTCAGTGTGTAACGTTCTGAACATGCATGAAATATTTGCCACTAGACGTTAAGCAAACAACCAAAAATCAGTCAACCTTTTCAGTTTGACTCAATAAGATTTTCAAAATCTTACACACGAATATGTTAAATCTGGATTTATTTTATGAAAGTCTACATTAAAATTCATCTGACATATATGATAATGTTTCTTTATTGTAGCGATAAATTAAAAAAACTTCACGTTATTTGTTTCTAAAATTAAAATACGGGACTACAATGACGGTTTCTTTTACACCTTTCGTCGATTGAACTTTAAAAAATAAATGTCCAAATCGGCAACAAAAAACTATTAGACGAATAAAGTTTTGAAGTAAATCATAGATTGCATGTTTATCAAGGAAAATAATGACCTCACACAGGTCATTATTTTATGCCTTGGAGCATATATCATTGAAACATGGTATCGTCCGGGTTGATTCTGAAAAAGAATGACCTCTCGTTCTGAAAGAAAATAACTCCATAGAGGTATATAATTACAATTAATCAATGATTAATTATAAACAAGGCTTTCAGAGCTGATATCAAAATGGGTATGTCCATCAGCGCCATTGTTCCAAAAACAACCACCATTAACGATGCGCCAACGGCTCCTGCTGCTGTTGCTGATGGTCGTGAATCTGGTGCGCAAGTCGTACGTCGTATTGAAGATGATAATGTCTTTCTATTTATACGTAGTTCTTTCTCTATTTCAGTCTTCTTTTTATCCAAGTAGCCGGACTTTTTAGCTTCAGGAATGTGAACAAAAGTCACCAACGTTTCTATAAAATAAAAATTCAAAACAATTCATCAAATTGAATGCTGTAAACGTGTTGTTCTTTTTTTCTAGCGAATGTGTTGCATCTTACAATATTTGTTAGGGTTTGTGGTACTTATTTGAAACCTGTATTCACATGATGTTGACACAATTTTGTAATAGCACCGCACAATGGATGATGTATTACGACTTGATTATCTCTTTGGCAAATTTGATTTGTTCGCTCAAAAACCTCTGGTAATTAATTTTTCCAGAACGATGATTGTTCTCAATAAAATCGTCATCCGCGTTTTCGCCACCGTCATCATCGTCATCATTGTCATCGTCATCATCATCGTCGTCGTCATCATCGTCATCATTGTCATCGTTATCATCATCATTGTCGTTATCATCAATGTGTTTTGTCTATAATTCAATGTGGTTTTATAGTGTATGCATTTGTGGACAGACCACTGCATATTTAATAACATAAATGGCAAAAGATGCACATTTCGACAATTACAATTTGTTATATTTCCAATGATCTGTTTTATAAAGAGAAGAAAAATACTCTCCTCCTCCTTGTCATCAATTTATTATCATCAAAGAACGGTATGTAATAATGAAATTTGCTCAAGTATAATATACAGTAAACTAATTATAAAAAAGGAAACAGAGGAGAATGAATCATCATCTTCCATTATGATCATCATCATCATCATCATCGTCGTCGTCATCGTTGGTAATTATTTTTCATTAATTCAAATACTTACGATCTAATATGTCAAGACTCACGTAGTCACTGGATCCAGTTTCATCAATGTTAACAGCAAAGCATTTGTATAAAGCTTTGTCGTACAGAGACACACCGTAGATTTGCAATGATGGTACTACGGTCGTTGCACCAGATATTTTAGTTGTGTGCATGGTTGGGTCAATTTTCATCACCATTCCATCCTGGTACTTTTGCCAGTAGACTGACGTCACAGGTCCGATAATATCGCATGTGAGGGTAACATTTTGTCCTGAGTTTGCAGATAAAGTTAAAGGTCTAGCAGAAACAAAAGGTGTCATGTTTGATGTGTTTGATGTACTATAGGTAGTTGCTATTGTGTTAACTGGAATAGGATTTTGTGCTGTTGTTGCTGTTGTTGTTATTGTTGTTGCTGCTGCTGTTACATTAGAGCCTGTCATAATGTAATGCCCACCATCGTTTACTGCAAAATATATTTTGATATGAAAACATGACCAAGGTGCAAGGTCACTACCTACCGAAATATGTATTAAAATGAAAGGTTTTTTTTTTTACATTATATAGTATACATTGCCAAGTCTGATAATTATCTAATGCATCTTGGGTAATATATGTAAAAAGCGTACTCCAAAACGTTAAGTAGTTAGTTAACAACATCATAAACAATATGGCGTAACGTTGTTTTCATGTGATGCTTGAAAAATGATTCTATTTACGATCCTTGGGTCGATTTCACAAAACATGCAAAAACTACTTACGATTAAGACTGATCGCAAGTCATGAACAATTCTGTATACTTACAATAAGATAATATTGAATCTATTAATTATAAACCATACTGTACTTATGACTAGTCAAGCATAGTATTGTCGTTATCTCTGGATAGATTAATTATCAGTTTGACTTCTATATTCTTCTGTTCAAATATTTTAATAGGGAGGTTAAGTGCCGAATGATATAATCTTGAATATCAAATGATGTAGATATCCAAAAAAAATAATGTACGCATATAACGTGAAGAGAAAGACAAGAAAGTCGTGGAGAAAACATGAAAATTAAAATGAGACAACCACCGACAAGGTTTCTGATATATAACAATAATATCAATGAGAGAAGCATAGTATTACTCTTCAAGAACGAAAAAGTCACACTTATACCCTTCATGATCCGCCTCTGAAAATGTAGGTTTTGCTCAATTGTTGTCACATAAAGCATAAATATATTTTGGCTCGACAAGAGCCTAAACATAACTGACTAATCGAAAAAAAACCGGGTTAATTCACACATTCTATAAATTTACAACAAAATATTTTCGAATCTTACCGGCAGTGTTATCGTAAACTACCAATACCAAATCAGGTCCTTTAGTACTACCGACAGTATTGTTAGCGTGGCAGTTATATACTCCGGTGTCGGAAGTACGAGCTAGATCTATATTTAAAGAGGGTGAAGTAGTTGTCGACCCACTGTATCTAATTTTGGTCATGTCTATCATTTTATTGCTTGTCGTTCTTGTCCAATAAACATAGTCGACACTAGGTGTCGCAACGATAACACATGGCAACGAAATGATAGCTCCACTTAAAGCTGTTTTATACTTTGGACTTTTAACATTAGGTTTCAAATCTGAAAAAAAGTTAACGTTTAATAATTTTGTGTTTTTGCTGCTTTCTAAAATCAAAGTTGTGGAATACATTTTATCAGATTTATTTGGTAATCCATGCAATTTTTGTCTCCTCCGTTACAATCTTAAACATTAAAACTAAATATTGAACAAATGACACTGTTATTCTTCTTAATGTTTGGTACAGGTGGGCTGTCACTGTTTAAACATAGTTTTGACACAGAACAGAGAACTCTTTTTGTCAGAACACAACACACTGTCAAACATTCAAACATACATTCGTAGTATACACACTGATCTGTGTCCACGCTTGTAAAAGCCGATTCTGGATAGTTTATCCTTCTCGCGCAACTAGCATTAGTTGCCAATATCCGTCCTCAACATGACATATTTTTTTAATATCAAGTATATGATCAGGGTAAAAATATGTACCTATTTAAGTCACGAACAATACAAAAACGTGTTGATTGAAGGCTGTTATTTGTACTAACGTAATTGGTATTAAGTGAAAAAACATAACGCGTTATGCATGATTGTGAGCGCAGGTTTCCGAACTGACAATTCTTTGCTCACGCTTCTGATTATTGCATGCATGTTCAGCATAAAAGCCAAACACACAATTTTAAAGTAATAGTTTTACCAATCCAGGGCTTTCACGACTCACCAAGTGCGGTTATAAACAATGATGCCCGTCCATCGTAACATCAAACTTTGTAAAGAATGAAACATAACGGCTACATAAATACATAATAAATAATCTTCTGTCGGTCCTGATCATGACTGATATAGTCTATGGACCTTTTATATATTGCTTATCATATTCGGTATGGGTTATGCTCATTTTTGATGGTCGTACGGTGAACTGCAGATGCCTACTTCTACGACATTTGGATAGAAAGTTGGCTAATTGGCGACCAAATAACATCTTCTTATTTGTTTATAAGGCTAGAGGTCTATTTATTTCAAATTATGAATTCGCCCCTGATTTAGAGAAATCTTACCTCCAAGAACATATAACGTCACGCTTACAAATTCGTCCGCAATATTATTACCAGCACGACAAGTATATGTTTTCTCGACAAAAGTGACATTGGAGATTGTCAATGTTGTGTTAGCTTGTCCATTGTTGCCTGCAGAGGTATCAGTCTCTACTGTATACGATCCACCGGAAGTTATGTCAGTAAATCCTGTGGATGTGTTGATACCCCAGCTGAATGTCGTAATGGCAGGATGTGCAACAATAAGGCAACGCAGTGTAATATTTCCACCATAAAGGATACTGGAGCTTTCATTCGCAATCCTAATAGAGGGAGCTGAAGTTGAAAAATACTATATATTTATGTCAAGTTTGTTTTTATATACAAGGGAAACTCAAAAAGGAAAAAGACACCGAGGGACAAAGTTGAAGACGAGAAAAGAAACACATCATTTATATTTTTTTCTAATGTATAGTTTATAATTTATTGATATGACCAGGAGCTGTGTTCTTCAATGTAAAAAAGCAAAGTGAACAGCATCTAGCAAATATAGTTATCTTGCGTCATGAGGAGGAATCAAAATTTGTATACTTCATTTAATAAAACAAAGAATCACGAGCAAAGCATGTAAATTTTTATCTCTGATGCATACTAAGTATTCGCTCAAGCGCTTGCTGACCTCTCAAAGAGATTTTAAGAATGTTGTTGTGAACTTAAATGTTAGGAAATTACTAGAAAAAAATATCTCGAGCAACAAAACCAAAAACACAAACAAATAACTTTTTAAGATCATGAAATATAACATAGACGATTTTTGACTGCTAGATGTCGTATGAATTCTGTGACCTAGGCTTGATGTTTCATTGCCATTGAATTTTAATTTTCCATCGTTTAATTCATACGACTAATGTATTCTGATTTATAACCGGAGTTTGTTTTTTGTCTTTTATACGCTATGGATCCTTCGAAATATAATGAAAAACAACATATGAACGCATATGAAGTATACATTTACAAAATATTGTTTTAATTGTTGTTCATCTCAAAGTTAACACTCGCTGCAGTTGTAGATGGTCCTTAACTATGGTTTGAGAGGAGTATTTAAACTAAATGTTGAGCAATCTACATCATTATGTGCATTAAAGTACGCAGATGGGAGAAAATATTGACCAATTACAGCATTTGATCGTGGAAAGAGTTTGTCCATTACTTCCCGAGATTATTTTTAAGCATTTATAAAATTACTTTATTTATATTTTTACTTCATATGGGACACAGCTGTGATTAAAAACGTTTGATGCCATATCTCTGTCTTTATTCCTTGAAAAGCACGTTTCCTTTTTATTCGATAGGAAGCCCTGTAAACAAAGCCATGCTCTACATGTAATTGCGGCACAGGGTAAATCTCTGCGTTATATCTTGAACCAATAATAAAGAACCCTGCCTCGATTTCAGAAATAGCTGTACTTAGTATTTCTGATATTAAGGTAACGATATGAATAAATTCATATTGAACCAATGAAGCTTAGTTGTCTTGTCGTAGGATTAAACTTTACCTGAATATGGACAACTTGTGTTTGGTGTAATGCATCCTGGGATCTTGTTACCATACTTGCATGTCTGCAAAAGAAGAAAATTTTACATATAACAAGTGTTATCCCCGCTAAGCAAGTGGTATTTATTTGTCAGTTCTATGAAGAAACCATTTAATTTTAAATATAATATGTCTCTTTATGTGCTAAATTGTTTTTGTCTATCAGCTCATAGACCTAATTTTGTCACGGTCATTGTTTTTTTATGATTAACTCCTCAAAATTATGAATTCAAAATTTAATCATCAGGAGTAACTGTAAGATTTTTAATTGTCTATTCAAAAAAACATGTGGTACATATTTGTAAATTACTTGCTTCAGTGTGCACCACATGTTTGATGTCATTTCTTCATAGACAGAAAAAATATTACAGTCATTCCTTAAGTGTTTGAGTAAAATGTAACACCTCATATTTTAGGTAACGTCACACGTCGCATATACTATATCATCGTATGGTCTATTGGAGTATAAATCATCTGTAACAATTGTAACGGGACATTCACTTTCAAGTGTTTATACATATGCAAATAAGATTAGCATTATTTAAGAAATAATTCATGTAAGCAATAGATTTGTTTGAAATTTACTTATGGCCTGACCCGTGATATTCGAATTTAATCCTGAACAACGTTTGTTTAGTGTAACACTAGCAAGTGATAAGTAATAGAGACGAATTTTTGATAGGTATATAAACTTATAAAATAAATTGAATTTCAATTAGTGATCGGTAGTGTATTGAAGTCACATTTGTGATTTATACAATGCTTTAGAGCTAATTTCCTAATGCATGTAGTTCAAAGGTTTTGTTGGCTTGCTCACACTGTATGTATTAAGGTTTGCGGAAGCATCCGATAACATTATATAAGCTAAAGCCCTCAATATCTATTGATTGCAGATGTCAATCTTATTTATAATTCTTGAGCAAACCTTTGTTTAAACAAGGCAAGCAATCCAACCAAACTTTTGAATTACAAGCATTAGGAAAATAGCTAAAAATAATAAAGAGTTGACTTACCATATTTCTCTGGAAATAATGTCCTCCAAGAGTGTGTAAAATCAGCGAGGAATTATGTTCGTAGTATACATAACCACCAAAGTTTGCACTGGTATGATTTATTCTGTTGATTTGTCCTGGATCAGGGGTATATACCAGCGCCGAATACGACACACCACCAATGTCCAGGTCATTTGAACCTGTAGAAGTAGCCTGAACCGATTGAGAGTTTAGCATGATACTGCTTGAGTCGGACGTGAAAACCGTGACACCAAAAATATCCCACTGTTCATATGAAGGTGGAATGTAAAATTCATAAGATTTCTGAAATCCATCCATTGGAGTGGGGTAATACATTGACGGCTTTGACGTACCCGATTCTAAAATATGGACAACTGCTATTGGTTCATTGGATGAAATGAAAAGAATATCTGAGTTCATTTCGTAGTAATCCCAATCATTGGTATGACCCTTGTGATACATGCAACTATCTTCATTGTACGCTATTATTGAAGTATTATCAGAAGTTGTAAGGATAAATACACCTCCAAGATGATGAGATCCAAATCTGCTTATAATATAATCTCGTCCCAAGACGAGAGTTGGTGGTACTTGGTCGATCATAAAGATTTTAGGATTTCCATTATTAAGAAAGGTCATGTGCGCACACCCTGCAAACACTGCTATATCTGTGTTACTTGTAATTTGAAGACCAGTCAAATCGTCATCATACCACAAGATAATCACATTGTATGCGTACTTTATATTGACCTCGGCGGTGATGTTGTTTACCAAAGTAATGCTTGTAGCTATTGCTTGATTGAAATCTACAAGATCAACCATTTTATGGAAGGTAAGAGTGATCTGGTTGCTAAAATCGGGGAAAACTATAGACACAAACGAATACGAGTCGTTCGACATCTTTGGTGCGATTACATTATAGGAATTTCCTAGAAGTGAAAGAGGGAACACGAAGAAAGAATCCGAATCATACGCAGTTAAGATGACAACTGTGACGTCAATGTTGACGCTGTTCGTCACTTCAATATAAATGCTATTTTCTTGTGCAGGGTCGAATAATCTACTGAACACATCTTCTGGAATTAAAATTTTTCTAAAAGAGTTACCAGTGATGTCGAGTCTGTTATCAAGCAGTTTAGGGTTTTTCGGGGTTTTTACACTAACAAAAGCCATATTTGTTTCATGGTTGTTAATGATAATGTAAGATTTGCTAATTGATGACGAATTGTACTCAATCGGAACAACAAAAAAAATTCTGTACCAACTAGTGTTTGGTCTGCCATACATAATCCTAAAACAAAAATGCAAGTTTGACTATCACTTTATATTCAGTTAGTGATAAATCTGCTTTAATTGTATACATAGGGATTACTGAATATGGAATAATGTGCAGAGGTACAGATCAAAGGAACGCAAAAAGGAGAGAGTAAATAGGTAAATAAATATAAAGAATCAGAAAAAAAACGTTTAAAGGAGAATAGAAATCAATAATTGAGAAAAATAAACAGACTAAAAAAAAATCTAAAAAAGTATTTTTTTTTTAAATTAAAGCAATAAATGACCTCATCCATATCTCGTCAATGTGATTTTTTTACCTTATCAAGTGACGTGAAGTAAACGACATTCTTTACTACCCTGTGTCTGCGTATGTCAGACCTCAGGTAATAGGTGCCCTTATGTAACTGGGTGAATTTGTCATCGATTAATTTGCACGAATCCTAATACGAGTCCTTTTATCCACCTGCGTATGAACGTTGTAGATACAAAAGTATTCAGTGTGTTTTAAATAAAGGCAACAGCAGTATATTGCTGTTCAAAAGTAATAAATCGATCGAGAGAAAACAAATATGAGTGTGAATTCACATTATTATAAGACGTGTCACGGTACCTTTCTATCCCAAATTCATGTATTTGGTTTTGATGTTATATTTGTTATTCTCATTGGATTTTGTATAATGCTTAGTCCGTTGCTGTGTGTGTTACATTTTAATTTTGTGTCGTTGTTCTCCTCTTATATTTAATGCGTTTCCCTCAGTTTTAGTTTGTTTCCTCGATTTTGTATTTTGTTCATAGATTTACGAGTTTTGAACAGCGGTATACTACTGTTGCCTTTATTTATAGACTAAAACTACAGGAAAATACACCAACTATTCGAGGAAAACAATGATACAACAGACACTGTGTGCCAAAAAAAAACACAAATGCAACAAACATAGAAACGAACTATATTTACCCCCCCCCCCCCCCCTCCCCCCACATTGTATACGCCTGTCCCAAGTCAGGAGTCTGTAATTCAGTGGTTGTCGTTTGTTTATGTGTTACATATTTGTTTTTCGTTCATTTTTGGTGCATAAATTAGGCCTCTAGTTTTCTTGTTTGAATGGTTTCACATGGTCATTGCGGGGCCTTTTATAGCTGAATATGCGGTATGGACTTTGCTCATTGTTGAAGGCTGTATGGCGATCTATAATTGTTAATTTCTGTGTCATTTTGATCTCTTGTGGAGAGTTGTCTCATTGGCAATCATACCACATCTTCTTTTTTTATACAAGATAACAACTGCCGTTTTCCTGACTTGGTACAGGACATTTAGAGAAAAAATGGTAGGTTAAACCTGGTTTTGTGGCTAACCAAATCACGCTTTAAGGCAATGTTTAAAATACCTATCATTAAATGTAATGGCAGGTTGTAAAATTCCCATAAAACTATAACATAATATTTATAATATAAACAGACATAATAGGTGAGCATGTCAAAAATAGGGGTACACAGTCAACGATGTGTTATTATCTTAATCACTATAAAACAAGTAAATATGTAAGCAACATTTACCATGGCACAAGTAAGTTATACTTACCCAATTTTAGAGCATAAAGAACCAAAACGCAAATCAACATTTTTTACAATTGAGAAGGAATCATCTGACCACAAACTCATGAATGTCAGACACACCTAAAGCTTTATGACTTTAAAGAATCAATCGGGTAACTTTAGTTCTAACAAAAACAATAAATGGGGAACTCGATATTGTTTTCATCTTTGCAATAAAAAAAACCACTTAATTAAAAACACAATACAGCGGCAATGTCGGAATTTTATAATACTTAACATAAACAATCACACAATCCGATACATGTTATTTTTACTGGTAATTAAGTTTAAAATGTCTCCGATTGAACTATGGGATACCATCAATAATCGATAATCGACGACATAGAAAATGCATGTTCATTAAGCGTGGAACGAAAATTGAACATGCACCTTTTATGCTCTACAAATTTTTGTCGTGTCACTGTCTTGTGGCTGTCGTGAGAGTGTCTTTCCACAGTCGTGCGATAAACACATTGTCGTGGGTACCAACATAAACCATTTAAATAAAAACAATCGTACGACAATCTGCCGACTGTCGCAAGACGTGAAAATAAGAATCGGTTATTGAAAACATAGTTATAAAATTTATTTGTCATTGGTCCCCTTTATTTGGATACATTTATTGTATTTAAAATACAGCTCAAACAAAAAAGTGATAAGTTACTACTCATTTACTTGACCATTAAATCGTTGAGAAAGGGGACCTAATTTCAAAACCTCAGCAGTAAAAGTATACTTTTAGGTATTACATTTGATTAAAACTTTGTGCTACACTACAAAATCTGTGAATCATTAATGAAAGAACATATTTAAAAAAATTACATGAACAATACTAATTCAAATCGGATTTGGAACAGCTAGTTTGCTATCATTGAACATAGTCGCCATATTGATTGATAATAAATACATAACAACACTTAGCTGTCAAGATTATGGATTTTTATGCGCCTGTCATATAATTGAA
Organism: Mytilus edulis; assembly: GCA_019925275.1. Taxonomy (NCBI): domain Eukaryota; kingdom Metazoa; phylum Mollusca; class Bivalvia; order Mytilida; family Mytilidae; genus Mytilus; species Mytilus edulis. The sequence goes on along the minus strand of CM034359.1, from coordinate 23,440,916 downwards.
AGGTTAAGCTACCTTTAAAACCAGGTTTGATCCACAATTTTCTGCATAAGAAAATGTGTGTACCAAGTCAGGAATATGACATTCTCTTCAACTTGGTATATTATTTGGCCTTTTAATTTTTTTTTATTCGAGCGTCACTGACGAGTCTTTTTTTTTAGACTAAATGCGCGTCTGACGTAAGTTTAAAATTTTAATCCTGGTATCTATGATGAGTTTATTGTTATCCATTCGTTTCATGTTGAGATTTTGATATTGATATTTAGTTAAAGACTTTTCGTTTTAAATTTTCTTCGGAGTTTGGTGATTTTGTTATTTTTCTTTTTATTCATGACAAAACATCAAATATTATAGGCATCATGTAATCGATCTGACTGTGTCGTATGTATTTCTTCTATCCAGTGTTATTCCACATAACACTTATAAATATACTTCATGTCAAAATTCTTTATTTGGATGGGTTGATAGGGTGATAATTTACCCCATCCCATGGTTCAGAGGAGGACAATTTTTTAAATGCCACCCTCTTTTCAGGACCAATCAATTCTACCATTTAAAGAACAATGAATTGAATTTACATCAATAATTATAAATTAAAGTTGTACGTTTCAGCTTCGCCTCGATTGAAAATATTTTTTCGTGGCAACACTATACTCTATCCCTCTCGCAGCTTTCTGCTATTTATATATAATTTGCTTCATGTCAACGAGCTGCTCATGACGAATGTAAATATTTCTTTAAATAGCGTAGGTGTGAAGGCGCCTTGTCCGACATCTCTTCTCTATATGCTTGTTTTGGCATTCTTTCAACACAGCAACGAAAGACGTAAAGGTAGATAACTGTTACAGCCTGTAAAATACTACACAAAACAAGAATGTGTCCACAGTACACGGATGCCCCACTCGCACTATCATTTTCTATGTTTAGTGGACCGTGAAATTTGAATAAATTCTCTAATTTGGCATTAAAATTAGAATGATCTTATCAAAGGGAACATGTATACTAAGTTTCAAGTTGATTGGACTTCTACTTCATCAAAAACTACCTTGACCAAAAACTTTAACCTGAAATTTGCACTATCATTTTCTATGTTCAGTGAACCATAAATTTGGGGTCAAAACTCTAATTTGGTATTACAATTAGAAAGATCATATCATAGGGCACATGTATACTAAGTTTCAAGTTGATTGGACTTCAACTTCATCAAAAACTACCTTGACCAAAAACTTTAACCTGAAGCGGGACAGACGGATGAACGAACGGACGAACGGACGCCCAGACCAGAAAACATAATGATCCTCTACTATCGTAGGTGGGGCATAAAAATCAAGATTGATATTATATACCATTGCAGAGGGTCTGGATGGGGTTTACAGGAAATAGTATGTAGCTAGCTATAAAACCAGATTTAATCGACCATTTTCTACATAAGAAAATGCCTGTACCAAGTCAGGAATATCACAGTTGTTATATATTCGATTGATGTGTTTGAACATTTGACTTCGCCATTTGCTTATGGTCTTTACGTTTAAAACTTTCCTCGGTGTTCGGTTTTTTTTTTGGATAGAACGTGCAGAATAAAGGGATAGCATAATAGAGAATAGAGAGAGAAACAAATCAGAATAGTGAGGAATAGAGAATAATGGGGTTCTTAAATATAAAGAATAGAGAATAACAAGCAAAAGTTATAAAGAATAGCGAATACCAGGCATAAATTATAACCAGATGCTCCGCAGGGCGTAGCTTTATACGACCGCAGAGGTTGAACCCTGAACGGTTGGGGCAAGTATGGACACAACATTCAAGCTGGATTCAGCTCTAAATTTGGATTGTGATTAAATAGTTGACACAGCATAGGTTTCTGACACAGAATGAATGTGTTCTAATGAACTTAAAATTTTTGTTTTCTCTTAGAGCAATTCACTATGCTGTTGAATATTAATCCTCTCAAAAAAATGTTTGAAGAAATTTTCTTTTTTATTTATGAAATTTCAAATGAGAAAAATTGAACCCATTTTTTTTAATCACATCCCCCTTTCCCTTATTCCAAAACTAATTTCAATTAAAATTTCTAATGGAGTTTGCAACAATAACTACTCATTTAAATACATCATAAAGTATTAATTAAGATGTAAAAAAACTGCTTGTTATCACTGAATGGTAAAGATTATTTTAATTTATCTGTTGGTAGTAAAAAGTGAATATACATTGTATATTGTATATAACAAAGATTTAAGTTGATTCTGGACAAAGAAAGATAACTCCAATTAAAAAAAAATCTTGCTATTGCACAATATTTTGCAATTAGATATTTCTTGCTTACTATTCTGGACAAAGAAAGATAACTCTAATTAAAAAAAATTGCTATTTCACAATATTGTGCAATTAGATATTTCTTGCCATTGCGCAATACTGTGCAATTGAAAAGACTTAATTGCTATTGCACAATACTTAATATAATAATTTTAGATCCTGATTTGGACCAACTTGAAAACTGGGCCAATAATAAAAAATATAAGTACATTTTTGGATTCAGCATATCAAAGAACCCCAAGATTTCAATTTTTGTTAAAATCAGACTAAGTTTAATTTTGGACCCTTTGGACTTTAGTGTAGACCAATTTGAAAACAGGACCAAAAATGAAGAATCTACATACACAGTTAGATTTGGTATATCAAAGAACCCCATTTATTCAATTTTTGATGAAATCAAACAAAGTTTAATTTTGGACCCCGATTTGGACCAACTTGAAAACTGGGCCAATAATCAAGAATCTAAGTACATTTTTAGATTCAGCATATCAAAGAACCTAACTGATTCATTTTTTGTCAAAATCAAACTAAGTTTGATTTTGGACCCTTTGGACCTTAATGTAGACCAATTTGAAAACGGGACCAAAAGTTAAGAATCTACATACACAGTCATGACAGTTAGATTCGGCATATCAAAGAACCTCAATTATTCAATTTTGATGAAATCAAACAAAGTTTAATTTTGGACCCTTTGGGCCCCTTATTCTGTTGGGACCAAAACTCCCAAAATCAATACCAACCTTCCTTTTATGGTCATAAACCTTGTGTTTAAATTTCATAGATTTCTATTTACTTATACTAACGTTATGGTGCGAAAACCAAGAAAAATGCTTATTTTGGTCCTTTTTTGGCCCCTAATTCCTAAACTGTTGGGACCTAAACTCCCAAAATCAATACCAACCTTCCTTTTGTAGTCATTAACATTGTGTTTAAATTTCATTGATTTCTATTTACTTAAACTAAAGTTATTGTGCGAAAACCAAGAATAATGCTTATTTGGGCCCTTTTTTGGCCCCTAATTCCTAAACTGTTGAAACCAAAACTCCCAAAATCAATCCCAACCGTTCTTTTGTGGTCATAAACCTTGTGTCAAAATTTCATAGATTTCTATTAACTTAAACTAAAGTTATAGTGCGAAAACCAAGAAAATGCTTATTTGGGCCCTTTTTGGCCCCTAATTCCTAAAATGTTGGGACCAAAACTCCCAAAATCAATACCAACCTTCCTTTTGTGGTCATAAACCTTGTGTTAAAATTTCATAGATTTCCATTCACTTTTACTAAAGTTAGAGTGCGAAAACTAAAAGTATTCGGACGACGACGACGCCAACGTGATAGCAATATACGACGAAAAATTTTTCAAATTTTGCGGTCGTATAAAAAATAGAGAATTACAGGCAAAAGTTACAACGAAAGGTGAATAAAGGGCAAACTTTATAACCAAAAGAGAAAAATGGCTCTTAAAGAATTGACATATCACCACCTAGACCCTTATAGAAAGTGAACAGACACTGATCTACCAGTGGCAACGTCGTGTTAACCGTGTTAAGTACACATTTGATAATAAGTCTTCGACTGTCATACAACTGAGATGTTTAGCTTGCTTTAAAACCAGGTTTAATC
>CM034359.1:21995328-22074093 GCA_019925275.1 Mytilus edulis | reverse complement strand
TGATTGATAGTTCAACCTAGAGCAGTTTGAGATACTACTTTGACTTTTGGTGAGCCTTCTTAGCTTATGTTAGCTATTGGCATCTCCCTCATGCAAAGCTCTGATTCCTTTCACGGATTTGGCTATACTTTTTGGACCGTTTGGATTATAGCTCTTCATCTTTTATATAAGCTTTGGATTTCAAATATTTTGGCCACGAGCATCACTGAAGAGACATGTATTGTCGAAATGCGCATCTGGTGCAAGAAAATTGGTACCGTTAATTTTATTACTACAACTGGGTCGATGCCTCTGCTGATGGACTATTAGTCCCCGAGGGTATCACCACCCCAGTAGCCAGTTCTTAGGTACTGGCATGAAAATACGGATTTTTTGTGTTATTAAAATTTACTGTTACAAAATGATAGAAATTATTATAAATTAAGGAATGTATCTCCCTCATGCAAAGCTCTGATTCCTTTCACGGATTTGGCTATACTTTTTGGACCGTTTGGATTATAGCTCTTCATCTTTTATATAAGCTTTGGATTTCAAATATTTTGGCCACGAGCATCACTGAAGAGACATGTATTGTCGAAATGCGCATCTGGTGCAAGAAAATTGGTACCGTTAATTTTATTGTATACATGTGCGTTGTCCTCTATAAAACCATACATTAACCCTGCTGTTATTGAATTTCATTTATGATATGTAGATACACTCATCTTATATACCAGGATTGAAATTTAGTACGATAGGCCTGTGTTTCGTCTACAAAACACTTATCAGTGACGATCGAGTACAAAAAAGAAAAAAACATGTTAAAAAGCCAAATGAAATATGACGTTGAACAGCATTCAGTAGACAGAATTCCTAAATATTTTGCCAAACAGCTAAATTCATGTATCCGTTGGGTAGAAAACGCCAAGTTTTTCGAAAATGCAATGTTTTGAAAACAGTTTATTTTAAATCATGACAATATCAATGAAAAATCAGGTCAACATATAAAGAAGTGCTCTCTACTAGGCTGGATATAGTACATTGTTTGTGTTCCTGGTTTCTGTCAATCACCCAACATGACTTATATGGCTAAAATTATTATACATATATATATATATATATTAAATAGAACATGACGATGAGAGGATTTATTGACACATCTTAAAGCCATAACAGATACAGCATGAATGCTCGGAATTTCATAATCTACCGGCATCGTTGTACTTCATATTTTCACAAAAAAGTCTTTGATGAGTCCCTATCATATGGTGTTGACTTATCTCAATTAATTCAATACGCTCGTGTATGTTCACACTCAATGCTGTCATCAACAGGAGTATGCTCCTTAAGTTGTTACAGCTCCACATATTTATTAGGTATAACAACCGAATACGACACTATATTAGTTTTACGGTCACCATCGTCAATTAGCTGACCGATACGATGTTTCTTTGTCTCAACTAAACAGCAACCTTCGAAGTCTTAATTTTAGATTCCGGTATAGTCGTCTAATTTGTAAATTCATCCATTGCGTTCGATTCCTAATTGTGAAATATTGACTGTATCTGAACGACAGTTGATGCATAACCTGTCGACGCACCGGTTTCTTCTTTTGGAGTTTGTGTGATTCCTTATGGTTCTTTTTTTTTCTTCTGGATTTATTCAACATGGATTAACTACTTTTAAACATTGGTAAACTACTGGTGCCTATCATTTACAATTTCCTTAACAAATGCTTCAGAGTTTTCAGTGTATACGTCTAGCTGCATCAGGATGCATTCTAGGAGACATCCTCTCTCGCTCGTTTTGAGTTCATGTCATTTGCCTGTATCAAGTCAGAAATATGACAATTGTTATCCATTCGTTTGATGTGTTTGAGCTTTTGATTTTACCATTTTGATTAAAGTCTTTCCGTTTGAATTTTCCTCTGAGCACAGTATTTTTGTGATTTTTCTTTTTTTCCTTCAGTTGTGTTTGTTATCAAGATGTGTCAACTTAATTTATAAGAGTTGAACATTGTTAAACTACAGTAACTGTTCTATAAATTTAATTTCCATATACCATTTACAAATTATAGTCACATTTTTGGAAGGCTAAAATTGAACAGTAAGACAAAGCTAAACAATGCTTTGTTAGTACAAATGTATGATCCTCACATGAATTCATACGATTAACTCATCAATGATACCATGTTTGAAATAATGTACGACATACGGATGCAAAAAGATCGTCAGTAATATAGAAAGATTAAAATTCTTAAAATATTTAAAAAAATGTCCTGTACCAAGTCAGGAAAATGTCATTTTTTAATCTACAGTCCGTTTATATGCATGTTGGTGTTTGCTTATGTTGTAGGTCAGTATTTCTGTTGTTCCGTTGTTTTCATCTGATAGTCCAACGTGTGCACCCTTGTTTTAATGATTGCATACATTAAAATAGTTTAGATGGAGAAATATTTTTTTTGGCTAACGTAATAGTTAGCAGAACAAACAGTTTAAGGTAGTATTGTGGGATCCTTGTAAGCAAAGCTTAGGCACATGATATGTATTTTAATCAGATCTGGATGCATCACAATTTAAACAATATACCACAGTAGCTACTGACAACATGCATCCGTTATTCTCTTGTAGCGGTGACATTTCAATGGATATTATGTAGTTCACGTTTGGTCATCGTCAATTGTCAGAGAGTTGTACAATAGTCTGACAAGCCAAATCTATAGTGCGATGAATCTGATTTATAAAAGTACTGACGAAAAATACAAAATGGTTAACGGGTTCCAGGTTACTTTGTTACTTAAATGCTCACAATATAAAGGGATTATATACATTCCATTGGAGAATTGAGTGGTCTTGAGAGTACGCATACATTTTCCACTTTACGAAAAAAACATAAAAAAAAACGACCAATCAAGCTTTGGAGCAAGTAATATTTTTACCTTTCTACATCTCGCCATTTCTTTTCAATCGGTCAATTTCCTTTAAATTTCTCCTTAAGCTATATTGAAAAATGTCAGGTTTTGAAATTGAATTGTTAGGGGCAACTGATATAAATAAATGATTGAGTTTAATTCACCTGCTATACATATACAAAAACACCTTAAGATAAGATCTAAGTTGAATGCAAAAATAAACTTCTCAAGCACTCCAAGTTGAATCGAATAAATGCAATATACGTTTTAAATAGACTAGTTCGTAAACACTCGAAGTTGAATCGACAAGATGTAAAAATAAATGTTTAATGCTGTAAAAACCGAAACTAAATAAATCTTATGTTGATTTTATCAAAGCTTTCATATCAGAAACAAATACCTTTTGTATGCATCTATATTAGCTTTCGTGGTAACCAAGATAATGTTTTAAATTGATATGTAAACGCTCGTTTCCTGATAATTTACTGTAAATAAGTTATTCAGTGTTTTATCAATTAAATTCTATAGTTCGAGATAAAGAAGAAAATGTTTTATAATCTAAACCGTATAATAGTTTACGTCTTAATATAATTTACTTTACAACTTGTTATTAGTTTTGACCTGATGTAATTTTTTATTTATTTGTGTACTTTATTTTTCATTTTTTGTGTCTTAGCGAATTTTACATTTATACTGTTTTTGGTGATTACATAAAATTAAGCATAGGATAATGACTTCCGAACTCAAATTTAATTTCGGAAATATGAGTCTCAGTACTATTCATCGTGGTGATATGGGGGACAGAAAACGTCCGCGTCAAAATGCAACAGAAGCAAGGTCTGAAAAGAACGTTCCATTTATTGAAGAGGATACATTTTCCGATATAGTTCTGGTTGTTGAAGGCAAACGTCTCTACACTGCACGGTCACTTCTGTCTATGTCGTCACCAGTGTTGACACGGCTGTTACAATCTCCGGAGTTCAAAGAAAAACGAGAGATTCCACTTACAGGAAAGAAATATGAACATATTTTGGAATTGCTTTATATTCTGCATCCTGCGTATCAGAGAAAACTGTCAGGTAAATTGATATTTATGTTCTATGATTTTTGCATTTGAAATTTGAAATAAGATACAATGTAAGCGTGAACTACTTCAAACCTGTATGAGTCAAAATCAATATATTGATGAAACCTATTGCATTGTGAATATCAAAAAGAGAAATACAAAAAACCCTGAACTCCGAGGAAAATTCAAAACGGAAAGTCTGTAATTAAATGGCAAAATCAAAAGTTCAAACACATCAAACGAATGGATAACAACTGTCATATTCCTGACTTGGTACAGACATTTTCTTATGTAGAAAATAGTGGATTGAACCTGGTTTTATAGCTTTACGTTCTATAGCTTAAAGCTGCAAACAGAATTTCAACATAAAATCGCTGAATTATACTAAAGTGCACGATGTACGTGGCCGTTATAGACAAATTTGATATACTTTACATTTTATGTAAAAAAAAGTGCATCTGAGAATATCCGAAGTCATTAGATTTTACTAAACAAGTGATTCGCATAATTAACCTTATGTTTTCTTGTTTCAGATCAAAGTATCTTCATGATCCTGTCATTGGCTGAGGAATATCAGATTTGGAATTTAAAACAAAAATGCGAAGAGAGCTTACTTCTTTGCTTGAACAATGAGAAAAGTCAGAATGAAGAGCTTCTTCTAAAATGCCTTCATGCTTCCGACGAATTTAAACTGTTTGCTTTGTGGACTAAATGTCTACAAATCATTTCTAAACCCTCTTTGAGTTTGCCATCTTTACAGCGAACCAGAGGCTACGAGAATTTGTCACGGTTTTTGAAAAGCATGTTGGAAGCTTTCAAGGGAACAACGCGGGAGGAAGTTTCAAAACCAGCTACGCAGCCATCGTTGTCTTCCGGAAGAAGAGATAGTACCCATTTTGTAAACGAGACTAACTCAAAGAAGGCATATTCTACTTCGTTTACACAAACAAAAAGTTAGTTGAAATAAATTTATGAACTAGAAAATATAGCAATGTGTTTTATATAAAAATAAGGAGATGTAGTATGATTGGAATGTTTCATTTGTATAAAAACTGTCCGAAAATAGTTCTTTAAAAAAAAAAAAACGTACGATACAAATTGCAGCGAAGAATCTTATACGTTCCTGGCCTAAATTAAATATTGCATCTTAAAATTGGTTCCATTAATCTTAAGATCCATGCCATTTGTCCAAAGATATATAACGAAAAATTATTGAAGTGATAACATACATCTGACAAGTATATCATGACATATGTAGGAAATACATATTTCATTGAAATCGTGCGTACAAAGCACCTTTCTTCAGGAACGCTCTTACCTAATCATTTCGGGAAAGATAAAAATAAACACATGAAGAACTACTTGAACTAAAGGTACTTCAAAATCTGCCAAATTCATCTCAGATGTCAACTTTGCAAACATTTGTATGATTCCAAAAGGTCATGATGATTAACTAGCTTTTTTCGTGTAGAATTCAAGTTGAATTTGAAAAGTAATTGCCTCACGATGTATGATAAGACATAAGTATGAAATATTGGTTTGTCCATGTTTTGTGGCATAGCGAGACTTTAAAAAAAAGAATTGAATTTTTATTGTTCCAGTTAATGAAAAGAATACTTCTTTAACCTCGTGTATCAGGAGCGTTGTTCTGTGTCTACCTTAATAAAAGCGACACAACTAAAACAATTGACAGACAGGGATGAAGAAAAGTTAAGAGCTTTTTGACCAAGAGTGACATAGAAAGAATAACCAAAACCATTCTATAGGTCAACTTTAGATTTGTAATTATTTCTTAAGTTATCAAAGGTGAATTGTAGATATATATAGATTCTCTTATGGTTGTGGCCTGTTATTTATTTCTAGCATGACGAAATATTTCTCGTATCACACCGTACAAGGAGTGTTATACCAAAAAGTGATATATAAATATGTGTTCAATTGATTGGCTTATTCAGCATCATGAGACGATGTTGCGACATTTCAATTGGCTATTCGTTAGGTCATTGATGACTTTTAAAGGTTAGAACGATGTATATCTCGTTATTTGATTTAAATAGTAATAATAAACATGCCGAAGGCTCGTTTATTGCTATGTAATTTAATTTTGGATGTAACGCGTCTTCTGATTGGCTGACGTTGTTTTGTTTATCAGCTCATAGACATGATTAAGGTGGTATAGGTGTCTAAAATAAAAATGATAGATTTTTCCAAAACTTTGCACAGTTGATCCCTACAAGGTATATAGTGAAAATATAAAAAAAAAAAATGGGGGTCACCGGCTATATAAGAAAATTACGTGAACTTCAAAAAACCATAAATTTCGGCTTATTTTGTATAGATATATAGGGAAATTAGTCACCTTCTATGCTTCAAGTCATATTTTCATTAAAAAACAAATGATAGAAATTTGATATATTTTAGAGATGAAGTGCTGATACCATAAGCTTTAAAAAAACACGAAAAAAAATATAGGTCACCGTGCATATAAGAAAGAAAAATATCATTTTGTTTCGGTTTCCATGGAAACTTTACTGATATTTCTTGAAAATATTCAATTAAGGGATAGTTACAGGCTCAAATGATGGAATTTTATTAATGTTTTATCAGTTATGTGAAGGTGCAAGAGTATAGACTTTAAAAAACACTAATAACAAACGGTTGCCATGGAAACAAATGAAACAATCACATTTAAGTTGGTAATTTTGTCCCTATATTAACATGCAAAATGAAAATACGCAATTGAAAATGCCGTTACATCAGGCCTGGAAGGATTTTTTTTAAGGAGTTCTAAAAAACAATAAAATAAATGCACTATCGAGGAAATATATCTGTATTAATGCTTTGTTAAGGGGGGTGGGGTGGGGGTCAGACTGGTCCTGATCCCGAAATCCTGGGCTTAAAAACATGAAATCCCGAGGTCCCGAATTCAAAGAAATTTAAATCATAAAATTCGAAAAAAAATCCCGGATCCCGAAAGGATCAATCCCGAAATTCTGAGTTTAAAAACACCCGATCCCAAAGTCCCGAAAAGGGTCATGCCCCCTGTTGTTTCTATGTAAACAAAAAAATATAAAAACCAGAAAACGCGATTCTATGAAATATGATGATTTTCTGCATTAGATTTTTTTGGTTTAGTTGAAAAATTTATATATATCAGCTGCTTTATTTTTCGTATAAATTGTTATATTTCGGCCCTATATAACTGATTATGCCACATGGATTTGGCTCATTGTTGAATGCTAATTATGACCTTTATTGATAACCTCTATGAGAGTTGTCTATATGACAGGATTTTTTCCTTTATTTGAATATACTTAGTTATCCGTAGGCCGTTGAGCTTAGGAAACTAAAAAACAAAGACTGACTTTTGTCACAGAGGTCTTGGGTTTGAGTCCATGGGGAGAAATCGATTTTGAATGTAGAATTGCTTACATGGTGGATAGTTGTCTCATTGGCAATCATTCCACAACTCCTTATTTTCACATTTTTCTGCAAGGTTCCCAATTCAGCATTGTGTAGAATCATGCTCTCTGGTTACATATTCTAATTGAAAATCATACCACATCTTATTATATATATACTGCACAATAATAGAAATGATGGTTCCAATTTAAATACAGGCTTCAGATGTATCAAATTGTTAAAATAAAACAAATTGACTATTTTGTTCGCCATAAATGAAAACAAATATGGGTATAAATACTAGTTTTTATGATTATGCGATCACGGATCAATTTTGTTATGTCGAACATTTACATTTAGATGCACTGGTATATTTCCAGGTATAGGTTCTATATCTATGTTGTATATTTGTGTTGCTTGGTTGCTGTCTCATCAAGCTATTCCAACATGTCCTGTAACTTATATTTCTAAGTGTAAATAACTGCACATATATTTGTGTGAAGGTTGAAAACTGACAGGTTGTGTTATATACAACCAGAGCAGACAAATTATGTATTATTTGGACTAAAGTGTTTTTTGTCGAGCCTGCGACTTTTGTTGCAGAAAGCATGCCATAGGGGTAGTGATCCAAAGACCGCAGCGGCATAAGATAACTACTTAAAAGCTTTATATCTAAATTTTTAGAAGGTGGATACTTCATACTTTGTATATAGATACTCCAGTCTTCATGATTTTAAGTTTCCGTCTGTCCATTGTCCTTGACCTCATTTTCATGGTTCAGTGACTACTTGAAAAAAAGTTATGATATTTGTTATGTTAATTACTTTTATTGTGAGTAACTATATTTGGAATATGCATAGCTTTGCAAGGTCCTCATGTCTGTCACATAGTTTTCACTTGACCTCGACCTCATTTCATGGATCTGTGAACAAGGTTAAGTTTTATTGGTCAAGTCCATATCTCAGATACATAATATCAAATAGGTCTAGTACTATTTCCGGTCTATGGAAAAACTGTAAGGTGTACATGAATAAATGAAAGGTGTTATCTGACCTTGACCTCAATTTCATGGTTCAATGGTTATAGTTCAGTTTTTGTGTTTTGGTCTGGGTTTTTTTTATACTGCAATAGATTTACTATATTTGTTGTATGGAATGTTTGTAATATGTACTGTCATTCTCACAGGTTGTATTTGACCTTTGCCTCATTTTCATGTTTCATTGCTGAGTGTTAAGTTTTTGTGTTTTTGGGTCTGTTTTTTCTTAAACAGTAAAGCAATAGGTCAACTTTATTTGTTGTATGAAGGATTTTAAGCTGTACATGTATGCCTGGTGGGATTCATCTGACCTTGACTTGTGTGTCTGCACTCTTGTTTTAAAGAATTAAGAAAATATAGAATAAGGCAAAAAGAATGATAACTTTTTTTTATTGTCAGTACTATAAACACAGGTGTAGTCCAACACAAATATGACCAAGTAGACAACAGACTGTTAGTACTCAATGTTATAACTACAAACATAAAAATAAAAAATGTATATGGTTCTGTAGCATTTTTTTATGAATTAAACATTATAAAAATGCTACAAGTAAGTTGTCAATGTTGGATAAAGCATGTAAATGTCATATTACATTAAAAAATTTACCAAGCCCAAACAAAAAGACTAGTAGCTGAAAAATTAAACACCTGCATATAATTCCAATTTACAAGAAAAAGAACTGACAATGATGATTCAATGTATTAACAGTTAAAGTTGGAATAAGTTATTTCTTAAAAGGTCGTGTGAGAATTAAATTTGTTTTAATTATCCTGTACCGAGACTGAAAGTCACTGTATGTAGTGCTATTATATTCTTTATCATTTATAACCAAAAAATAAATCCTTAAAAATTCATGTTTGTGTATAGAATAAACAAAATTATCTATTTATGTACCAGTATACATTTTCTCCAGCCAGTTAAATATTTTAAACAGCATCAAATACATGTTAGAAATCTACTTAACACATTTCACAATATTTTAAAAATAAGTTTTATAATCATTTTAACAATACAGACCTGGACATATATAGGCCAAATGAAATAATTGATATCAACATTCTACAATGCCAATGGACAGGCAATTAATTACAGGCAAAATTAGATAAAAATATTATATACACAGTCTTATATAACTATCCATAGTACATATATTGTCCTATATACATGTATAACCAAATAATTGATGTAGGCCAAGCAAAAGAATTATCTCATATCCACTGTCTTATATCATCATATCTGCCTCGTCATGCAAGTATTTAGTATTTATGACTGATGTAGGCAAAGTAAAAAAACTCGACATACACTTTTTTTTATCAATCTTCTCTAACATTGTGTTACATAAACAAATAACTAAGAGAAAAAAAATCATATCTAATCTGTCTTTTATCATCATCTCTTAGTAATGCAGTCCAATTAAAAAAAAATCATATCCCCTGTCTTATAAAATCATATCGAACATTGTCATACATGTACTAATAATTGATGTAGGCCAAGTAAAAAAATTCTTCATGTATACACATTCATACATTGTCATATCTAACATTATGATACATTTACTAATATTTGATGTAGGCCAAGTAAAACAATTCTTCATGTATACACATGCATACATTGTCATATCTAACATTATGATACATGTACTAATATTTGATGTAGGCCAAGTAAAAAACTCCACATATGCATTCATTCATTGTCATATCTAACATTATGATACATGTACTAATATTTGATGTAGGCCAAGTAAAAAACTCCACATATGCATTCATTCATTGTCATATCTAACATTATGATACATGTACTAATATTTGATGTAGGCCAAGTAAAAAACTCCACATATGCATTCATTCATTGTCATATCTAACATTATGATACATGTACTAATATTTGATGTAGGCCAAGTAAAAAACTCCACATATGCATTCATTCATTGTCATATCTAACATTATGATACATGTACTAATATTTGATGTAGGCCAAGTAAAGAATTCTACATTCAAATTCATACATTGTTATATCAAAAATTCTCATTTACATGTATGTCTGTACTAAAAGTTGATGTAGGCCAAGTAAAAGTTCATTGTTTTTCAAAGTAATCAAATATTCTTTGTAATATTTTCTTGTTTTTTGTCACTCTGACATCTCCTGTTTTAACTGACTTTTCTGACAGTAATGCTATTAGCCCCATTTTACCACCTCTATCTATAGACATTTTCAAATGGCATAATTTCAGATTTGATTTAGCTGCTTTCAGTGCCATAGCTTTTGAAATTACTTTTTCCTTTATAACTTTGGAATATGTTTTCAAATTGCACAACTGCAAGTGGTACTGGTCAGGATAGTTTGGTGAAAAAGCTAAATCATCAAGGTAATTTGAAATATTTCCCCTGTCAGTTATTAGTTTAAGCAATAATCTTGCATCATGGACAGCATTATGTGACTCATACTTTATATCTAGCTTTTGAAACAAATGGATGTATGTGCTTGTCAATAATTCAAGAGCTTTAATATTTAAATAAGAAAATAGATTTGAAAAAATAAAATGGATCTTAAATAAGAAATGTGTCTGTCTTTCGTTAAGTTCTGTACTACATTTTTTAAAAGTAATAAGCTTATATAAATTATTTGTATTAAATTTCCTGAAAACATCATTTTCGATCAGAGTTGAAATTAAAGCTTAGAATACATAAACAGTTGATTTCTTAAATGTTATGATATATATACATGTATATAAATTAAATTAAAAAAGAACACAAAATCCTTTTAACAATGAACCAATGGCAATGCATAGCAATTCTTTTTAGAAATAGATACATGTATCCCTTTGACACTATAAATATATTTTGTATATAATTTGATTGGAGAAGTTAACAACATTCTTGCCTTTACTAATGAGATGATCAAAGTCTTCTAATCAAAAACAAACATACTTTGTTTTTATTTCAATTATCTTATGTCTAATAAAGAAGGAAATTTACAATATTTAGCCCCAGGTTATAAATTGTACTCCAGTGGCAGTTAAAAAATAATCTGTAATTAGGGTGGTTATCCAAACAAAAGTTTTAAAACATGCATGTCATTATAAAAATAAATTTTGATCTTAAAAATTAGCTGAACTAATTAATTATTCTACTTTTTTTTATATTTCCTTAAACATTGTAATTAACTATTCTAAAATAAATTTTTTTAAAGAGTAAAAACAAAAAAGCTAACGTGTCAGTAAGAAAGCTAATTTTTTGAAAAACAATTAGTTATGAATAAGTGATTATTGCAATGCGATGACATCTTTCATATATGTTGAAAGTCAAAATTACGAGATTTTTAAATATTTCTAATTTTCATCAAGAGATTTGATCTAAAAAGCAGCTATTAACTTATAATTTAGAAACAATGCTTTGAATGATGCATTAGGTAAAGATCTTAATTTCCACTATATATACAAATGTTGAGCAATATAATTGTGTTTTACTCATGTTATTTTTTGTTGAAATGTTGAAGTATGTAATTGACAGTAATCGAAAAGTAATGTAATTACTTTTGATAAAGTAATCGATTGTAATCGATTACATACTAAAATTTGAGTAATCGATTATTAATCGATTGCACAAAAATCCTTCATGTAATCGATTATTAATCGATTACATTTGTCAGTAATCGTGCCCATCCCTGATAGCAGCTCCAGTTTCATTTTCTCTCTCTGTTAATGCCTTGAAATCTATGCTATGTATGTTGAGTACAGACAAAAAGTTGCTCAACTGTGTTCCTCCGATGCCGGAATGTATCATACCTGGATATTTTGAAATATAATGAATTACATGTATCATGATTATGAGAACTTTATATGTAATCATTTAAATCTGGACACATTTCAACTTTTAGTTGCACTTAAAAAACATAAACCCACTTTTTTCATTCATATTAAATTCAGCATAGTGAACATGTATGTATTTGCCTGCCCCAAGTCAGAAGCCTGTAATTCAATCATTATTGTTTTTTTATGTGTTACATATTTGTTTTTCGTTCATTTTTTAAATAAATAAGGCTGTTACTTTTATCGTTTGAATTGTTTTACATTGTCATTTCAGGGCCTTTATAGCTGACTATGCAATATAGGCTTTGCTCATTGTTGAAGGCTGTACAGTTACCTATAATTGTTAATATCTGTGTCATTTTGGTCTCTTGTGGAGAGTTGTCTTATTGGCAATCATACCACATCTTTTTTTTATATTCAAACATACCCATGAAATTATGGCATATAATACATATGTATAACAAAAATTGGGATCTCTTAGACATTAGGATGTATATTGAATCCATGAAGAATCATCACACTGGCAAACCGCCCCATTTTTTTTTAACTTGCACCACTTTCTGAATTGACCAAATTAGATTTACCAAATGGCCTCACTTGTGAAAAAGAATTGAAAATGGTTTGTTTAACTTGCATCATTTATGAAAAGGGTAAAAATCACTCTGAAATAAGGTCTGTCAACTCGCCCCACTTGTGAGAAATAGATTAATCCTGATGAATTAAGTATTGTCAACTCGCCTTACTTGATTAAAAAGATGCAATCCTGTTGTATATTTATCATGTTCCCATCCCACTAGTTAATAAAATTAATATCTATGAAAACATTAGATAAATAAATATTGACTCTGTCATGTCTGTGGTTAAAGTTTGTATTTGTATTTTATATTTGTATAATATAATGTTTATCTTATATATATATGGACGTAGCTGGTCTTGCAGTAAACGTTCCTCAACTTCATAAATTGGGCGAGATACTGGGTTCTGTGAAGGGATGTCATCATTGCTCAACATACCACATCTTCTTATATTTAATTTGTAGTTCTTTTCTTTTTGTTGAAATAAAGCATAAAGAAGTGACTATCAGTATTTATTTGACTTGAATGCCAACAAAAGTTGGAGAGTTAGCAGACATCATCACATGTATTTTATATATCTAGCATTTGCCTTTTTCATTAAGTTGGACAAGTTGGCCGATGGAACATTGACATGATTGACAGGATTTAAGTTAACTCGTTTCACAAGTGGGACGATTTGTTCTGCTCAATGAATATCATTACAATTAAAACCTGGTAACGGGAACTGGTGTCCCTTGGCCTTACTGTTATAAACATAAAAATTAAACATTTCTAAATGCATGTTAACCTGTAGCTATTTTAGTGTTGACATCAAATACACCTATGCCTCTCTTGTTTTCACCAGGGTAATGCGTCTTCCCTAATTTAATTTTGTTTAAACGACCACATATTGGTCTATGGCAGACAATATACAAAATTCCTGAAACGCCATAGCATCTAACACCCCTGGCATCGTGCAAATGAAGGGGTTTGTTACACCCGATACAGCTTTTCAGCTGACTAGCCAAATACTCTAATTCACACAGGAATCTACAATGGTCTAGGGGGACAAGATCAGATGGAATATATTCATTAAATAAATCATCTCTGTCATGTTCGTGATAGCTTTTGTTGGTTTCAGGAGGATATTTGGTTAATGTAGATGATGTTTGCAGTGATGATGAAAATAAGGGTGGTCTTCTAAAACTATGTCTGAGACAGAGAACTTCTTTGGTTGTGTTTTAACTTTTCGTCTACTTTCAATAAAGTTATTTATTCCATATTGGTATTATTTTAGTAGGTTTCTCTATATGAATTGGATTTTGAATAAAAAAGCATATTCACCTGAGAAAGTGTTATTCACCGCGCTTAACGTCACGCGCTTTTTCATGCAACGTTATGGTAAAATGTCTCATGTAAAATTTGTTTTGGTATATATGTTTGTGATTATATACATTTTCTTCTCTCGGAATATGGAATAAAACAATTACTGTCTTTTTACAGGGTTTAATTCGGCCGTCGGCCTCAGTGAATATCAGTTTTTTCAAAAGTCAATAAAACCGCATATTTACCTCATCAAAAGACAGTAATTGTATAGTATTCTTTCTACAGGTTTCTTAGTTGAAAAGCGCCCTTTAACACTCCTAATGGTAGGCATTTCTAGGAGGCAGACGACATATAAAGATATTACGATAGTCGCATTAAACATGAAATTATACCTTTTTCTTCTTCTGTCGACGGATCAACACGACTGTTTGAGGATTCGTTCTATGTATGTGATTTATGTGAAACTGCCTCATAGTACACCAAAATGCTGCTCATGTTCTATATTTTCTGAGCAGCAAGTTAGTTATTGTAAAAAGCAGTTCACCGTTGAGCAATGTAAACATCTCCACGTCTTTTGTTGTGTCCATTTTTGCATTTCCGTGCATGCCGGAAGTGATCACTGCCAAATGTTATTATAAAAAGATGTGCATTTGAATTTTTTTCAATAAAAAAAGTGAACCCGATTAATTGAAGGACATAATGAAGAGAATTATGTTTTATTTTCATCTTGGTACAAAGTATTTCATTTACGACAACAGATCGAATGTCGATATCAGATGCGCAACTTCTTGCGCAGAAGGCGCGAAAATTTAAACTCCTATACCACCTTAAGTCATGTGACCGTGACGTCATCAACGTTTTTCAAGGTTTTCTACGGTTTAAAAAATGGAATTTAGAATTTAATTATAAGAAATAACTGTAATATGTTTTCTGTCTATTCAAAATAACATAAAAATGTGCAAACTCCGAAACAGTGGTGACGTTGCTTCGCTAAACTATCAAACTCCGAAACAGTGGTGACGTTGCTTCGCTAAACTATCATCACTGCCACCAGCACTTCGCATCTCTCGGGTCTCTTTAATAGAGGACTTTTTCCGGGATTCAATAACGTAAACAATCGTCTGCTGCATACACCAACCCAGCTTCTAAGATTGAGATAATGGTAAAGGAAACACAAAGCACAAATCGAATGCTATTATGCCTATTGCTATAAAAATAACTATTTTGACGGCACCGGCATTTTAAATTTAAAGAAGTGAAATTGCTGCTGATTTTGCCAGTTCTATGACTATGTAAAGAATGAACATTATTTCAATATTTACTTTTGCACTACGACAATGTGCACTGTCAGAACAAGAGAATATGTTTATTATTGATATACAAGGCATATAGTTAAATAGGAAAAAACAGCTTGAGACACATATGATCGCTTTAAATTTATTTTGTCAATCAAATTTATTATAAATAAATAAACAAATACAAAATATATTGAGAATCCATTTGCTGCAACGAAATCATGCATCTATCTAAAACTGTAGCTGAAATTATTTCTACATGTATAGGTTCTACATAACGCCATATAATAAGGTGTGTATTTCCTAAACTCCCTAAGTACCCTCTCTTCTTTTTATGCTCAAAAATAGCCTACCCTAAAGCTGTATTTAGGCAGCAACCATTTGATTTTCTGGGGGGGGGGGGGGGGGGGCTATGGTTTTTTTTTCTGTGCAAACTTTTTTCGCCTTCGTCGAAGAACAATCTATTTTTTTAGCAACAAACCGAAGACAATTTTTTTCTTTCAATTTTAGCATTACACATAGTGGCAGCTGAGGGTGAAACAAACAATTTTTTTTACTCAGGGTCCAAAACAAATTATTTTTTTCACCAAAACCTGGAAACAAACTTTTTTTTCCAAAAAAAACCATAGCCCCCCCAGAAAATAAAATGGTTGCTGCCTTAGCTGCATTATTTAATTTGTGCTTTCTTGAACAAAAAAAAATCGCCATGAACATGATGAATCAGG
This sequence comes from Mytilus edulis, assembly GCA_019925275.1. Lineage (NCBI taxonomy): Eukaryota > Metazoa > Mollusca > Bivalvia > Mytilida > Mytilidae > Mytilus > Mytilus edulis. The sequence goes on along the minus strand of CM034359.1, from coordinate 22,057,990 downwards.
TTGCCAAAAATTCGGTTATATATTTTTTATTATTTCTTTTGATAACATTATTTATATAAACAAAATGGAGGAAATTAAAAACAGAAAGCTTAAATGATCCGATCTTATTAATTTTCACATCTTTCTTCTTGACTAAGTCAACATGATGTCAATAATTTATGAATCAATAAGCCTTAATACATGTTATTTCACCTCTAGTCCTATAATATATGCCTTTGCATTATATAATTCACTATTTAATGTTTTCATGTTGATATTTTCATTTTTTATTTTTTGTCTAATTATTATTGACTTTATTTCCTCTTATACAGAGATTATGTCATAACATATATACATATTAGAACAAAATACAAAAAACCAAACATATTTAGACAGTTCGAAGTATCAAAGGCACATATTTAAGCAATTTTGATTGTCGCTAATGATCATCAGTTTATCGATAAAAGAGTTTGCATGTGCTGTAGACATGCTGGACACAAAGTTTTGAGAATGCAATACTCTCGTCGTCATCAAGCTCGTATATAGTGTCACAGGATAGAATAGTGGCTGTGAATTCTAGAGACGATAGGCTGTCCATATAGACACTAAACTGTATTGGGTTTATGTTTATAATGTCTCTCCACATTTCATTTCTGTAATCGAGAACAAAATCACATGAGCATAGTATATGTTCTAAAACGTTTGTAAACAGTTTCCCGCATTTTTCACATAGGAGTTGTTCAGTTTCAACACGAACAATAGCACACAAGTCGATAATGTACTTTGACGCTACTCTTAGATCTGGATATCTCTTTGCAATTATCCATGCTTTATGTAACTTAATGACTGGATGGATAAGTTTAAAAAAGTTAAAGTCACTGTCGTTTGAAATCCTTTCTAGCCACTTCAATTGTTCAGTCTTGTGAATGTTTTGCGACACTACATTGTTCCAGACAATTTTTGAAGGAAAAGATCCAAGTTCAATAAGATTTACAACATATTGCAAGAGATTGTACTTAATAAATAGTCTATACATATCAGGAATGAAACCAAGCTGATTGTCCACACACGTGTATTTAAATTCTAGCAGTCTGGCCATCATTATCTGCTTTGGTAGATGAGATGAGTTCAGTCTACATAATCTGCCGAAAAATAAAAGTTTGTATTTGTCAATATAGCACTCCATGCAGAGCCATCCAAGAAGGCTGGTACACTTGTCTGATCTGGACCTTTTAGGTAGTCCTTGTACTGCTTTACATACGAATCTGTGAGCTCGTTCGAGCAATAGTAATTCAGATTTGGTAAGATTGTTCCACAGTTCGCAACCATAAAGTGCCCTTGTATAAGCTAATTGGTTTACAATTTTCAAACATGTAGATGTATTCAAGATAGCTGGATGGACACCAGAGTTCATAATGGAAATAGTAGTTGCACGTAACATATGACACGCATTTATCGTTTGTTCCATAGAATTAAAGCTACTCTCTAAGAGAATACCGACATGTTTAGTAGATTTGACGATTGGTATTTCTGAACCATATAGAAAGAGTCTATCAATAGTGTTGCTTTGGCACTTTCCATATAGTAATACATGACTCTTACTGGGTGAAAACTTGAAGGCCCACCGCTCACTAAACAACTGGCAAATGTTTATTAGGGTTTGCATTCCTTTGTTTGTAGGAGACATCAGAGCTATATCGTCCGCTTGTACAGAACATGCGACTCTTATGTCATAGAGAATTGTACCGTAACTCGTTTTGTTCAATTCAATAAGTAAGTCGTTGATAAAAGCTAAGTAAAGAACGGCTGATAACACACCTCCTTGACGTACTCCTCGTTGTAGTTGAAACCATCTCGACAGTTTATTATTGAATAAGATTGAACTTTTCATGCCACGATACATTTCATCAATCAGAAGCCAAAATTTTCCACAAACACCGTATTCCTTTAATTTTAGTAGGAGAGCGTCATGCCACAATGAATCAAATGCCTTCATACTGTCCATCAGAACAACAATGACTTTGCTGTTGCGTTCGATATAGTGTCTTATCATCTCCTGCATAGTAAACGATGCATGTGTACTGCATAACAATTTCTGATAAGCCATTTGTGTCGGATGCGGAAAGTTTTGTTGAAGAGGTTCTAAATGAGGTACGAGTATTTTCTCGAAAATCTTCGATATGCAGCTTGTTAGAGATATACCTCGGAAAGAATTTGGGTCAGTTTTGTCTTTATTCCCACCTTTGAACAGTGGAATTATAACACTTGATTTCCAATCAACGGGTATATAACAGTTTTGAATTATCAAATTGAATAAGGCGCACAGATGTTTTTGTAGTTGTTTTCCACCATACTTCACGTGTTCGTATGAAACCTTATCCAAACCAGTAGATTTATTATTCTTTAACTTTTTACAAACATTATAGACTTCGTCATATTCAAACTCCGTTATATTTTCACTAACTGCTTTAAAGCAGTTTCGAATATCAGCAATTGTTTGTTTCATATGTTGTTCTCTTTCAGGATTGAGCAAAGTTCTATCGGTTTTGAATATAGATTCAAAGTGGTCGGCCCAAGCCTCACATATATCATTATCATCTGTATATGTACGTCCATTCACACGAAGTTCACGGCAAATAACTTTTTGTTTTCTTCGACTTTTTAGAACTGACCATACGTATTTCTGGTCTGAGTCTATAGATTCTTCGAGTTTTTGTGCACAGTCTTTCATATAAGCATTATATGCGAGTTCTAATTCCTTCCTGAAATCTCTTTTAGCGTCCTTGTATGCTCTGAAGAAATAGTTGTTTCTATTGTGTATTTTGCCGTTTGCAATCCAATCTGCACGACGCTTTCTCATATGTGCATGATTAATTTTGACAGTGTTCGTCCAATACGGTTTAAGATGTTTGACGAAGCTCTTATGTGGTAATGTATCATGATCGGCAGTCATTATTGCATCGACAATAGTCTTGTAGTATGACTCAATAGTTGCTGCGGTTGCAGGTGATGATGGTGCACAGACACTCCAAAGATTTTGAGAAACGGCAAAGGAATAGTCCGTGATTAAATTAAGTTCAATCGCCTTCGTCCAAGCAACTTTTTCACTTAACTGTGTTAAAAGTGGATTCTGATTTAAATTGTCTGATCTACGGTAACCGTTAAGTTCCATCGTGCATATTATAGGTTTATGGTCCGACACGTTGAATATATCTTCATCAGGAATAAAAACTTCGGATATATAACAAATGTTCTCTCTTTGAGTTATTATGTGATCTATAGCAGTTTTTGGACCACCATCGTAAGACTGAAAGGTATGTATAGGACCAATGGCAAAACTTAGGGAATACTTGAACAACAATAAATAATGTTCACCAAAGATTTAAACTTAATTTAATAAAAAAAAAAAAAAAGCTGTATTTAGCTGCATTATTTCATTTGCATTTTAGAAACAGAAACAAAAGATCTCAGTGGTTCACTTAGGTGTCAGAAAGCAAATTTATATATAGGATCAGGTAAATGTATAGTAATTAATGACTGGTGTTACACAGTTTACAAAAAATATCTTAACTTGGAAAAACTTGAAAGATTGAATTTTATATTTAGCCTAAATATTAGAATAATAGTAAATTTACAAATCGTTTTTTTAATATGCTTGCTTTTTTTTTGTATAATAATTCCTGAAGTATTGGTTCAGGACAGGGACTAAATTCTTAGTATTTTGTATATTTTAAAGTAATAATCTTTTTCAGTTTTATTTTAACAAGCCTAAACATTTTAACATTTTAATGAGAACAAATATAATTTTGATCGATCATGTTGATTATTTCCAATTGTTAGGAAACCATTTTCATCACTCAATATTTATATTAAGATGATCAGATAATTCTAATTATCAAAACTATACAATTTGTCATCTCTTTTAGAAATGGAAAATAAAGATCATGTGCCAGATACCACACCAACAAAAGAAAACCCATTTGATTGCTGTTTTTGCCTTAGTTCTGGAATTTCTGTTAAATTTAATTTCAATGGAAAGAAATGTTCCGATTATGACTTTAGTTCTAAATTAAAATTAGTTTTTGGTTCAGATAGTTTTGATTTGATTGATGAATTATTTCAAAATGAAGCCTCAGTTTGTAGAAATTGTTTTTCCTCATTTTCTCGTTTATTTGATTTTATTTCATCTAGCAAACATTGTTTTTCCTCTTTTTTGTCTCAAAAAACACAGAAGAAGAGAATGGCCAATTTTTCTCCAGAAATATGCCAGGATTTGGGGTAAAAAAATAGATATAGATTTAGAATATGAATTAATATATTCTATTTTGAATAAGCTATATAATTGTTGTAGATTTGATGCCCCACCTAGGAGCATTACATTTGTGTCTGTGGATTATTTCCTTCATCTGTTATTCTGTCTGTCCCTCTTTGAGTTTCAATAACAAGTTGCAGTAGTTTTAAATGAAGTTGAAGTCCAATCAAGTTGAAACTTAGTACACATGTTCCCTATAATATGATCTTTCTATTGTTAAAGCCAAATTACAGTTTTGACCACAATTTCATGTTCCAGCAGTGGTGGATCCAGCAATTTTCATAAGTGGGGGCCCACTGACTGACCTAAGAGGGGGCCCACTCCATCCACGCTTCAGTGATTCCATATATAAGCAACCAAACCCCCCCTCCCCCCTAAATCCGCCTCTGTCCGGTAAACATCGAAAATGATACTGTGAGTGCTGAATGAGTGTTCTATGAACACATTCTTGTTAACGTATGAAATATACTTGAATACATATAAAAGAAGAGGTCTGTGTCATGTTGGTCTCTTAAGGATAGTTACCTCATTGGCAATCATACCACATCTTATTTTTTATATATATATATTATGTTTTCAAGATTACCCATGAGAAAAATAAACACCAGAAAACAGACTAGTTACCTCTATTTATGTATGTAAAAAAAAAGGAATAAAGTCCTAAATTCTTCAAGATGAAACATTTATTCTGTACTTTTATTAAGAATGAATATTGGATTATGGATACAATAAATTGGAATTAATTATTTAAGAAACACTTTTACTTGTATTTATACTGAGTATGACAGAAGAACAAGTTTTTTTTTTAAATTTGTAGTTTAGAAAGACTTATTTTTTTTCAGATTCACATCAACATCAGTAACAGATGAAGTACCAGTCCCTGATGATACTTTGATATTTAGTCAGTAAGTTTTTTTGTAGACTTTTTGTCTTACGTATTCCTAAAAAGAAAGGAATCCAAAAAGTACATGTACAAAATATTTCATCAATTTACACAAAAATATTACAGAAACAACTAGGCTAATCAAACTGTTATATAGTGTTTCTCTTAAAATTTAATATTGCATTAGGAAATGCAAATAGCCACAGACAATTATTCAATATAAATACAGCTGGAATTTACAACAACCTTGCAATAGCATGTAAATACATTTATTTATTGAGAAGAGACTGCCAGATATTTTAGCTTGCAGAGGAACTGTTTTTTCTTTTTCAAAAAATTATGTTTAACAATTAAAAAAGAAAAATCTGGCTAGGATTCAAACTCATGCGTCTGAGATATCATGACATATATAATATATATATATAAGTCTATAAAAAAAGGAGCAACCAGCAATTTTACTAAGTTACCGGATTGTCTAGGAGAGACGATACTGTGCAGATGAGGAAATAGGGAAATTTGCAAAAATATGTATATTTCAGTTTAGATGCAAGTATTGTACTACATCATGGAAATGCCAAGGTTAAAAAGACTGTAGGGTTAAGCAAGTAAGTTTCATAAATTTACAAGCAAATTTTCTTGGAAGTTTTGAATAATCGAGAGAAAAAAAGAGATGTGTTTAACCGATTATGATCTCTTATGCTTATATAAAATTAGATATATTTATAAAATTATATTTTGATACTGCTTGAATTTTTTAAACAAAATTAATGCTTTTTATACATGAACAACCATGTTCACTGCAAATTATTTATATCATTTATGAAATCTAATTTACTTCTTCACGCTTCTTCAGTCTTCACGCTTAATCACAAATCCTACGACCATGGCTTGTAAAATTGTTTTCGACCTTGTGAATTTCTTCTCTACAAGCCAACATATTCCAACTATAATGTTCCAAAAAATTAATTTCGGGCTTGTGGACTCGAAAGTTAAGCGTGAAGACCACAGTCTACTTAATGTGTCTTAAAAATGATGTAAATATAACTATAAATGTGTTGATATGCTATACTTACTGATTGAAACTTAAACATATGCTTAAAATTCTTCTGCTTTTTTTGTTGTTGATTGTTATTTCCAAGTGTGACAGCAACATAAATAAAATCTACTTATAAATCAACAGAGAACATGGTTATAGCAAGACACCAAATATCAGAAGATCAACTGCTAGTGTTAGTGCAAATGAGTAAGTTACCTCTTCCATTTGATACTGCCAATCTTATGAGTTTATAATAAATAGTTACAAAATATGAAATTAAATTATCTCATCTAGCATGATTTGTTTAAAAAGGGGATGTTAATGATTTAAATGTTCAATAAAGACACACAGCACCATAACCAATACATCTTGTATTAGAGCTATTTTCCTAAAGTATGTAGTTTAAAGGTTTGGTTTGGTTTGCTTGTGTGTTTGCTAATTTGTTTGTATAAATTTTGCTCAAGCATCCTATGGCATTATATAGCTTTAGCCCCAACTATCTTTTGATTGAAATTTTAAATTTATTGATTATTCTCAAAGAAACAGTTATCAAAAAAGAAAGCCAAACCTTTGAACTACATGCATTAGGAAAATAGCTTTAAAGGGTATTAAATAAAAAAATCAATTCTTGACAACATTTCATATGAACTTTATTTTGATTGTATTTAACTAGTGAAATAGAAGAACATGCCTACAGCAGGCCCAAACCCCCCTCTTGTAGGGAACTATTTCAAGAAAGTGTATTGGACTCTTTTGTTGAAAACATCAGAACAAATGACAAAAAACAGACAGAACCAGGTATTTTGACTCTTAACCTAGTGGATAGCATATGAATTTAGAACATCTTACATTTACAGGATTTGTTTTTAATATTTTTTTTGTCAACATAAGAAATGTTATTATTATACTTCATGTTAAAATGCCATATTTTGATTGGCTTACACGAGGGTGTTAATTTACTGTATCACATGGCTGAGCGGGTAACATTTTTTTTTAATGTCACCCTCTCGTCTGGACCAATCAAAATCAATAATTTAAGGACAATGAACTGAATTACATCAAGTAATTAAATACAATGCTTCAGTTCTGTGTTTTAGCTAAGATTTTAGTATTCAACTGGCAAAATAAAAAAAAATTAAAAAAATCTTGCCTCACTTTTGTTATTTTTCTAATACCTTGGCTTCACCGCGATTGACAATGTTTTCTCAAGGTAACAATCTGCTCTATCACCCTCTCCGCTATGTGTTATTTATATAATGTTGTACCTCAAATATTATGTCAAGATTACATTTACAAAATACAACTGCCTGCATAATATTTATTCCCTGTTGACTTTCTCATAATAAATGAAATAAAACTGGTAACACAAAAAGAAGTACATTAAGTGAAACAATTTGTAAATTGGACAAAAATTTGAATGCTTTTATTTGCAATGATTGAATTTTAGATGACATAAGAGTAAGTGATGTATTTATAATGCAAAGAGCAAGATCATTGATAAATCAGGAAGTTAAAAATGTAAGCACTAAAAGAATGGGAGAACAAAGTCTGCTACTAACCAGGAAAAAAATGGAGCATTTATCAGAAGATTCAAGTAAATTGTGTGATTCCATTATAGAAGAAATGAAAAACAGGTAACAATACAAATTACATTATCCTGATTTAGAGTAACTTCTCACAATTTGATTGGCTGATATTGCCCTAATAAATTTCTGTAGAATTTTTTTTTACTTCAATTGGAATTATCTCCCTTACACCATTGACCTAATAAAAACAATTGAGTTGCTTTATAGGCCTAAAATTTTGAATTTTATACAGATTTAGGTTAAATATGTAACATATATTTTGTTGATAGGTTTGGCTTCCCTTCACCTGATATGAATTTTATTGACCCGATAAATAATCGTACTGGGACAATTGAACACTGTGTAACTAATAATATAGCAGGTATCCTGCTCTGAGCATTCCTGTTAAACAAAATTTTTTGTTTAAAACATTTTTCCAAGTATCATTCAGCATACATTTTAAAAATTCCAATCTTCTTTACAGTGCTGTATTAAATAATTGATTTTTTTTTCAGAAAAAAACTTCCATCACCAAGGGGAGATAACTTTATTGATTTCAATAAGACACAATTTGTGTTTCTTGAAGTTTTTAGAATATATAAATCATACGTTTAAATTAACAATGCTCAATATTGTATTCAATTATCAATATAATCATGTTCATGTTTTTTACTACTGATTAATTTAGGACACCATTTCTATTGGAAATAATGCTGTCTGCATTTGATGAAAAACATCTACAAGGGCAAAAAAGCAGAATAACTGGATCATTGGCTATAGTATACAGCATTCTTATGTTTGCAAGAAATGCGGAAATGAGTGCATTCCAAAGAATGATGACAGCAATTTGTATAAGGGGACGAGCAGAAGATATGGTATTCAAAAAAAAAAAATGTTCAGATACTCAGTTAATTTTTTATTTTGAAAAATTTATAGATAAATTTTATATTTACTGTAATACATGCAACTGAAAAAGTCTGAATTCTTAGTATCAAATGTAATGATTGATAACAAGTAATAGTAAGTTACAGAACTATTTATACATTGGTCTGAAATGTATTTCGAGGCACACGTTAATAATTATAGTTGTAGAAATATAAATTTAACAATTCATTAATCATGTTAATAGATAATAATTTTTTTATTCATAGAAGGTTTGATAATAGTGTCTTCTGTCCAAAATGTGTTTGATTAATTTATTACTTTTAGCACTTATATATCATTTCAATGAAAGATGCACATTTTGTTTTGTTTCATAGCTTATTACTAGATTGAATAGAGTAGGTGTTACATTGTCACCAACCAGTAAGCAGAGATTGATAAAAGAAGCTGGAGAAATCAGCCATAAAGCTCTGTGTGATTATTTGAAGGAAAAGCCACTGCTAAAAATTACTGGTGATAATCTGGACATCTACATTAAAAGTCGATGTGTATCAATAGATAAAGGAAATACAGATTTGCATCTATTTGCCTCGAATGCCTTAACTAGCAGGTTATCATCTGTAGACATGGACAACAGAACCCCTTTAGTTCCTGAAGTTAATAGAGATGTTTTAAAACTAACAGAAGCAGAAATTGACAACATGAAATATTCATATTCAATATTGGTAATAATTTAAGTAGATGAATATAAAGTAATTGATAAATAATGTTGAAATTGTTTTGTAAATTTTATCCTACTTTAATTTTAGAAAGGAAAAAAACCTTTTTGATTTTATTTATACACAACTTTGTTCGAATATTTCTTTTATCTCATTGTGGAGATAAGCAGTTTGAAATGGTAAGTATATAAACACATGCATGCTTTTCTGCTTATAAAAAATGCTTAGATGTATATCAGTTTTCAACTAACATCTAACATGCTTACATTAATGGTGGTGGCTTTTTGTCTTTATCCTTCTTTTCAGCTTAATTGCACTTACAAAATATATGTAAATTCAGAGTTTTAAGTTACTTACCTTAATAGAAAATTTATTTCTGTATTTCTTAAATGTGGATGCCAAAGGATATTATATTCAAAACTGGAATGATGTTTTAATTTTTTATTTAAGTTTTAATAACACCATGAATATCTGAATTTACAGTAGTTTGGTCAGTTTTATAGAAATAGTTAAACTCAACTAGCTTACAATTGCTGCTTAACATTTCCACTGCATTTATATTTTGCCTTTCCAAGCTTTAGCACTAACATAAAATTGTACAAACAGAGTCTTTATCAGGTGAATACACATGTTAGTGTAAGTTGGATCGACCCCAACGGGAGACCAGAATAAGTACAATGCTACTTTATATAACATTTAACAGTTACTAATAGAAATTAACCTTTTGGAATATTATGACAAATCATTCTCTTAAAATTTCCTATATATTTTATGTTTAATATAAAGAGCTAAATATTACCTATACAAATTTCCAAAAGGTTGAATTCTATGTAATTATAGCTTATGCTTGAATATTGCACGAAAACAGCTCAGCTTTGCTTATAGCTTCGCAACTTGTGAAACAGAAAACTGTTTAACAATCTAGGAAGCAGGTTCATTGTGACTTTGAGAATATAAACATTAAAAAAAAACCTGTTCATTTGCATTTTGAGTGTGGTCTAAGGGAGTCTTTGTAATTATGTTTATCAACTCCGAGAAAATGACTTATTAAAATTTGGTAAAGCTTTGTTTTACTAAAACCGGATTTCTTACAAATTTTGAAAATATGAAATTTTGTTTGGAAATTTTGGTTCCATCATTGTATACCACAAAGTATTGACTGACTGACATTATCATTTGATATAAGTTATTAATTCTTCATTGACTAGTAAATAGATGGTATTAAAAGTATAATGAATTTCTTGTTTATCTTGTAAACTGTTCTTATCTAATATATTTTATTCAAGAATTAATGTTGAAGTTTTTAGTTGTGTGGAAAAGTTGAGGAGAAAGCTATTTACTTTCAGATTGCAAGAATTTTGAGTACATTGGATCAATTTAAATGGATGTCAACAGTAGTACCAGTACACATAAACCATGGCTATAGTGCTGGAATGTCCCAAAAAAGCCAAGTGTTCCAGTTACCGATCCAACACAAAAATGAGGCCAAATATGAAGATATTCTTGATATCATGGATTCTTATGAGAAACTACTGCAAAAAACATTTCAGGAATCCCATGGTTTGTTGTTGTCAGTTGTAACTCACTTAATTACTGTTAGTGTTTATTTGAATTAATGTAATATTATTTTGACTGAATGTAATGCTGTTATATACAGAATAATAGGTAGTTTCGTTTTTGATACTGACTGTATCCTGTGGAATATCAAGACGAGCCCCTTAGGGCGAGTTAAGATATTTCACATGATATAGTCAGTATCAAAAACGAAACTACCTATTATTCTGTTTAACGGTAATTATGACGTCACACAATGTATTGCCTGATATTTTCAGTGATACAGCCAGTACGTTGATACTCGAAAATATTAGGCAGTAAGATCAAAGGGAAAATATATGAGTTACTGATAAATTGAAAGTAATGCTAATATATTGAATGTAATGTTATTATTTTGAATGTAATGCTATTTTGATTCCCTAAATTTTAAAGTTGTTCATTTTCAAAACTGAAATTGTTGCAATATTAACAAAATTATACACATTTTGATGTTTTTCAAACATGGACATCTTTTTTCTTGTCGTCACAATAGGAACTTCAATAGAAATTAAGAAAATTAAACGTCAGTTTTAAATTTCTATACCACTTATTTGCTGAAAATTGATATTTGACTGGTGAGGAGAAATATTTTCCTTACACCACTCAGGATATGTGAAAAAGCACGAACAGAAAGTAAACAATTTAATTCATCGTATTGCCTTCAACAATGAAAGCAATGAAAAAGCACACACCACATATCCAGTAGTAAAAGGCAGCAAAAAAACAAAATGATGTTATATATGGCCTGATTTATCTGCAAAAAAAAAATAATCAAAAACGAATATGTAAAGTTCTTCTACATTTTTATTCAGGAACAGTTGAAATGTTAGATGAATTTGGAGTTATTGCATCTGGTGACCAACTAACCAAAGTCAGATTTGAAGGCGCAAAAAAACTACGTCTCATGTCTCCAACAACATCGGGAAGACTTGACCATTTGAGACCAGTTGTTATTGAGCTGTGGCATCTTAAGCAAGATTACTTAGAAGTTTGTATGAATAAAATATCTTTTTAATTATAGAATGCAGCCATAATTAGTGATGGTTTGGCCAAATATTACCTCAAATAATGGGGTCAGATTTTACTCTTGTTAAAATTGGTTGCAATTGAAATCACAAATGATACCTTAGCATTACAGCTTTTCTATAGAGTTCGGTTTCGGTGGAAGGGTTGAGCGCAATAAAAAATGTTATAAAACATAACTAGTCTACAATAGCACATAATAAGTAAACAAATGACAACATGAAAATCCTAACATGTGACTAAATATTCCTAGCATTGCAACATGAAAATAATAATCCTCTCTCTATCAAGTAAGAATTGCAAAATATGAGAGTACCAAGTGGAAAAGTATGTTGATTTTCTATAAAATTTCCATATCTTTAGTATTGAATGAGCACATGGGTACATTATAGGATTAAACACATTTTTTCTAGAGGTTATTGATGTGTAAACCGGGGCGATTTACTCACAAACTGAATAAAAGTCCGAAGGACTTTTATGTAAAGTTTGTGAGTAAGAGACCCGGTTTACACATCAATAACCTCTAGAAAAAATGTGTTTAATCCTTATAATTCTTCAGCCAAACATACGCCATTATTAATTTACATTATTTGGTTGACGGCAACTATATTTACCATCAAAAGCACAATGGCATGTCGTAACTAAGCAGTACGCCGTCATCTTGACTTTCTAAAAACCATAAATGTCCGATAAATGCAACAGAATCTAAAATGAAATAGCACCTACCTCAAAAACGTCATTTTAATTAGATATTATCCGAATTTGAAGCGTACACGTTACGAAATAATCTTTCCCTTGAAAACTTTCATTCGTGTGACGTCGTGTTTTGCCATGACGTAAATTCGCCAAATCCTTCATGAAATTTCGCGGAATTTTATTAAAATTTTATTTTTATACATTTTCGAAGCTATAGGGCATTTATTTTATTTCTTTTTTGTTGGTTATATATGTATTAGAATAGAAACAACTGGTATGCAATTGTTTTATAATCTCAATTTGCTGAAAATCCCAGTATCCTAGCAAGAATGTGTATCGCGCATGAATAGATTACGAAAGTAGTTTCGGAAACATGGTTTATCGAAGTGTAAACCAAGGGAAAAACTCTTAAGTGACCAATCCAATTCAAGTATTTTATAGATATGCAAATGATATAAGAATTATAGTCCTCAAACATGATAACATATTTATTATAAAATTGAGAATGGAAATGGGGAATGTGTCAAAGAGACAACAACCCGACCAAATAAAAAACAACAGCAGAGGGTCACCAACAGGTCTTCAATGTAGCGAGAAATTCCCGCAACCGGAGGTGTCCTTCAGCTGGCCCCTAAACAAATATATACTAGTCCAGTGATAATGAACGCCATACTAATATATATCTATAGACAAAGACTTTGTTAAGGCATGTATATCAGTTGTGAACTTTTAACGAGGTCAATGCCTTATTTATATGCTTATATATGGATCTGCATTTTTTTCAACTGTATCATGCAAGAAATTAAAAATGAAATTGAAAATTCAATTTGTTTTAATAACTGCATAGTTTGTTGCATTACCATTCTTGTATTATTATCATCTGTATTAAACATAACATTCTTGAAATCTCATGATAAACTTGCAAATTTTCTTATCTGATGTTGCACTTCCTCTCTGTTTGTTAAGTGTCTCATGATGTCTCAAATCTAAATTTAGCAAGATTTTTTTTACATTGATCAATAATATACATATAATTCGTAACATGGTATCAATATATGAAGAAATAGAAACAATGCGTCAGATTTGTAAAATAACAGTTGAATCATGTGATTGTCATATCCAATGAAAACAGTATAATGCTACTCAATCTCAGAATAATTATGTTTCCAATTTTTTTGACAGAAAACTTTTAAAGCACTTTACAAAATGGATTCCATAGACAAGTTAGGTACCTTGGCATTTTGGAGAAACAGACTGAAGAAGACTGATGTAAATGGCAAGGTGAAGGGTCACTTCAATTCCCACAGCGAATTTTTTAAACTAATAGTAAGGGAGCTTATTCGAGAACAGGCATTTGAACTCTTTAACATTAATATCGAAAACACTACAGCTTATCCACAAAATATCAGCAAGGCAAGCAGACTTACCAAAGAAAACAAAATGATGGAATTATCAGGTGAAATACTTCATAAATTTGATGTTATGCGTACAGGGGTACCTTCAGAAAGCAATGACGAATTATTTAATTACAGTACAAATTTAACAATTAGGGGATTACACTACCTACAAATGGAGGACACTGTAAAAGAAGGTGACATTTCTAGAATCATTCCAAACCTGAAAGTGTGCATTCCAATTTTTTATGCACATTCTTGCCTTTCAAAATACTTATTTGAATGTGTAGATTACATTACTAAGGTAACCTGTTTTCTTTCTCCTTTGGAAAAACTTAGAGTGTTGGAAGGCAGTATGGTGAATTTGAGAGGTGGACAAGGCAATAACATCGAGGCCGATTTGGTACAGGAGCATTCCGTAAGGAATCAAAAAGAGTTGATCAGGGGTCTGGGCGCCAATAAAACTGAAACAGCTATTTCTGCTGTTACTGCAGCAGCACCAGTTATTTCACAAATATGCAGGAATTTTGATGCTGAACACAACATTGCAAAAAAAGCTTCAAGACACAGTAAAATTATATCTACAGAGGATATCAAAGTTGTTAGAGAAAGTTTGAGAAAAATGAGACCATTTTCAAATACTAATGATAGAAAATGTTCTTTCCCTAATTTACCATGTCAGCCTTCTGCAAATGTAGATAGGATCAAAATGGACATTGACTTGAATGTGATGCTAGGTAGGGTGGGCAGAGGATACATATCTGTAGTTAACGAGGAAGATGCAGACATTGGTACTGATGATGAAGAGGATGATGATGAAATTCCAGATATTCCTCTTTGATCCAGGTAATTCCAACTTAATGTATGGTATTGATGATATAAAATCACCGTACATTATTTGTGAGCTTCTGCTGTTCTTTGGTGGGGTTGTTGTCCCTTTGACACATCCCTCATTTTAATTTTATTGTCTTGAAATTTTATAATACTAGTAACATGGCTTAGAAACAGGTAGAAGAGGAGGTTGGTCCAACATTTCTATCCTGTTTTTAAAAAAAAAATTATCTACTGCAATAACCAAAACTGTTCCAAATAAAAAAAAAAAAATTATTTGATGCAAAAAAGATAACATTTGAGCAAACTTATATTCTTTATTGAAGTCAATTATCAAATTTCATGAAAACACCAAGTCATCCACAAAAACAAGTTGCTATACAGTCAATGCAATGTAACTGCACAAAAATCACAAATGCAATATCTAGATATGTAATGAAGTCATTATAGAAGAGATAATGGAATTGCTAAGTCATGGTTTGTTAAATCTTGATTGCAAAAATGTTAATATTTTGTTTTCAGTGTACATTTTTACTAATGATTACTTAGATCTTCAACATAACTTTCATTAAAAACAATTCAAGCTGTTACTTTTTTATTTAAGGAATGACTGTAATATTTTTTCTGTCTATGAAGAAATAACACAAAAAAATGTGGTGCACACTGAATAACGTGTGTAGCGGGTTATTTAACAGTGTGCACCACATTTTTTATGTTATTTCGAATAGACAGAAAAAATATTACAGTCATTTCTTTATAATTAAATTCTAAATTCCATTTTAAACCATTTTAAACAATGAAAAAACGTTGATGACGTCACGGTCACATGACTAAATTATGTGTATGGGCTCCTAACAAACTAACATAAGCCAATCAGAAGACACGTTACATCCAAAATTAAATTATTCAAAGGTATGGTTATTTCATTGAATGGTTAAGACAATGAGAAATACAAAAACTGGAGTAAGTCATACTGAGCTGCACTTATATGGCAGTTTAGAATATTCATTTAAAAGTATCATTTACATTATATACTGGATCATTTATATTACATTTTACATATACAAACATAGAGATATACATTACAAATGTGTTGATGAAAATATTGTTTTTATAATTTCAGTAATAACTCAGTGCAAGATGACCTGCAATATGTAAAAAGAAGTAGTCTTACATGATGAAGAGGTAAATACTTGTCATGTAATGTTACAAATTATTCAGAGTTACCGTAATGAATTACAGTTATACACTATAAATTTAAAATGTCCTGCAGACATCCCTGTACAATCAGTGTAGTCAATTATCCCTTCATGTCTTGTTTAAACTGTAGAACATTGTAGTTATTACTAGATTTTTTATTTTCTTACTTTTATAGAACATTGATGGATTGTATATTGATTTTTTTATCTGTTACTATTAGACTTATAATGTTATATGTTATCACAGACATTGATAACAATGCAAATGTAATAATTAGATGTAGATAACTTATTTCCCTTGCCAATTGTCTCCCCTTTCCTCCAAGATATGAATTCTCAAAACAAATGTGAAAAAAAACATATTCTATATTTAGTAAAACTATTTAATGTGTATTTCAGGTTTGGAATGATTCTAGAAATGTCACCTATTTTTTTTTATTTGTCATTTTTTTTAAGCATCTATTACCCCTATTGTTTCAATACAAATAAACAGTACTCTTAGAGTTACCATTTGATTTTCAAACAGGCCACATTCTTTAAAATTTTTAACAGTTACAGTGATTTATACTTCTAATTTATCAATGTAATATCCCCTAGTCACCTTAAATTTATCATGACCAAAATGTATTTACAAGTTCATTTCATCAACTACTCTTACCAACTGACAGTTTTCACACCTACATTGTAATGAACAAAAACTACAACACAAACAACCTTCAGGACTATTACTTGATTTTTTGTATCCAAATATTTTCAAGAGACATTCTCGATAACAGGCCTTATGCCTACAATAGCATAAAATGTCGTCTTGAATTCCTGGTAGGTTTTTTGCTAAGTCCATATTTGTATAGTATAAAGTTGCAGTTGACATTTGACCTCTCCTTCCAGCTCTCCCAATTTCCTGAAGGTAATTTGTTAAACTTCTTGGTGGTTTGCAATGGATAACCTGGGTCACTGAGGGAGGGTCAAAACCCATACCAACTACTGTTGTTGTAAAAACAAGCCTAAAACGAGGTTGAACACTCTGGAGATCTGTGATAATACAAGTCAAAACTTCAGTATCTTGATTTGAGTATAGGCAACCAAAAACAGCATTATTTACTGTAATTTTGCTTACTCCACCGAATGCATAATAAGCATAGCTCATAGCATGTGCAATGTATTCCATTGGCATAAACATTAAAGTTACAGGAAAATTATTTCTCTCAACAAGTAACTGGTCAATTTGACTCTTATAAATGTTTTCTATTTTTTCATAAGAGGTGCCTTTAACCTTTTCACATACCATGAGTTTTAAATTAGTTTTTTCAGGACTTACAGAAATGACTTTAAAATTGCTTATAAGCAACTGCTTGGATAAAGCATTTATATGTTTTCCTGTTAGTGTTCCACTTAAACATGCTATAGGGACATTGTTGAAAAAAGATTTCAGAACTACTAATTCTGAAAAACTTTTTCTGAATTCTCTTCCCCTGAAAAATAAAAACATGTTTTATATAATGGGTAAAGTGAATAATAAGACTAAAACTAAATAACTTATGTTTTTTTATGTTGTTTGTAATATAAGTATATTTAGAAAATACTGTGAACAGTCTAACTTTAAAATCAATCCTGTGTGTGTGTGTTACACAAATTATGTTACATTACCGGTATATATTTTATAATCAAAAGCATTTATACTGCTGATGACAGGTACTGTTTTGTACTGATGATTCCATTTAACTGAATGTGATGCTATATAAATTTTACTGAATGTAATGGTACTTAGATTGAATGTAATTCTATTTTAATGAATGTGATGATATTAAGATTTGTTGATACTTCTTTTTAACTTAATGTGATGCTATTTAGATTAAATTTAATACTACATTTGTATCTAAATGTCAAATGAATGTGATTGTATTTAGAATTAATTGAATACTATTTTTCTGAATGTGATTTGAATTGAATGCAATACTATTCTACTGAATGTGATTTAAATTGAATGCAATACTATTCTAATGAATGTCATGATATTTAGCATGTTTAGTTTGAATGTAATACTATTTTACTAAATGTGAAGATATTAAGCTTGAATGCAATACTATTCTACTGAATGTGATATTTTAATTGAATGCAATATTATTCTACTGAATGTGAAGATATTAAGCTTGAATGCAATACTATTCTACTGAATGTGATATTTTAATCGAATGCAATACTATTCTACTGAATGTGATTTAAATTGAATGTAATACTATTCTACTGAATGTGATGATATTAAGCTTGAATGCAATACTATTTAATGAATGTGATGGTATTGAGATTTATTGTTCAGCCCATGAATTTTATATGAATCTGACAAGTAATTGTTGGGTTGCTGTCAATAAATTTTAATTGAATGTGATGCTCTTAACTAACTTAAGTGTTATGCTTTTTTGATTCAATGTTATTCAGTGTTAATTGAGTATGATGTTATTTTGATAGAGTGTCATTCTATTTTGAATGAATATGCTATTTTGATTGTATGAGTGTGATGCTATTTGAATCAATGTAATGTTAATTTGATTGAATGTAATGCTATTATATTGAATGTAATATATTCTGATTGAATGTAATATATTCTGATTGAATGTAATTAGGAGATAACTGTATTGTATTTTAAGCTCCGACGGCATCAATTGGGGATTTGATGGTCGCAAATTAAGTTTACTGGCGACGCGTTAGCGGAGACAGTAAACGGGTATTTGCGACCATCAAATCCCAAATTGATGCCGTCGGAGCTTAAAATACAATATTGTTATCTCCATTCTAATGAAACTGACAGAAAACAACGTTAAAACATGTATTTAAAATCTGTCATATGCCGTCTGCGCTTGCGCGTACGTCCCATAGCATCAATTGTCAATTGATGCCATGTAAGAAAGTGACGTTATCCAATCAAAATGAACGTTACAAACGTTGTTGCATTAGAATGCTGTTTTGATTGCAGGCATTGCTGTTATATTGATTTTAATGCTACATGTATTTTGATTGAATGCAATGTTGTTAAATTGAATGTAATACTTTTTTTTAATAACGATACTATTTTGATTGAATGGGCTGCTGTTTTATTAGAATATAATGCTTTTTAAATTGATTGTGATGCTATATAGATTGAGTGTTATTTTATTATAACTGAATGTGTTGTTTTTTTGTTGTTGAATGTGGTGCTTTATTGATTTAAAGTGATAATATTTAATTTAATGAGATACCATTTTGACTGAATATGCTGCTACATTGATGTTCATTAATGTGTTGATTTATTGCTTGACTGTGATGTTAAATGTAATAATAGGTATAATATAAAGAATTTTACAATCTGTTTTACATGTTTAAAACAGGGTATATTAACTTTATCTAAGAAACTATGTAAATAAATATTGCCTTCAATCATATGAAATGGAATGTGATATAGTGATTATATGAATTAGAAAGAAAAAAAATCTGTGATTGTAATTATTTGTATGTGGTGCATGTATGAATATATTGGTTTTCTATCTGTGACTCTATTTATTTTGATGTTTGTTCAAATATGAATTAATAGTATTTGTACATGTATAAAATAGTGAATAAACAATTATTGTGTACTCAACGTAAATTTATGATTTAATGTATTGTACCTATAGATACTGTAACAAGTTATATATCTGTTAAAAAAAAACCTTGTGCAAATACATATGATTAAAATAGGGTGGTTGGAAAACCTCTTGTTAACAACATTGGAAATTTCTATAACAAACCAAGTTAAGTTAACTTTCAAAACTTTGAAATTACAACAACTGAAACACTTAAGAAACCAAAGTACGTTCCAAAAACTAATAAAATTGTTTTCCTTGTTCAAAGAGAAGTTATGAAAGGCTCAAGTTAACAACTTTTTGTTATTATAAAAAAAAAAAAAAAATTGACATTTCAAATTGAGTTATTTCCCTTAGTCCATAATGTTACCTTAAAATTTCTTCTGTGTAAACATGCCAACCAGGCTATAAATCAGTAATAAATCGAAAAGAATAATGTATTCCACTTGAAATTGAATTAAATTAATTTTGTTAAATTATCAGAGTTCTGATAAAAGTGATTTTATGGCTACTGGTAATCTGTACTGCAATAGTGTGCATAAAAATACAAAATAACTAACAAATAACATTTTAACTTTCAATAACAATTTCAGAAATTATACAAAATACAAAAGCCTTTAAAAAATTCTAATGTTCAACAATGGAAACTTCTGAATTACCAGTCATCAATTTTGTGACATTCATCAATGACAATTGCGCCAACTTTTCCCTCCAATGCTCGTAACAATTTAACACCATTTTCTGCAACTAACAGTCCCTCAGGGTGTGTCAGAATGATACTGGCACTAAGTGATTCCTGTATGACTATATTATATACATAGATAAGTAATTTGTTCAGTTTGAGAAGTAAGGGCTTGACCTCAAAGGGATTCGATCCCATGCATCACGCAACCCTTCAATGTACATCAATGCCAATATCCATTTAAAAATGAAGATAAAGGCACCAATATGAGGAGAATCTTTTTCACTTTTGAGTATTTAATATTTCTTAAATAATACAGTAATAAAGGTGAAAATTTTCTTAGTTTCTCAGACAGTTGATTTGTCATTAATCAAGTTAATGTTTCATTTCGGCAGAAAAAGATAAACCTCAATTATAATAAAGAGGTCTTTCCCATACTGAACTTATTACAGAAAATAAACTCAAATTATTAAAGTTATTTTAACATTTACATTCAGAATTGCTAATAATGAAAACATTATAAAATAATTCCTTCTTATTCAGAATCAGGTATTGTTTAGAAACAAATGCAAAAAAGTATATGTTGCCTTCTTGATGTTATTGTTTTATGCTACATTTTGTATATTGTTTGGTTGCTATATATTCATCATGTACATATTGATAATACCATGAATACATACCATTTTCACAGCTGTCTTTGTTGTTCTCAATGATCTGGCACTTCTGGCTAAGCTGAACAACCTTAACATTAATCTTGTTCAATTTTTTACATTGATCTTCCATAATGGCATTTAGAGGAGACACCACCAATACCTTATTCTGCACTCTTCCAAGGTCTTCAAATATTTCTTTAAAAAATATAAACATTCAGAGATATACAACTGCAAGTAATATTTTTTGTATGTAGAATCTGTTGGCCGTTTGCATGAACTAACCCCATTGGAAAAAATCTATAGAGCTTAATCATTATTATTATTATTATTATTATTATTATTATTATTATTATTCAGAAGCATACATTTTAGTAGCCCAGAGCCCCTATCAAATATGTGAGCTGTAGTCACAATAGTTGTCCATATTTTTGATTTATCATATTGATGATTCAAAATAAAATTTGCTTAGTTTCAAGATGTCCCCAAAATTGCTTGGTCTTGTGTAAGAGAGGTTGGCTGAATCGCTAAAATACCAAAGAGATAATAAAATTCCAACAATTCAAAAATGAACTGAAAATACAATGGCTAAAAACATGAAATGCAAAATTGACAAACAACAGTTACATGTATATCAAAAACACAAGATAGAACCTACACAGAACACCAGCCTAACAAAAACTGGTGGTGATCTAAGGTGCCCAGGAAAGGTAAGCAAATCCTGCTCCACGTATGGCATCCAATGTGGTTATACTTGGATACAAACAAAAATATGGAAACAATTATTCAGTATATCTATCAAATCGTGTTACAGGAAGCACTCTTACAGTTTGGTGTGTACATGTATTTTCCCATTTTGGTGCCTGTGGATTTTTGAAATAAGAGAGCAAGATGCAATAAAATTCTTGTTTGGATATATAGCTGAGGATTAATTTATATGAACATGAAGATTATGTAATGTATGTAATAGAGGCTGTTTCCTGTATGTCAGTCGGTATTTGCATATCCATACCAAACATTGGTCCAGCATATATTGTAACGTTCTTTTTCAATTTTTTGGGGGGAACAAACTTTGTGATTATAAATACATGTATATTAAGAAAAATAATGAGGCGAAATAGACCCATTTTTTATTTGATCATGTCATAAGGTAGATTACTGTCAAGAGTTTCTGAAAAGGAAACGCTCAAAGGCATTGTAATTCTAGTTCAGTTCAAAATTGAAATTTTATGGGGGATATGTGACATTTTCACCCCCTTTTCGCAATATTCCATGGTAAATAAATGCAGAATGTTGCCATGAATACACATAGAGGAATTATTTTTCACCACTTTAACTTTTGAAAATCTTTGGAAGATACTCATTACATACATATGCACATGTATAAGCTTTCGGGTCGATCCGGCCCCACATCGATCCGGGCCATATTTAAAGTCGATACGGCCCCTCAAAAAAATAATTTATAAGGATAAGGAATAAAAATAAAGATATATATTAATTGTAATTCATAAATGTTTATGATTTATTATATACAACCCCGGCCAGGATTTGATTGAATTTAGTGATTACAAGTGGCATTACCTTAGTTCACAATCATCAGACAATTGTTGAATAAACAAACCAATTATAGACTAATGATTTCGTTTATATATACTGTTCAAATTTGTCACAAATTCCTCCATATAGTGAATATAGTTTATTCATATTTTATTATCGGGCCGGATCGACGTGGGCCGGATCGACTTTGGGCCGGATTGACTTGAGGCTGGATCGGTTTGGGGCCGGAACGACCGCGCGGGATACCCATGTATAACACAAACAGCTAAGGTTAATGTATTAGAAAGCCAGGAATAGAGAATGATAAAACATTTTGTGGTTCAATTTTAATTTTATTTTCTTACGGTGAATAGTGGAGTGCTACCATTATATAACTAAACCACAAATTAACAGGTTGGGAACAACCCTTCATATATATACTTCTTATATTTAGGGGTACATTTCAATTTTGTTGTAAAAACCCATTTATGTTACAAAAGGGCACACATCTGTATTTTTGAAGATAAAATAGCCTTGCCCGTGTGACCTCACAATTATTTGAACTCATCTACATTGAATGTTTCCACATTTAAGTTGTTTTTCATTTAATATATTATAAATGATCACTTGCAGACTTGGCCCTTGTCTGAGCCGAGGGACAGTGACTAATTTCAGGCCTGAGCGATTCTTTTTGTTAGGTGGTGTTCCGAACCCGATTTAGGACTGGACAAATATTTAAAAGAGCCGTCAAGATCGAATTATAATAAAAGTTATAGTGTACAAAAATATATATTTCCACGATGTTTCATAATTTGTTTGATTAGTTCAATATAAATAGTTGATACTCACTGGGCAACAAATGGAATATTATACTCTTTCCAAACCCAACAGGCAGATTGACTATAATATTATTTCCCTGGAGAATGTTTTCTATGGAGGAAATTTGTTCATGTTTCAGTGTCAACTGTGGATACAGCTGACATTGTACGTTCCGTATCGTCTCTGTAACATCCATGTTGGATTTGACAAGGGTCAAATAAGTATACATACACCAAAATATATCTCCAGTTTAAAATATCATTTTCTAAAAATTACTGCTAGCTTATATTGTAGTCTTTAAAATCTGTATTCAATTATTAATATAGTATAAAATTCCATACAAATAAAAACAATTTGGACATATTTAATTTTTTTTCAAGAATGTTGAAAAAAACCTACGCTAGCGTTAGGAGTTGGTGGCAGTGGTTAAAGTCAACGTAGCGTAGTAAAGAGGACGTAACCGCTGTTTCGGAGTTCGAAAAATGTGGTGCACACTTTAAACTGAAACTGTTCAATTTTCAAATTTAACTGTCGATAGTGGATAAATATCGTATTGTACAAGCTTTGGTGGTGGACTCTGTTTCTCTTATGATTTTTGAACGAAATGCAGACAAATTCAATCCTTCCGTTCGAATGATCTGCAAAAAGTTGTGTTCTGTCTATGTGACGTCATCAGGTATTGTCGCCTTTTTTCATGACGTCGCAATGGAAATTTATAGGAAACCAAGAAAATTAGACGTCATTTTCGTAATTTCACCAATGGCACTGAAATCAAACGGATCAGACGTTGATGAAATACAAATAATCAACAAATCGATCCGGTATGAGAAATGCTTTTAAAGTTGCAGGATCAATGCTGTTTTAGAAAAAAGTAAAATAACAAAAGTACTGAACTCCAAAGAAATTTTAAACGGAAAATCCCTAATCAAGTTGCAAAATTTAAGGCTCAAACGCTTCAAACGGGACGGATAACAACTGTCATATTGCTATCAGGTTAGCTAATGCGGACAAAAACTTTAATAAAGTATATTCTTGACAGCAGAATGACTGCGTGTCTATTAACACGTGTGTTGTTCACCTGAATATTTTACCTTATCTTGTGGATAAGGGAGGTTAAGAAGGATCGTTAACATCCATGGGATCTTGCATGATCGATATGTTCATTACGTGACTGAACTGAATAATATTAAAATATTATGAAATGTTCTTTATATATTCGTATATAATAATTTAAAACGTGTTAAAACACATTTATACACCAATAACAATTGAATTTATGAATTTTGTAATTATTTGAAATTAAGTCAAATAACTATACGTAAATATAAATTATGAACCTGTTCAAGGGATACAATACACGCATAACTTTAATAGACTTTTTTCGAATTGGAATATAGTACAAAAGAATGTCATTCTTGCATAGATATAACTCGAGACACATAAAAAATAAAAATAAAAAGCGCATTCGTACTCCATCTTCAAAGAAGATTATAAATCATCAATATAACCAAATCTATAAGATAGTGAGTCTGACTGCTACCCACAGTAAAGTATATTTGTTTGAAATATTTTAAAAACTATTCAGAAAACTGCTCGAACTACTCTCATAATTAACGTGTTTACACAGTAGTATAAGATAGTCGTTAAAGGTTATTTTCCACTATTAGTATAAGACGCAACACAGATCATCTTTACTATTAAACGAGAAGACCTCATTTTGTGTGTCGCTTCTCTTCCTTCCACCCCAAATTTATAATCATGCCTCTGTGTCCTTTAGGTATTATACATAGTCGCATATGTCATCCATTCTTATGATTTTTCAGATTGAGGTATTTTAAAAGAAAAACGAAAAAAAAGGCATCCGGATATTGTTTCCGTCATAAGACCGACTTTTAGTCCCAGCATAGATAAGACTTCCGGTTTTAAACTTGCACCTGGTTTTGATAAGTACTCTGAGAGAGGACAATTATTTTCGCTATACTATGATTCTACTATATGATATATAGAGATATTTCTCGCTGCATTGAAGACCTGTTGGTGACCTTCTGCTGTTGTCTGTTCTATTGTCGAGTTGTTGTCTCTTTGACACATTCCCCATTTCCATTCTCAATTTTAGACTCTCTTTATAATTATAGCAGTGATCGCCATGGAGAAGAAACTTTGAATTGGTAGCTAATGGCACACTTTATTTATAATGTTCATAGTATACAGAAGGCTTTAGACAACAATTAATTCTCTTTGTTCGTCTAATATAGTAACCAATTATTATAGGGGTAATGCTTCCTAAGTATTCTGTCTACTTTTTTTTTAAATGTTTACTATTTAAGGTAGATATATGGTATACCGCCATCTTGGATTGTACAATCACAGTAAAAAATCGGTCGGAGACAAATTTGCAATTTAAAGGTTAGACTGTTTAGTTATATGAAGAAAACTTGGTAATTTATTGTAGAATTCAAATATTTAAACAAATATATTTGTTTTTGCTTTTAAAATATTTTTTTCTTCAAATGAGCCATTTAAGGGGAGATAACTCTTTTAGTGAAAAATATATACTGGACTGACAGGGAATTTTTTTCTTTTTACTTGTACAGGGCCGTAACTACCTATGAGGCAGGGGAGGCCTCCCCTGAATTTTCTACACCAAAATATTTTTTTGAAGTAAAAAAATTAAATATTGACAATATGAACACGAAGAACTTGAATTTATATTCTAAACAACACAAGTTAACAGTTTTAACAGTGTTATAATGGTACGTGATATGTCTGTCATTTTTCGGATTTTTGATCGAAAGTAAACCGTTTCAGTGTTGTTTTACTTTTATTTTTTCGTGTGGCCGTCCGTCTGTTATTCAGTATTGAGGGGGTCAGTATTCGTATGAGAACACATTTCGATAATTTTGAATAAAAACTTAACTATTCGCATTTATTTTGGGGCTCAATTATTTAAGCAGAGGAAGTTCCTTTTGTATTGTGAATCTTTTAAGATATCGGAAATTCGTTACCGGCTGAAGCAGCTGTTGGATCCTTTTTTTTTAAGTTTCCCGATCGTACGAGAACATTATGGTCAATGCCTTAGTAGGTAAACACTCCCATTCGTTGTAGCAGGGACTTTCTATACTAAGTATATATACATACTAGACTAGTATAGAAAGTCCCTGTTTGATGTTATATACATGTCTGTTCAGCTTTCAACAATTTGAAATTCAAGATCCTCGATAAAAAAAAAATATCTTGTGTTTTATAATCTTGCTTTATATGTTTTTTGAGCTTACCAGTTTCTGAAAAAATATCTTTAAATACAGAAAATACAGATAATAATTATTTGCATGAAAAATGCTCCAAGGATCCAGCAAAACTGATCATGGCTTTCTTAAAGTAAGGAAATCGAAGGAAAACGGGTAATTTTAGCCATATCATTTGAGAACAATATCCACGGTCACAATGTATTTAATGTTAACAATTATAGGTCAAAGTACAGCCTTCATGACGGAGCTAGCCTTGGCTCACCCCAAACAGCAATCTCAGCTTGTTTTTGCATAAAAGTTGCTTCCAGGTTCAAGCAATGCTGATGTTTCTTAAATTAACGAAATCGAAGGGAAAAGGGTAATTTTTAGCCAATGACTGAGAAAAAAAGATCGGCGGGGGAGGGGGGCTCAATCGGCGGTCCCCAAACCCCTGCCTCCCCTGAATTCGAACCCTAGTTACGGCCCTGTTGTAGCAAGAAAACAAGTTCGGTGACACCATTTTTTATTTTTATTTTCTTAAAATGTATAACAAAACCTATCTTTTTTCAATTTTTTTCTAAATTCTATCTCATAGATTTTTTTTTATGCACACAAATGTGTTTTTCCATGTACAATCTAACCAAATATAGGCAATTTTCAACGACTCATAGCTTGAAAAATAGCACGGTGACCCATACTTTTTATAATATTTTTGAAAAGAGCATAGTAAAATCTTCATTTTGGCTAAGTATTAGAAAATTCTGTCTAAAAAAATATCTTAAGGGGTCATATAAGTTGCATATATATATTGAATGGAGTAAAACATGTGGAAAAAATTTATTGTTGAAAGTGAAAGTAGTGATTTGGCCAGTATGAAAAGAAGGGTAGAAAGTAGCCTTAGACATTTATTCAAAATTCACTACCATTGGCATGTTAAAGGGAGAGGGCTTTTGATACCTTTCTGAATTTCTCCAGACATAAAATCTTTTACAAAAATTCATCCTACAACAGTTTACAAGCTGTAGATAGAAATAGATTATGCTTGCATCAACTTACCAAAAATACAGGTTTAATCAAAGCTTGAACATTTTGACATTGTTTAATATTTTATAGATATAGGAAGATGTGGTATGAGTGCCAATGAGACAACTCTCCATTCAAATAACAATTTATAAAAGTAAACCATTATAGGTCAAGGTACGACCTTCAACACGGAGCCTTGGCTCACCCCGAACAGCAACCTGTCGGGTTTTAAATATTATCACAACTTCCTTTTAAGATCCGACTAAATATCCATATTCCGATATCGTCGAGCAAATACGCTACATGGCATAGATATTAATCTACTTTCTCGATCTAAATGGTCTTTCGATAAATCTAGAGATAGCAACTCACGAGAATAAACAACTATTGACAGGTTTATTTAATTTATGTTTTGTTATACAATCACATTCATATTCAACTATCAGATATAAAATTCAATAGCAAATATCATATACCACCAGGTTGAATTCATTTTATAAAACTGAGCAGAAGCTACTTTGAGGAACGCTTGATGATACTTTATTTTTTCCTTTGGGATTTTCCATTTCGCAATATGCTAGTTCGCCTTCACTTGTAATAACCATCCCTTTCCCTATTGTGTGTTGTATGTCTTTTTCAATTGTCCAAATATAATAGGACTTGTATCTTATTCTAACGTTTCCACATTCAAAATGTTTAAGATCTTTCATATTGAAATCAAATCTCCCTCCGCCTTCAATCGGCACCCAATCCATATCAATTTTTGTAGTTTTATTGCCGTATTCAATATCCCATGCTTTTACAAGAGTTTCGTCAACTTGTGCAAGGGTCTTAGCACTGTAGAATTTAACTTCAACTTTCTTTTTTCTTTGTTGTGTATCGTAAACATTGTTATCAACGTTTATGCATGCCAGGTTATCTGCAATACAAGATTAAACAACAAACCTTTATTTAATTATTCCATAGATATAAAGATTTTTATTGCTCAGTGTCAACTTTTTTTTGAATTTTTTAATGACGTCTTTACGCTAAATTTGATATTGGATGTGTACTTGTATCTGTTTTAATCTGAAATAACTTATGTTATTTATTAGTTGTTATTGGGTTTGAACTAGCTGTTAGTAATGAAAGTATGTAAGCGTATTTTTTTAAGCGTAATTTCATTCCACCATGTATTCATTCCGGGTAACTTTTTCACTAGAGAACATTGGATGTAAATATTAATGTAAAAGAGTCGATCTTGGTATCGTTGTTTTGATTAATGTTTACATGATCTATGTGTTTAAGTTAGAATAATTTCAAGGAACCAGAATCTGATTCAATCTAGCGTTTTAAGATATAGCATAGATCATGTAGATATAATAGCATAGATATAGCATATATATATATATAATGATTATGAAAATAAATAGTGCAATCATTACTGATACAAAAGCACTAGTGAAATCATTCCTGGTTCATAAACACTAGTGTGAGCATTTTTTTTGGATGAAAAAGTCCATTTTTAATTTTTACATAAATCAGCTATGTTATCTTATGTTGTACTAGAACACACCCGTGATATCGCGGGTCCGTGACTGAATTAAAGTATATAACTATGCGTAAGCCCTGTTTTAGTATTGGGATTGTCATCTGATAAAGTCATGCCGATTATAAGATGCACACTTTTCTCTGCTTTCAAAATCTTTCTGTTTGAACCTGACGACCTGGAACTTATCAATTATTGGTAATATTAATTATTTGGAAAACAAAAGGTCCTGGAATGGAGTATTTTTTAATCAACAGCATTGTCCTATATTTAGTAATTTAGTTATTATAAATAAAGTTGAATTCTTTGATTCGCTGTTTTATGTCAAATTGAAAACTGTACCTATACGCCTTATTTTAAGTCCAGATTTTTAGTATTCATATTGTCAGCTTAGAAAGTCTTACTGCTTAGAATACTACAATATGGAACAATTTGACAATGATTGAATTTAGTAGTGTCAACCCTGTGATTATGACCCGTGTATATAGCAAAATCCGAAATACACCGTTTGGTGGTGCGCCTGTCAGATGCGGAACGTACATATAAGGTAGTAGGTAACAGGTGAATATACTATTGGTATCGGTATCGGATTCGACCCGGACCTTGTTTATTGTTGGCAATATTAATTATGTGGGAAACAAAAGGGTCTGGAGTGGTGTAATTTTTAATCAACACCATTGTCCCATATTGGCTATATATAAAATTGAATTCTGTGATTTGTCGTTTTTACCCCATGACGGCTGACAAATAGGACCTCGTTATTTTAGTATTATAGATTTTTACTCCACTGTCTAGGTTAAGGGATTGACAGGTGCCTTTAAACATGTTTAACCTCGCCACATTCTATATCTAGCTGTTCCATGTCGGGTGCCTGTAATTAGTCAGGGCCTTTCATAGTTGACTCTATATTTTTTTCTTCTTGCTGAAAGCCATATGGTTGCCCATGATTGCTTACATCCACTTCATTTGAAATTTGGTGGATACAATGTAGTTGTCTCATTGGCGATCATTAGCACATCTCCTTAGTTTGATATGTCATATATTTTTTGTTTCAGTAAAATAAAAATGAAATTTTTTATCGTTTTTTATTTTTATTTTCTCTGTTTCTGTGTGTGATAATTTTCCATCTCAAGCTACTGGACTTTTTTTCAAGAGTCCTGTTCGCTAAAACTGCAAGAACAATTTCAAACAAACTTATGCTTGAAAGACCCTCTGGTTTTGTAGTGTAAATTTATAAAAAAAAATGAGATAGAGAAAATCGCATACAAACATAAATGCTAAGAATTAATGTCTGACAGTCAAGAACTTCCTACTTTATACGCCCAATTTTATCAAATTTATCATACTACTAGTAGAAGTCCTTAGATTTCGGTTTTTAACTTATTTCTTTTTCATGTATTTTGGACATTATAATGCATAGGTAGAAATTGCAAATGGCAAAGATGTACAAAAATGCAAAAAATAACAAAGATTGATAAACATTTTGCAGATTTGTTGTTCTACTGAAACGCCGATGTTTTGTCTTCTCATTTTTGCCTATAATCTCAAAAATTATAATGGATACAAAAAAAATGAGCCGAATTTTGAACAATCTACTTCACCAGGTAACAGTCCACAGGCTGCTATCTAACCCTACTAGTACACATTCTTCTGACACTGAGCCGACCAAGCTTTGTCCGTACTGTTAAATGATATGTGATTAGCGGAAAAGCAGTAAATGCAATTTTATAGTCTTTATAGTGTATGGTCATGGCTTCGAACCGACGATCTCTCGCTCTCGAGGCGAAAACGAGCACGTTGCTAATAGTTCTCAAAAGTACCAGGATTATAATTTAGTACGCCAGACGCGCGTTTCGTCTACATAAGACTCATCAGTGACGCTCATATCAAAATAGTTATAAAGCCAAACAATACAAAGTTTAAGAGCATAGAGGATTCAAAATTCCAAAAAGTTGTGCCAAATACGGCTAAGGTAATCTATTCCTGGACTTAAAAAGACCACCGAGGCGGTTTATAGTTTCAGATATAATCTTTAACTTGTATAACAGATTATGAAAAGTATATCCTGTCAATATTTGCAAAAGAATTTAAGATTTTAAAATCATGATAATAATAGGGTTAGAGAAATATAAAACAATATAAGTCAAATGTGCATGTAAATAATTTTTGCATTCCCCCCCCCCCCCCAAACTTACCTGTAAGGAAGTTTTGTTTTGCCTACACAATAAAATTTTACCGTTTTGATGTCCGATGAAATTCTGGTTTCGATCAATTTAAAATATTTACCATATATAAGGCAGGACGGTTTTATTTCTTGTTTTAACAAAACACAACAATATCTTATCTTAAAATATATTTCGTAAATATTGATACTGAACAAAGTTATCAATTGAGTGAAAAATTAATTCTAATTGAGATAAGGACATATTTAATTTTATTAGAATTATAATTAAATATATTAAACGGAAGTCTATTGTAGAGTGTATCAAAATGGATATTTGACTCTTTTTGTAAAAGAATATAGGGAATTATGATGAAAGAAATCTTTTGTTGACGATTTACAAATACGTCCATATTATCATATATATGTCGTGATTTGTATTTAGGTTCATGGTTTTTCATTTTGGAAAATACTATACGTGACTATTTTCGTTCAAAATCAGATCTGTTTGTGGTGCGTAACCCTCTTTTTATATTAACATTATTTAAGATCAATGGAGGGTAGTAGGGTATTATTCATAAGATACTCAGTTTTTTGGTGCATTAAAAGTTACACACCGTACATAGCTGGACTGTGTGTGTTCAATGTGTCGATGTCACAGAGATTATTTTAGAATATTGTTTGATATACAATTTTCGCCACATGACTTACGTGGGTTGGATTGACGTACATATTTATGCACGTAGGAAAGAATAATATGTTGTCTGCATCTGGCTGAAATTATTCTTCAAAGAAATAAGACGATGACACTTAGACAGTTACACCAAGTAATGACAAGAAATCACCTAGTGGATGTTAAAAGGAGCCTGTGATACTCAAAATAAACAAAAAAACTTTTGTGTTTCTTATGGTGGCCGGTTAAGGCCATTTCGCGTTTCATATTCTATAGGGCGAAAACGCGAAGTCGAAAACGCGAAACACGAAATCTCGAAGTCGAAAACGCGAAAAGGCGAAGTCGAAAACGCGAAATCATGACTTTACGACTTCGCGTTTTCGCGTTTCCGACTTCACGATTTCGCGTTTTCGCCCTATAGAATATAAAACGCAAAAACCGGCCACCATAGTTTCTTCTGTTTTGCGCTATTTACAGAAAAATAACACTAGTGTAAATGTTCTTATTGAAAAATCTGCACACTAGAATAAAAGCATCCATGAAAAAGTACATTGAAACACCGCAAAATAAAAATAAGAATAAACAGGCCAAAAAAAAAAACAAACACGGAATGCACTTTTCCAACTATGTGTATCCCGATCATACTTTCCGTTACAATTTAAGAATTTTGTGAATCACTTTCCAGACATGTAAATTGTTGATGACCGCCTTCAAAATAACAAATGCCTTTTGCAGTCTTACAACTGTCCTAAGTCAGAAATCTGATGTACAGCAGTTGTCGTTTGTTTATGTAATTTATACGTGTTTCTAGTTTCTCGTTTTTTTATATAAATTAGACCGTTGGTTTTCCCGTTTGAATGGTTTTACACTAGTAATTTTCATTCATGTCCAGTGAAGGACGTTTATTCAATATTGTCGACATCGCGATATCTACAATGTTAACACGATATAGTGTCAACATTGTTTACATTGTTTGAACCCTTATATAATGTATACATCGTTGACATCGCGCGATGTATACAATGTGAAAACGATGTTGTGTCAACATCGTTTACATTGTTTGAACCCTTATATATTGTTTACATCGTTGACATCGTTAACATTGCGATGTATACAATGTAAACACGATGTCGTGTCAACATCGTTGACATTGTTTGAACTCTTATATATTGTTTACAACGTTGACATCGTTAACATCGCGATGTTTACAATGTTAACACGATGTCGTGTCAACATCGTTTACATTGTTTGGTCCCTTATATATTGTTTACATCGTTGACATCGTTAACATTGCGATGTATACAATGACGTTACGCACGGTAATGCGTTCGGATTAAAATTACGTTATTATATGATTTTAGAACAGCAACCATTTGCCTATAAAAAAATAAAATGACCAACATTCATATATCAACAGAAAGGCCCGGACATTTTTTTCTTATTTTAAGTTAATTCTAATAAATTTTTGCACCATACATTTATTTTATTGAACTCACAAATCTTACTTTTGCGTTAAAAATTGCATGTCCGGCGTAACATTTCAGATTAGATTAAATGCATTTCTCTATATTCCGTTGTAATTTTGCACATAAAATCTGCGAAATTTAGTAAATCGGCTTCCTGCTGGATTTATATTATAACATCATACCCGTTTTTTGGTATTGGCTGAACTTTAAACCAAGCCTTCAACGAAATATTCAGCAGAGGAACCTGTCTTAATGAGTTTTGAGGAAAGTTTATCAAAATTTCAGTTTTATTATTATCACTATAAAATAATCAAATCATATAAAAACTATACTCAATAGAAAGTTCAGAAAAAGATAAACATTTTCAAAGTTTCAAATGTAAAAAAAACTTTTTCTTGAAGCAGATTTTTTTAAAATCGAATGTCTAGCCACTATGTCCAAACGTTATTTTTGTCCATTCCTTAGGTGAAACATGTTGTATAAATACTAAATGTGCATTTATAATACAAAACTAACATATTTATAAGATACAAACTATAAGTTCATACAAATGGTTAAATGAGTCGGGTTTTCACTAACATTATGACCTTACATTTTTTTCGGAAAGTATTCCCTATGTCTAGCCATTATGTCCAAGGGTGTCATTTTGACGTTTCTGCACAGTGGCGTCTTTTATACAAATAAACACTTATTGCGAACTGTTTAGGCAGTTAAAATGATGCCGGGAAATGTTCATTCCAAAATGGTCTGCTGAATCAAAATAACACTCAGATTAGAAAAACATACACACATAAGGAATAAACCCTTTATAGACACAGGGGAAAGGGGGGGATGGGCCGAGGGATTACTTGTTATGGACAAAAGTTTTCACGCAAATCTAAAACACCTTTATAGATTAGAAACCGATTAGAATCCGAGTTACAAAGATCTTATAAATTTTAAACAACTATGTAAATACGTATTTGTAAAATTAAACCATCAGTGCTAAAAAGATCGAGAAATAGTCTGAAAACTCGCACAGATATTGGACAAAATTGAGTTCAATCTCAAAAACAAATCATTTCAACTAAAATCATTATAAAAAGAAATATTGCTGAATTATTATATGACCGATTTTTATGAATTAAATACCATAAATTTTTATGTTCAATTTGTCAAAAAAATGTTCAGGCTAAATTTATCTTCTAATGTGTCCCTCCGGAAGCAAGATTTTTTTTAAAGGTTGCTATGTATTCTATCCAAAATAAAATTGGAAAAATTTGCATTTGTTTTCATCTAATCACAGATCAGAAAATAAAAACTATCCTTACGTAATTAATTGCCTTATATATGATAAAATTTGAAACATTTCTTCAGCTTATGGTATTTATTTGATAAAAGTCGATCGAGTAGGTACATTTGTGTACTCCGCTCTTGAGAACAAAATGTCAAAGTTAGTATATGTCGTAAAATTTGTCAATTATACATGTTACGTCTTGCGACGCAATACCGTGCGTAACGTCAATGTAAACACGATGTCGTGTCAACATTGTTGACATTGTTTGAACTTTTATATATTGTTTACATCGTTGTCATCGTTAACATCGTTATGCTTACAAGGTTAACACGATGTCGTGTGAACATCGTTGACATTGTTTGAATTCTTATATATTGTTTACATCGTTGACATCGTTAACATAGCGATGTATACATATAAGAAGATGCGGTATAAGTTCAAATGAGACAACTTTTTATTTAAGTTACATCTTTTATAAGTAAACCACTATATGTTTGTCATTAATACGGAGTTTTGGTTTTTATCGAGTAGCAAGCTATGAAAGGCACACAAAAACACTAGTGTAAAACTATTTGAACAGGAAAAATAAAGGTCTAATGTAAAAAAACATGAAACCAGAAACACGTATGAACAATCCAACAAACGACAACTACTGCACGACAGATTCCTGACTAAGGACAGGTGCAAACAAATGCAGTTAGTTTAACGTTTATATACGTACCATAGACTCAATACAAAATATAAACACGATTTTGACACAATATTGTTAGCATTGTTATGTGAACAATTTAAACAGAAAGGTATTTATAAAAAAAGAAGTGGTATGATTGCAAATAAGTAAAATTTCCAGTACATACATACTAACTGGCAAATCTATAGATAACCGTATGGCCTTTAACATTGAGCAAAGTTTATATGGCATAGTTAACAATAAAAGACGCCGACATGAAAAATGGAAAACAATTTTAACTATATAACTAACTGCTTAACCATGTTAACTTATTTAAAAAAAAAAAGAACGAAAATAAATGTATAACAACAACAAGATTTTGACACTATATTGTTAACATTACGATGTATACGATGTGAACGATGTTAACAGAAAGATGTAGACACTATATATACAATGTAAACACGATGTTGACACAATATTGTCACCATCGCGATGTACACGATGTGAACGATGTAAACAGAAAGGTATAGACTTTATATATTTTAAATACAATATAAGCACGATGTTGAGACGATATTGTCAACATCGCGATGTATACGATGTGAACGATGTAAACAGAAAGGTATAGACTCTATATATACAATATAAACACGATGTTGACACAATATTGTCAACATCGCGATGTATACGATGTGAACGATGTAAACAGAAAGGTATAGACTTTATTTATATATATATACAATATAAACACGATGTTGATACGATATTGTCAACATCGCGATGTATACGATGTGAACGATGTAAACAGAAAGCTATAGACTCTATATATATACAATATAAACACGATGTCGACACGATATTGTCAACATCCCGATGTATACGATGTGAACGATGTAAACAGAAAGGTATAGAACATATTGATAGGATACAATGTAAACACAATAACGACACTATAAAGTTGACATTGCGATGTTGACAATATCGACAAAACATCGTGCACTGGACATAGTTCGTAATTTTGGGGCCCTTTATAGCTTGTTGTTTAGTGTGAGCCAAGGCTCTGTGTTGAAGGCCGTACATTGACCTATAATGGTTTACTTTTATAAATTGTTATTTGGATGGAGAGTTGTCTCATTGGTACTCACACCACATCTTTCTATATCTATTTACAGAATTTCCTTTAGTCCTAATCTAAATAAAACTAAATCTCTGCAATCGCTAATTGTTTTATGCTTGGTCGCTGGCTAATTAAATTGCTTCAAATCCAAATCAAGTAATTAACAGCTTAAACAAAGGCTTCCCGCAACTGCAGACGTATCCAATGCTACATTAAACTTCTCCGTGTCTTTTATGACAGGACAGGGCAAACGGTACAAATTTCCTTCCTTTAGAATATGAGAGGAAAGACCGTTCTTATAGGACGCTTTTAAAAGTTTAAGGATGTACTTAGATCAGTTTAGGAATATTTGTCAAATATTCGGACTCCTAGCATGAAGCTTGGGTTTATATCTACGGTAACACCAACTTTTCTTTTCATATAAGTCTTCAAAAGCTTTTTTTTTTTTTTATAAAAGGTCATTTACACAAATAGATTTCTTTTCTTGCAAACAGCAATTTCAGCGCCAAAGACAGTGAAAAAAGATCTGGGACATTTCGACAATGATTTTGTACAAAATTGTGCAGAATGTTTTTATTATCTTTGTTTTAGAATATATAAACCTCACGCTTCAAAACTGCGTCAGAGTCTCGCATTTCCCCGTCTCTAAGCCTCATCCTTATATCAAAATGTTGTAAATTACAAGTTTTTCTAGAAAAAAAATTCTCACAAACATGCTTTGAAAATTTTTACAAAATACATGCTTCCAAAATGTCGTATGTGAACTTGAAAATTTTTGACATTTCTGGATTATCCGAGAACTTAAATTATTTTCACAGAAAAGAAATGTACAATTATTTTTTTCCCAAAGCCATTATACAACATTTTGGAAGCAATCTTTACAAACAACTGACATTGGCAGTTTTGTAATATGTCTTATTTCAAACGTTTTGATTGATCTTACTGTATGCTATTTTGTAATACCTATGATTTCCTCTCGCCAAAACCATTTGTGTCAAAAAGTATTTTTAGCCAAAAAAGTCATATACGACATTTTGGAAGACCAGCGACGCTATGCAATACTCGCTGAATGCTTGTTTATATACCGAACCAATCGAGAAATGCACAATTTAACCCACAAGGAGCCAACGGAACGGCGACATATTTGTCATAAATAGGTACGTGTGTGCCAAGGTGAATACATTAAATTAATTTTTTTTCTCTTAGTCTAAATGAGAGAAAAAAACAGAACTATTTACAGAGAATATATTTGATAAATTACATCTATAATCGTTAATAATATTTATAATATAACTCGTTAAATATTAATGATAGAATCTGCGATAAGGAGAGGGGTTTATTTTTAAGATATGACCAAGCAAAAACAGATTGTATGAAGACTTATTTTTTGTTGTTGTAAATCTTATTGCCAATGGTTCCGAGGACCATTTCTAATGAAGAGAAAAATTCTGACAATTTTAAGTTACAGTGTTGTTTATAGAATACTGGAATTATAACTTCTAGTACCAGTAGAGGGAAACCACCTCTCAGGGAATGTTTCTCAACAAATAGTTAATATCGTTGATAAAATAAAAAGATATTCAAAACATCTGATTACAACTTCCTTTATATATCATTCTAAATTTTGTAAAGCAGTATTAGGACTGAAAAAGACGGCCACTAACATAGGTGCTAGATCAGAATTAGGTAGATTTACTTTGAACTCCTATATAAAAACTCAAACACTCACGTATTTTTATAGAATAAATTGTAATGATATTAATTCCCTGGTTAAGTCTCTACAAACAAACATAAATTTACATTCAGAAGGAATTTATTCTTGGTACTAATTTGCAGATAATTTTTTTAAAGAAATGAAAATAAACCCAGAAAATTACTCTAATAATAATGTACCTTTTAAACAATCAAAAAACATGTTAAAATGTAATATAAAAAAGTGTGTTTCAGAGGAATATGAAAAAAATACTTTAAATAAACTTTCAAAAATGGATTCTCATCCAAACTTTGTCTTTATGGGAAATTAAAAAATAATTGTCAGTCTGAGGAATATTTAAATTGCAATAATTTTATACATAGGCAGTTACTTTCAAAATTTAGACTAAGTGATCATTCCCTAGGCATTGAATTAGGAAGGTACAGAAACATTCCAAGAGCAAAAAGATTATGTAAAAAATGTGAAGTCCTAGATAATGAATTTCATTTCTTTTTGTATTGTGACATTAACATATCTTTGCGTTCTAATCTTTTTGCTTATCTAAAAGACTATGTACCTTTTTTTCAACATCTTGATGCATTCATTAAACTTAAACACATTCTAAACCCCATCCCTGAACTTGTTTGTCATATTGGAGTCTTCATTAAACAGTCTTTAGAACTGAGGGAGTCAGACCCGTGTCAGGCAAGGTTATGATGGTGTTTTTAATATACATTTATAATTGAACTCGTAATGTTCTATTATTATATATATTGTATTGTATTATATTGAATTTCATTGTATTGCATTGTATTACATTGTATTTCATTGTATTGCATTGTATTGTATAAAATTATTGTTTGATTGTATTGCTTGACCCTTATGGGTGTAATTTTTGCAATAAAGATTTATAGTTGTAATGAATTGGCACTTTCTTGAAGATTAAACCGTTGTACGAGCACTTTCTGGAAAAACACACAGTTGATAGAGTATTTCATAAAAAACAAATATATAAAATTATGTGGTTGATCATATACTGAACGCAAGTATAAAACAAATTATGTCACCACAGTTTTTTATGTTTATGTTCGTGTTTAATTTAGAGAGTCAAATCACAGTCCATGATAGACTTCCATATTATGATCATACTCCAATGTCTTCTTCTGATAAACAGTTTCAGTTTCATTTATATTAAAGATTACGAACTCTTGCATGATGAAATGATTGGGTATATAATTTTCTTGTTCTAGTATCTGTTGGTATAAGAACTAGCAATGGAATTACTACATGGACTGCCTTATGTTGCCTTGGTTTGAGCACTGCATATAATGTTGTGACCACTGCATATAATGCTGATCATCAACATAAGGCAGTCATGGCGTTCCATAATACAACTTACATTTCAATATTATGAATGAACACGAATACGACCACTTTAATTTAAGACGAAAACCGTCTAAAATTTAACTAAAATGCTAAAATTGTGAAGATTTCAGTAATTTAGCATGACTTGATGATGTAAGTACCCGATATATGTGCATTGTATTGTCAAAAACAGCCCATATTCGTGTAGCAGAAGCATTCTACTTTCCAATAAATGGCTAAAAGATTACATTTTCACAATTTTGTAAAACTGCTATATTTTGGGGCCAAAAAGGGGTCTTACTGAACCTACTCCTTTTGATGCTGTTTTAATTGTGTATGTTTGATAGGTATGTATATATGTTTATTGTGTTCATTGTGTTAATATATGTTCGTCACAAACTGTAAAGTTTA
Organism: Mytilus edulis; assembly: GCA_019925275.1. NCBI lineage: Eukaryota > Metazoa > Mollusca > Bivalvia > Mytilida > Mytilidae > Mytilus > Mytilus edulis. The sequence goes on along the minus strand of CM034359.1, from coordinate 22,017,982 downwards.
TACGACAATAAAATATTTGATTGATTGATTGATTGGTTATGCAATCGGTACTGCTTGTAGAGAAGAAAATACTTGCCTTTCCTGAATATAGTGTTCAACCTCTAGATTTTAATAAATAAAGGTTTATACTAATAAAGTTTACAATCTCGGCTATCAAATTTTTCTGCATGAAAATATGCGCATGGATTAGAAATTACTACGGAAGCGTGTTAGGGACATCGAAATTGAACTAATTTTCAAAGTCAAAATTTGTTACATTTAAAATTTGCTTGAACCCAAAATTTTAACTCTTTAAATCTGGAATTTGTTACTTTGTCTTAAAATTTGACTTCGAAAAAAGATAAATAAAAATTATTGTTTTCTATGTTCCGCCTAATACGCTTCGATTGTACGGTAAACTAAAACTGTTACTTTATCGCAATATGGCATTTCGAAAGATCCTGCAATTAACGAAAACGAATAACTTAATACACGTATGTCATTTTCCAATCAATCATTTGTTTTTACAAATATGATATACATAATTTGTATGCATAATACATGAACCACTAAACATGACTTTCGATACCATATCAATATTGTTTTATTGATTTAATGTCGTTCAGTAAACGACAAATATCAAGTATCACATACTTATACCTGCTAAAATACATCTTATAAAATTGCACAAATGTTACTCTTACATGTAAGAGCACATGTTCGTGATGGAATATTGTTTCCTATTTCTTCTTCGTCGCTGTTCATATCGCAATATTTCAGTTTGTAGTCACTTGTAAACTCTATTCCTTTCCCTATTATGTGCTGTCGAGATATTACAGTGGGTCTTAGATGATACCATTTCCAGTATTTTATATTAACATTTCCACGTTTAAACTCTTTAAGTTTATTCATATCAAAAGTAAACTTTTTCCCGATGTCAATTGTAATCCATTCCATTTTAGAAGTTGTTGTTGTTTTATTCCAAAATCCATATTCACCCCTTTTTACCAAATTTTCATCAATTTGTTTAGTTGTTTGAGCACTTTGAAATGCAACATGAATAACATATTGTCCATTGTTATATACCGTGAACATTTTTATCGAAGTATAAACCTTCAAAGTTATCTGCAATGAAAAATCTAATAATAAATATGTTATTGTTTTAATTGTTCATAGTGATAAGTAGAGATATTTAACTGACATTTTCATATGGTTGTCGATTGTATCTTTTCCCCGTATAGAAGAAATATCCCCCGTATCACACTGAACGGTGTATCATACATGTAAGCGATACCAAACAAATGCATTAATTTAATAAGCATATCCTGCAAACTTTGTTCTTTTTCTTGTATTATTGGGAAATATTTCGTGGAATTTAATTTTCCACTAAAAGAGGATTTTTATCAATTATCATTCGTTTTGAAACCTGAATATAGATATAAATATATATAAAACGAGAAATAAACTACAAGCTTGTTATGTAATTTTTTTTCAAAATCTAAATGACATTTACAAATAAGAAAAAAAATGATACATAAATCTCTTTATAAATGATTTATTTTTTATTTATTAATTTTCATTAAACATATACAATGTTTGTGGCAATATAAATTTAAACAAACAATAAACAACAAAATAAAAATTGAAATTATATACGAAAGTTAATCCAATAAACACAAAATCATAAGTAATAAATTCATAGTATTACAATATTCAATATCCATGTTACAATAAGACCTCTGTCCTCAGTTCTAATTACCATTTTTACACGGTGCCTTTTATAATAAAGAAGCCAATAATTCTAACATGTCTAAAGAAAGTGGGTCTAATATATAAAATAATTTTTGATCATCAGGTAAATGAATAAAATGTTCCTCATATAATTGTATATCATTAAATTATATTGTCTGATATTCACGTTTACCTTGTAATGGAGAATAAAATGATATTCATCTTTGATGTCATGACTTTGCAGGTTTTACACAGACTTTGTTATCGAGAATTTTAATGTATCGACCATTTTTTATTTCAAGACCATGGTCACTTATACGAAGTTTAGTAAAAATATTTCTGATAGAAAAATCATTAAACAATAAGTAAAAATTTGCTTCAAGTGAAGGTTTTAAACTTTTATACAGAAAAAGTTTGCTATTTTCGTCAGTTTTTTCTATTTTACTTTTATATAAATTTTTAAAATAGTCATTTATTTTATTTTAATTTCTGATTTTAAATGACTTACATCTGTATAATAATCTTACAATTGGCCACTTTGTCTTAGAGGCTATTGTCTGTTAAGATATTTTAAACATGTGTATACCAAGAATATACACCTTGTAAATCAAGGGATTTTGAAAGTTCAAAGGCCTCTTTCAATAATGGGTTTAAATTATCAATATTTAGTCTAGCAAGGTATAAAATAGATTGGGTTGCAATATAATTTTCAACTGGAAGTCTACCTAGTTCCAATCTTGCTCCTATATTTGATGAGGTTTTCATGGTTCCAAGAAGGTGTTTACAAAATGATAGATGGATTTTTTCAAAAGGTGTTTTATCAATAAAGTTGAGATGGTCAATTTCACAATTTCTTTGTGCGGCTCTATGCTTTCTCTATGGTACACAAGGAAATAATCCATAAATATAAAAAAAAAAGAAGATGTAATAGGATTGCCAATGAGACAACTGTCCACAAGAGACCAAAATGACACACAAATTAACAACTATAGGTAACCTTACGGCCTTCAACAATGAGCAAAGCCCATTCCGCATAGTCAGCTATAAAAGGCCCCTAAATGGCAATGTAAAACAATTCAAACGAGAAACCCAACGGCCTTATTTATATAAAAAAATGAGCGAAAAAAAATATGTAACATATAAACAAACAACAACCACTGAATTACAGGATATTTCAGAGATGTAAATCAAAATGGGCTTGACACAATTTATCAAAGAGATTTTTTGACACCGAAATAGGTAGAGTACGGAAGCCGATAAGGGCCATTCAAAAAAATAATTATGTCGTAATTTCGACATAACATGTCGTAATAACGACATCGCTATGTCGTTATAACGACATCGCTATATATAAAAGAATATGTATTAGTTTTGGTGAGTTCTTTTGGTTTGTTGACTATTTTTTGTTGTTGTTTACTGCCTTCACAACGGCTGCTTTCAGAGCCAGATGGGTTAGCTTGGCAGCCCGCTAACCACGATGATGGAGTACTGGTCGACGAGTCTCGGACGTAGTATTAACGATGACAGGAAGCATTATCAGGACCACTGTCGTCGGACAGTAAAATGGAGATCCATTATTCAACACCTCGGATACAGCTCTCGGACGACAGTCGTCATAACACTCCCCCAACAATAAAGGGTTTTGGATCGTATGCTGACGCGGGTTACGCGGATAATGCTAGAACGTATTCTGACTCTGTAGGTTGCACTTTGTAAATACAGCTGTTTCTCCAAACACGCCTCTTTTGGGGAGAACTTGAATATTCATAGAAAATTAATTTTGTTTACATACTGGTTCCCAGTTATTATCTCTGTGTTCCATCTCACAGAGACATAACTTGTGAATGTTACCAGTAAATTTACATGTGCATATTGTTTACATTGATCTGTGGTAACCTTTCATTCGAGGTAGGGGTAGTTAAGAAAATTAGTGTTAGTTTAAACTCTGAGAAGTTCAGGGCATATAAACGTTGAAAATATGCCGCACAGCCCTATATTTTGACCTTTGAAAAAAATTGTGGTGCATATGAACTTTCAATTCTAGGATACGACTTTTTTCAAAACTTCATAGTAAAAGTGGTACAGTTTTAGCCGTAAAAGGAGTTCCTATGGGAAATTGCATTGTCAATATTAACAGAATTGCAACCTGTACAGCGTTGGATTGGTTTCTGTCATCGAAAGTAGTAAGTCGTTGATCCATCTTTCAGTAAACCCTTATCGAAGATAGAGGGTATAGGAGGGCTGACCCAGCACGTCCCTTCAGCTGTAATGACTGAGACGTGACTAGGATTCGATGTGTAATGAGTAATGAAAAGGTAGTTCAGGGTATACCGCCATCTTGGATTGTACAATCATAGAAAATAATCGGTCTAGTTCTTTGCCCAGATTTGCAATTTATTGGTTATACTGTTTATTTATATAAAAAAACTTTAGTTATTTATTGCATTATCAAAAATGTTTTAACAAATACCAAATATTTATTCTTGTAGAATAAAATTTTCAAATAAGCCATTAAAGGGGAGATAACTCTTTTAGTACAAAAATGATACTTGACATATAGGGAAATTTTCCTTTTTTACTTATAGTAAAAAAAACAATTTCGGTGACACCAGTTTTTTTTTATTTTTATTTTCTTTTATCTTATATATATTACTTTTATTTTCTTATAAATCCTATCTTCTCATATTCTTTTCAAATTCTGTCTTGAAGATTTCTTTTTATGCACTAAAATTTGTATCTAACATGAACAATCTAAGCAAATTTTGGCAATTTTGATCGACTCTTACCTTAAAAAAATAATAGCGCGGTGACCCAAATTTTTTATCATTTATTTGAAAAATGCATAATAAAATCTTCAAAGTATAATTAAGTAAAAACTCTGTCATTTTTTTTCTCTATCCCTGAACTACCTAAAATATATAACACAGGGACACAAGAGCTACGGTTGCAATTCAAATGTGATGCACATGCAATAGAGAAAATGAGTGAGGGAAATCATATTCTATAAGGCAGCAACCATTTGCTGGGGGGGGGGGGGGGGTGGTGGGCTATGGTTTTTTTTCTGGACAATTTTTTTTTCGCCTGCAGCATTACCTATAGTGGCAGCTATATTCTAAGAATCAAAAACAAATTATTTTTTTCTCCAAAAAATGGAAACAAACTATTTTTTCCAAAAAAAAAACATAGCCCCCCCCCCCCCAGAAAATCAAATGGTTGCTGCCTAAAGAGTAACATCATAATAACATGTTATCAATTTAGTATTTATAACTCAGACATATCGTTTGTGATGTAGTCTAAAACATACCTTAGAAAAAAAATATACATTTACATGAAGTCTTAGTTAGTCGGGGAAATTAGAAGTGAGCTAAGTTCTTGAGAGCACTGACTAGTATGCAAAAAAAAATTAGACGTTAGACTCATATCAACATATACATTTAACACCTTTTCTTAAAACATCATCTTTCAATAAACGTATTTACACTTTTGGTATTTAGCTGAATTTGGTTGTGAATAACCTAAGATTTCCTAATAATAACCTTCTGACGTCAAGCAACAATCACATTTTAAAAGTGACGTCAATGGCTTTGAATTGTGTCGTTTACAGGAACCTGTGTAACAAATGTGCATACAAGTGTAGATCAGTGTAAATAATATATGTCTATTTTAACGTGTCGGTATAGTGACGTTTCTTGGAAGCGTGTACGCCTGAGTGCGTCGTGTCGTAGGTTTGGACTCTGATCTGGTCAACCCATTGACTATACAATTAGTATTTGGGTCATTTTCCAAAAATGTCGAATTTTGAAATTGAAAAAATTATTAAAAGTTACTTATTCAAACAACCCTCTACATAAGCAAATCAAAACAAACAGTACTTTAAGAACAACATATTAAAAGATGCAATCTTAATGATGTCATACGAGAATATCTTGAAACATTTTTTGATCGGTGGTACAATATTTTGTCTATATATCCTGTTACCATTTTCAAAAGAAATTTTGGGGTATTAAGAAAAGGTTTAGATAAAATGTTAAGCTTGTTTTACGTAGCCAATTAGATGGTTGTCAAGAGAATAAACTTTTATACATATTCATTCTGTAAAATAATAGATTGTTTTCCATTTTCCAGGTTGTACTGAAAAATGCCTCTAAAAATTGGTTTTCAAAAGTTGTAAAAACTACCACCAGTAATGCAAGTCTAAGATAACAATTTATATTGTTCGGAATTTTTTCACCCTTTCAAATAAACCGAACATCAAGTAAATCCATCATGAGTTAGTTTACTTTTCCCTTTATTTCATTGGTAACAGGAACGTACGTTTCTGATATATCACTATATAAAAGTCTATCCTGTTACCGATATCATTATTGCACCTGCAAATGCTTAATTGGGAAGATTAAGACGTTATAACTTTAAGATGAGTTCAAACAATGAAACATTTCATTCGTTTTGCACCTATATGTTAAGATAAAAAATTTAACAACGTTTTTGTCTACAATTGTCTATCCTGTTACTGTAACATAGCAACCATAGTAACAGGATAGACATAACAGGATCATAGACAATTTTCTTCTTGTGAAATAACTACTCCCTTTGGTGAAATAATTATGGTTTTCTATTGTGAATTTGGTTTCCAACACGTTATTGTAGTTTTTACAAGCATAATGTTGGTGTAATTAATCAAAATTGTTGGTAACAGCATTGAAATGTAAAAAAGTACACTATATTTTTTTCACTAAATGTCTTGAAATTTCTTTTCTCTACCACTGTCGTTCAAGAAACGAGGCGTTTTAAATGTAAAGATTACTTTGTACTTTTGAAATCAACACTGACTGATTCAATATTCAAAGGGAGAACAATTTAACGGCTGATTTCAGTAGCGGTAACAGGATGGACATGAACCTCCGGTACGCTGATTGAATTTAGTTTGTAGATAATATGTTACATACAATGATAAGAAGCTACGATTTGTCATTAGAGTAATAATAAACGTTCTTAAAAAGTCTCTTTTATGACTTAGTCTAAATTTTGAGAGTAACTGCCTATGTATAAAATTATTGCAATTTAAATATTCCTCAGACTTACAATTATTTTTTAATTTCCCATAAAGACAAAGTTTGGATGAGGAATCCCTTTTTGAAAGTTTATTTAAAGTATTTTTTTCATATTCCTCTGAAACACACTTTTTTATATTACATTTTAACATGTTTTTGATTGTTTAAAAGGTACATTATTATTAGAGTAATTTTCTGGGTTTATTTTCATTTCTTTAAATTTTTTATCTGCAAATGAGTACCAAAAATAAATTCCTTCTGAATGTAAATTTATGTTTGTTTGTAGAGATTGTTTAACCAGGGGATTAATATCATTACAATTTATTCTATAAAAATACATGAGTGTTTGAGTTTTTATATAGGAGTCCAAAGTAAATCTACCTAATTCTGATCTAGCACCTATGTTAGTGGCTGTATTTTTCAGTCCTAATACTGCTTTACAAAATTTAGAATGTACCTTCTCAAAGGGATATTTTTCTGCTAATGCAAGAGTATCACAAAATGTATTATTTACTGCAGCTCTATTAGATGCCCTAAAAGCTGACTGAAAATTATCCATAAACCAAATTTCAGAGTTGTATGTCAAAATAGGTCTTATAAGAGTATCAAATAATTTACATGACAAATTAGTGGGAACAAAATTAAAATTGGACATATATTTTCTCAATAAAAATAAAACTTTAATGCCTTTTTTAGACAGCTCTTCAGTAGTTTTTGTAAAATTTCCCCTATAGGTAATAATATTCCCTAAAAATTTAAAGTCCTTAACTTCAGTCAAAAATTTATTATTGAACAAAAGGGGTTGGGATTGTTTATAAATATTCTGAAAAACTAGAATCATAGAAATGCTAATAACTGTCAATCTAAAGTTTGATATATGATACGATGTCAATTTACTCAGAACACCAAAAGGGTCTCTCAATAAATATCATACCTTAATGACCTAAAGATAAACACATATTTTATGACTTACAAAATAGTTCTCGTTTCGTAAGCAGAACCAGGTATAACATTTATGAAAAGATGAACCGTGTTCCATATCAATATTTCCAAAAAGACACAAAAAAGCGATACAAAATAAAAAAAAGATCACAAAGATATCAATAAAAAAATATTGAAATGGTTAAATGATTTATTTTCATTAAGAATAAGTTTAAGCGTACCTGTCAGTATTAACAGTTTTTCCCTGGCTTATTAAACGACACAACAACATTATATTGTTTGATTTAAACTAAGTTCAAATTACCGTTATGTTTTCGATTGTTTTAGGCATGACTTGAAATATATAATTCATGATTGAAAATCAGAAAGGCAGGACAGGTTTATTTATTGTGAAAACAAAAATAACCCAATATCATTTCTCACAGTAAATTCTGTGATTGTTGATAATAAACAAAGAAATAACGTAAACGAAATAAATACTAAGTCCAAAAAGGTTAAATTAATTTTACCTGGAAAACTGAATTTCCTTTTAATAATCACTTAAACAGAATTAGGTCTTTACACCTTTCCGTGGAAAGACCTATTGATTTTGTTCTGATTATTATTATTAGGTCTTTACACTTTTCCTTGGAAAGACCTATTGATTTTGTTCTGATTATTAGGTCTTTCCACCTTTCCGTGGAAAGACCTATTGAATTTGTTCTGATTATTATTAGTCTTTCCACCTTTCCGTGGAAAGACCTATTGCATTTGTTCTGATTATTAGGTCTTTCCACCTTTCCGTGGAAAGACCTATTGAATTTGTTCTGATTATTAGGTCTTTCCACCTTTCCGTGGAAAGACCTATAAGTTTTGTTCTGATTATTATTAGGTCTTTCCACCTTTCCGTGGAAAGACCTATTGAATTTGTTCTAATTATTATTAGGTCTTTCCACCTTTCCGTGGAAAGACCTATAGGTTTTGTTCTGATTATTAGGTCTTTCCACCTTTCCGTGACAAGACCTATAGGTTTTGTTCTGATTATTATTAGGTCTTTCCACTTTTCCGTGGAAAGACCTATAGGTTTTGTTCTGATTATTAGGTCTTTCAACCTTTCAGGTGAAAGACCTATTGTATTTGTTCTGATTATTATTATTATTATTATTATTTTTTTTTTTTTTTTTCTTCCGCCTAAATTTTTTTCTTGCGTAGTATTGATGTTTCAAAAGATGTCGCTTAGATATTTAGAATATGATGTTGTATAGTTTATACGCTTTAAAAATTTACAACTGCGTAACAAAATACTTTACGTTGTAAGAGTTATCTCCCCAAACACTGTTTTTCTTGTGGCCACTACTCCTTCGCAACCGTAAAAGATTACGACAAATTTATTTTACCAAATTGCTCGTTACATCTTAAGGATTAGGATATTCATTTGGACCGAAGCTTAACAGAGACTCCATATGAGAGTTATTCCCCTTTTTCATTTGAATTAAGTGATATGCATGTCTAACTGGTAAACCATAAGTGATAGAGACCAAGGGTCTTTAGATTTGAGGTCCTTAGTAAAAAAAAATGAAAATTAGGTCAAGGTCAAAGGTCAAGGTCATATTCGAAATTTTGATTTTGGCTTATTTTCACTCATTTTCATTCATCTTATAAAATATTGACAAATTATTTTTACAAAATTGATAGTTGGGAAATGTAGTAACTTATAAATTTTGATTGAAAGGGTGCGTAGACAATAAATGGGAGTTTTCACACCTCTTATATTTAGAATTATGTGTAAAGTGATATTACTCATGAACAATACATATTAAGGAACTAGTGTCTTTTGATTTGAGATGTTTAGTCTATGACCTTGAAATTGAGGTCAAGGTTATAGGTTAATTGGACGTTCTAGATTTTGACCTTTGCTTTAAATTCATATTTATACATCATAAAGCTATAGGAACTGACATTTTCAACTGAATTTTATCATTTTCATATCAAAATAGATCCTAATTGGTTGAAAGACCTTCAATTGTTCTCTGAACAATTGGTTTTTAATTATTATTTTTCTTCTTCCGCCTAAATTTTTTTCTTGCGTAGTTTTGTTGTTTCAAAAGATATCGCTTAGATATTTGGAATATGATATCGTATAGTTTATACGCTTTAAAAAATGACAACCGCGTAACAAAATACTTAACCTTGTAAGAGTTATCTCCCCAAACACGGTTTTTCTTGTGGCCACTACTCCATCGCAACCGTAAAAGATTACGACAAATTTATTTTACCAAATTGCTCGTTACATCTTAAGGATTAGGATATTCATTTGGACCGAAGCTTTACGTATACTCCATATGAGAGTTATTCCCCATTTTCATTTGAATTAAGTGTTATGCATTTCTAAATGGTAAACCATAAGTGATAGAGACCAAGGGTCTTTAGATTTGAGGTCCTTGGTCCAAAAAAATGAAAATGAGGTCAAGGTCAAAGGTCAAGGTCATATTCTAAATTTTGATTTAGGCTAATTTTCCCTTAATTTCAAAAACCTTAAAAGATATCGACAAATCAATTTTACTAAATTGTTAGTTGCAACATGTTGTAACTTATAAATTTTGGTTGGAAGGGTGCGTAAACAATAAATGAGAGTTTTCGCCCATCTTATATTTAAAATCATGCCTAAAGTGATATAACTCATTAACCATACATATTACAGACCTAAGGTCTTTTTATTTGAGGTCCTTGGTTGGTGACCTTGAAATTGAGGTCAAGGTCAAAGGTTAATAGGACGTTCTAGATTTTGACCTTTGCTTTAAATTCATATTTATACATTATAAAGTCATAGGAACTGACATTTTTGATTGATTTTTAATTTTTTGATAATAAAATAGATCTTTACTTGTGGAAAGACCTTCAATTGTTCTTTGAACAATTGGTTTTTAATTATTATTAGGTCTTTCAATCTTTCAGGTGAAAGACCTATTGTATTTGTTCTGATTATTAATATTATTAGGTCTTTCCACCTTTCCGTGGAAAGACCTATTGAATTTGTTCTGATTATTATTTTTTTTTTCTTTTTCTTCCGCCTAAATTTTGTTCTTGCGTAGTATTGATGTTTCAAAAGAGGTCGCTTAGATATTTAGAATATGATGTCGTATAGTTTATTCGCTTTAAAAATTTACAACTGCGTAGCAAAATACTTTACGTTGTAAGAGTTATCTCCCCAAACACTGTTTTTCTTGTGGCCACTACTCCTTCGCAACTGTAAAAAATTACGACAAATTTATTTTAACAAATTGATCGTTACTTCTTCAGGATTAGGATATTGATTTGGACCGAAGTTATCCGGAGACTCCATATGAGAGTTATTTCCCCTTATGCATTTGATATAATTGATATGCGTTTCTTACTAGTAAACCATCAGTGATATAGGCCTAGGCTCTTTGGATTTAAGTTCCTTGGTCCAAAAAAATGAAAATGAGGTCAAGGTCAAAGGTCAAGGTCATATTCTTAATTTTGATTTCGGCTTATTTTCTCTATTTTCAACAACCGTGAAAGATATTGACAAATTATTTTTACTAAATTGTGAGTTGCGACATGTTGTAACTTATAAATTTTGGTTGGAAGGGTGCATAAACAATAAATGAGAGTTTTCCCCCCATCTTATATTTAAAATCATGCCTAAAGTGATATAACTCATTAATCATACATATTACAGACCTAGGATCTTTTTATTTGAGGTCCTTGGTTGGTGACCTTGAAATTGAGGTCAAGGTCAAAGGTTAATAGGACGTTCTAGAGGGGGAGGGTTAAATCCGAAGATTTCTGGGTCATGTGATGTGACAAGATCAAACAAGTATCGCCAAAAGTTAGGCCTATGTATGGCTATCAAGCCTGTAAGACAAATTTTGGATAAAAACAGAAAAGACACACCAAGGCGATGAAATCCTGTACCTACCCGTATTTTGAATGCAAATAAGAAACAGACTATAGCATGAAAACGGAATTATTCACACAAATCACAACACTAGTAAAGCGTTTTTGATGTCTAAATCTTTCTGTAAATACAATTTTTGACATATTTTGAGACCATTATAGGATATAACGTACTAAATGGTGGCCCCGTTGCCGGCAATGCTATTTTTAGCAATTATCTCCTTAAAAGGCGTTTTCATTAAACTAATTACGGAAAATCTGTTGTTTTCTAATTGAAGCTCGATATCTATTTGTGATTTTACCGCACTCAAATATATATGGTCCCATGGCTTTTCTTGGTGAATTTTGGGGTTTTTCACGATACCTGACGATTTCGCAGAAAATTTTCCCTAATTTTGAGCAACATAAAAAAAATATTTTCGGCATTTCATACTATACATTTAAGGACAAATTTGTACTTGCATGAAACTTCATTCATAATGCTTTCCAGAAGAAAAATATATAAAAGATATAACAACCAATCACAGAGAGCCATCTATTTTTATCTCTATGTCATGTTCCCTTCATAAAATGGCTGCGCCCATGTAATTTTATTTGGTACATTGTAACCTATACGGTAATAAACAATTTTTGAAATTTGATTTTTTTTGCCGCATTAGTTACTTGAACATTGCTTGACTTCATTCTACTATGCAAAATATTTCATTGTAAACTGTATAATATACAGGAATTAATTTCTGGAGCCTACTCCTGTTTAAAAATTGGTAAAAAATTACACTGATTTTTATAGACATTACGGTACTGTTTGTTGCAGGTGTAATATTTTGTCTCTTTGTTAGTATTGCCTTGTCGAAGTTATCATGTGCTTCTGATATTGATCAACAGAAAATTTAATTTGAGTGACACTGTACTGAAAAACAAATTAAAAATTCGGACCAGTTCAATATGAAATAAATTCACTATTTTGAAACGGACTATAGCTTTATAAATCGGATACATGTGCACATTTTAGCTTCTTTTCGTAAAAAAAAAGCTTCTGGTGGTCTATATTAGCTATACAAGTAGTCTGGTAAATGTTTTGAATGATGCGAAATCGTTTAGCGTATGCAAATACCCTTGGAGTCGTTTTTACCAAAAAAGGGGGAGGGTTAAATCCGAAGATTTCTGGGTCATGTGATGTGACAAGATCAAACAAGTATCGCCAAAAGTTAGGCCTATGTATGGCTATCAAGCCTGTAAGACAAATTTTGGATAAAAACAGAAAAGACACACCAAGGCGATGAAATCCTGTACCTACCCGTATTTTGAATGCAAATAAGAAACAGACTATAGCATGAAAACGGAATTATTCACACAAATCACAACACTAGTAAAGCGTTTTTGATGTCTAAATCTTTCTGTAAATACAATTTTTGACATATTTTGAGACCATTATACGGTAATAAACAATTTTTGAAATTTGATTTTTTTTGCCGCATTAGTTACTTGAACATTGCTTGACTTCATTCTACTATGCAAAATATTTCATTGTAAACTGTATAATATACAGGAATTAATTTCTGGAGCCTACCCCTGTTTAAAAATTGGTAAAAAATTACACTGATTTTTATAGACATTACGGTACTGTTTGTTGCAGGTGTAATATTTTGTCTCTTTGTTAGTATTGCCTTGTCGAAGTTATCATGTGCTTCTGATATTGATCAACAGAAAATTTAATTTGAGTGACACTGTACTGAAAAACAAATTAAAAATTCGGACCAGTTCAATATGAAATAAATTCACTATTTTGAAACGGACTATAGCTTTATAAATCGGATACATGTGCACATTTTAGCTTCTTTTCGTAAAAAACAGCTTCTGGTGGTCTATATTAGCTATACAAGTAGTCTGGTAAATGTTTTGAATGATGCGAAATCGTTTAGCGTATGCAAATACCCTTGGAGTCGTTTTTACCAAAAAAGGGGGAGGGTTAAATCCGAAGATTTCTGGGTCATGTGATGTGACAAGATCAAACAAGTATCGCCAAAAGTTAGGCCTATGTATGGCTATCAAGCCTGTAAGACAAATTTTGGATAAAAACAGAAAAGACACACCAAGGCGATGAAATCCTGTACCTACCCGTATTTTGAATGCAAATAAGAAACAGACTATAGCATGAAAACGGAATTATTCACACAAATCACAACACTAGTAAAGCGTTTTTGATGTCTAAATCTTTCTGTAAATACAATTTTTGACATATTTTGAGACCATTATACGGTAATAAACATTTGAATTTATTTTTGCGCATAGTACTGATTGGCTTGACTCATTCTACTAGCAAATATTCATTGTAAGTAATACAGAATTAATTCTGAGCCTACCTTTTAAAAATGGTAAAAATACACTGATTTTATAACATTACGTACTGTTTTGCAGTGTAATAATTTTCTCTTTGTTAGTATGCTTGTCGAAGTTATAGTGCTTCTGATATTGATCACAAAAATTTAATTTGAGTGACACTGTACGAAAAACAAATAAAATTCGGACCTCAATGAATAATTCACTATTTTGTAAACGGTATAGCTTTATAAATGGTAATGGCACATTTGCTTCTTTCGTAAAAAATCAGTTCCGTGTCATATTAGCTAGACAAGTAGTCTGGTAAATTTTTGATGATGCGAAATCGTTTAGCGTATCAAAATACCTTATCGTTTATTACAAAAAGGAGTTAAATCCGAAATTTTGGTATTGTGACAAGATAAACAGTTGCCAATTAGCCTATGTATGGCTATCAGCCTGTAAGACAAATTTGGATAAAACAGAAAAGACACACCAAGGCGATGAATCCTGTACCTACCCGTATTTTGAATGCAAATAAGAACAACTACATGAACGATTATTCCACAAATCACATAAAAGCGTTTGATGTCCTAAATCTTTCTGTAAATACAATTTTGACATATTTTGAGACCATATACGGTAATAAACAATTTTTGAAATTTGATTTTTTTTGCCGCATTAGTTACTTGAACATTGCTTGACTTCATTCTACTATGCAAAATATTTCATTGTAAACTGTATAATATACAGGAATTAATTTCTGGAGCCTACCCCTGTTTAAAAATTGGTAAAAAATTACACTGATTTTTATAGACATTACGGTACTGTTTGTTGCAGGTGTAATATTTTGTCTCTTTGTTAGTATTGCCTTGTCGAAGTTATCATGTGCTTCTGATATTGATCAACAGAAAATTTAATTTGAGTGACACTGTACTGAAAAACAAATTAAAAATTCGGACCAGTTCAATATGAAATAAATTCACTATTTTGAAACGGACTATAGCTTTATAAATCGGATACATGTGCACATTTTAGCTTCTTTTCGTAAAAAACAGCTTCTGGTGGTCTATATTAGCTATACAAGTAGTCTGGTAAATGTTTTGAATGATGCGAAATCGTTTAGCGTATGCAAATACCCTTGGAGTCGTTTTTACCAAAAAAGGGGGAGGGTTAAATCCGAAGATTTCTGGGTCATGTGATGTGACAAGATCAAACAAGTATCGCCAAAAGTTAGGCCTATGTATGGCTATCAAGCCTGTAAGACAAATTTTGGATAAAAACAGAAAAGACACACCAAGGCGATGAAATCCTGTACCTACCCGTATTTTGAATGCAAATAAGAAACAGACTATAGCATGAAAACGGAATTATTCACACAAATCACAACACTAGTAAAGCGTTTTTGATGTCTAAATCTTTCTGTAAATACAATTTTTGACATATTTTGAGACCATTATAGGATATAACGTACTAAATGGTGGCCCCGTTGCCGGCAATGCTATTTTTAGCAATTATCTCCTTAAAAGGCGTTTTCATTAAACTAATTACGGAAAATCTGTTGTTTTCTAATTGAAGCTCGATATCTATTTGTGATTTTACCGCACTCAAATATATATGGTCCCATGGCTTTTCTTGGTGAATTTTGGGGTTTTTCACGATACCTGACGATTTCGCAGAAAATTTTCCCTAATTTTGAGCAACATAAAAAAAATATTTTCGGCATTTCATACTATACATTTAAGGACAAATTTGTACTTGCATGAAACTTCATTCATAATGCTTTCCAGAAGAAAAATATATAAAAGATATAACAACCAATCACAGAGAGCCATCTATTTTTATCTCTATGTCATGTTCCCTTCATAAAATGGCTGCGCCCATGTAATTTTATTTGGTACATTGTAACCGTAAGAATTTCCCGAGGATTATACATTTGAAAGAACAGAGGAGAAAAAAATACTTAAATGTAAAAAATAAGTAAAAACAAAAGAGCTAGTATAAGGAAAAATTAAAGCTGAGTGAAGATCATTAATACAATGGTCAGCCTAAAAATGAACTTTCAATGATTTTTATAGCAATTTCCATATGATCGCATTCAAACAAGCTGGAAGTTCAGAATGGTGGATTGTACTTATAAATGTCATCAACCCTACTCGGTATATACTTCATGATATCTGGCTATTCCTGGTAAACTGTTAGAACTTATGGGGCTGCATGTTAACTTAGTTCAATCCAGTGAACATAGAGCTCTGCAGTGAACACAAAAGATGAAGATTGACTAAAAAATAAACAAGAAATACCAACTGCACTTATTATAGAAGTCTTAGAACCAAATATTGCGGCTCACACTGGGAAGGCGCGTAATCAAAAGCCAGTTGTTTTTCAACTTACAGTGTAGTTTACATTATTACATTTATACTTACAGCGGCATATCTACAATTGTGGTAACACCTCCTGCCGCTGCTGCCTTTGTGGCTGTTAAATAACCTTCCCATGCCGTCCTGCCTGGCTCATTCACGTGGACATGGCAGTCGACAACACCAGGCATTATCAACTGGTCGCCAACATTGATAATCTAATTAAGAAAAATCTTTTGAAGTAATGGATGAAGGAAGCGTTTTGTCCAGCAACAAATATCACATGAAAAGTTCTATACACAAACATAGCACAAACTAAATATTAAAGGGAAATATTTTGATGCAGATGGATAGGAAAAGGAATGTCATTTGAAATATATACGATCGAGTATTCGGTTCATGTATCCACTACTAGTATATTGAAGACATTTGTTACACTATTGAAATTTTGCTGATTTTATAGGAAAGTAAGCCATCAGTATAACTAAACTGAAATATTCTTTTTATTACCAAGATAATGTAAAAATGTTTTCGTTTGAATTTTGGTTTTGGTTACGAATGTTTAACCAAAACTGCATGTTCACGGTATTTTTTGCCAATAGTTATTAGTTACACGTGTGGTAATACCGGTTATAATGCTACAACAACCACAAGGAGCTTATTTGGAGTATATATAGTTGTATATGACCCAATCTGTTTTCATACTGATATAATCATAGGATAGTAGTTACATAAAGGGGTCGTACGGTAACCGTTTCATTTCCCTGCATCACTATGATTAAGAGTTATAAAATAAGGATTTGAATAACTTGATAATGACTAAAGACTACCTATGAGAATTCACGGCGTTGAATATTTTCTATTTGAAAACGATCAATAAGGAATAATATGTATCTAGCATTCCACTATATTTGTCAGATATTTAGTTATATTTTCGGTATCAGAATAAATTAAAAAGTTCCTTTTTGTAATCCAATTTTATTTTCAAGTCGCCTCTTTCAATGGACCCATGTAAACTTGAAGAAAGATTATTCATGTTTTGATGTCTTAGTATATACGTCTTTGTTATAATTGCTCACTTGGTAAAGTTGAAGATGAGCTTCATTTTTTATTAGAATGCCCTCTTTATGATATTCAAAGGGACGATTTTTTTCAAGACATTTCTAACAATTGTTATAATTTTAAAAATTTAAATAAATCTTCTAAATTTTTATGGCTCTTGACCCAAGAAAATGTTACTCTTATGGAAAAACTGGGCTGTTATATTTGTGACTGTTTTGAATTAAGGAGATCAGGTATGAACACTGATACTAAGTCAAGTAAATAATAATAAATACATATATAATATATATGTATAATGTAATTTTATTATTCTTTTATTCACAATATATATGTGGTTTTTAGCTTGATTCTGACCAATGCTTATATTCCAAACATATATGTATATGCCTCTATTATTGTTGTTGTTACCAATTATGTAAATCAATTGTTTCTGATTTTATGCCCTTTATGGGCCCTGTAATTTGGGAAATAAAAATATTCTATTCTATTCTATTCTATATATATATATATTAATGCGTTATCATTTAAAACTATCATTTGAGTATGATATAGGTATAAACTAATAAAATAGATATCAAACGTTCAAGATCGAAAGAATAATTGCAAGACAAGAAAAATATATACCAGAGATAAACCTTTTGCCGCTTAACAAGTTCTTAACATTTAATAATACCTGGTCTTATTCAAGGACAATGTTAAATAGGACATTCTAAAATCAGATATAAAACGATTCCAGTATTCACCTAAAAAAACAACTCATACAATAGAAATATAACCTAAATATTTAATACATTGTTGAGATCTAAACTGACACAACACACTTAATACAAGTGTACATATGTGTTACGACATGTACAACACAAGCACATGCATGCACACACACATATTTTTTATAAAAATAATTATATACCTCTGGCACGTCCGATTTCGATATTTTAGAACCATCTCCAGCTTGTATGCTAGTTACTTTTCCATTGTCCACAATTATGCAAGCAGGAATTATTTCATTTTCAAGAAAAACCCGTCTGCTTACAAACGCTTTTTTTGTTGACATTATAACTTTTACCATGTGTGCAAACGTGTTAATCTATTTTTAGCTATCGATCGGATCACTGTAGTAATATAAATACGCGAAATTTAAATCATTAACAAAAAGAAGATCTTATCAAGGAAAATATTTTCAATTAATTGTCTTCCTTTTTAAATGTCTCAAGCATTGAAAAACTTGCAATTGAAGATACTAGTAAAACTGTATCCGTAGGCCGGTGACCGAAGTCGGTATTTTGAAATTTTAATCGTCAAAAATGGTATACGGCTGTATCATATATCATTCGATTCGAAAATATGTGTACTTTGAGATTATTTTGCTCGTCAAAAGAAAATATGGTGCAGTTTTTTCAGAAATCAAGAACAAAGGTCACATGTCGTTCTCTAGGAAAAACAAAATTGAATATTTAATTCTAATTTAAATACACTTTTTTTTTAACAGTAGAATGATTGAAAACTAGAATTCATTTTCTTCCTTATTCAATTTTTTTATCAAAAAAGTGGAAACCTATCATTAAATGAGATTTTCGAGTAAACGTATGCGACTTTACAAAAAGGGTGGTAGTTTTCAGTTTAAAACGATGCATTTTGTTCAAGTTATAAGAACAACGACCCTCAAAACTTTACAAAATTTATAGAAAATTATGAACAAATATGTATTAATTTTGTTAATATAAACATCTAGTATGCCTCAATGAAAGAGGAAACTTAAGTTTTGACCATATACATTGAATTCGGTACATGAAAACTGGCAACAAAAATTATTTCAAAACAAACATATAATTTAGTTCCTACAATGTCATGACGATTTCTATGAAATGAAATGCATTTATATGAATATAAATCATTGTAAAATAGACTGACAACTTTGAAAAGACAGGTTTAATGACAGAACCGCCTTATATTCGTTTAAATTGGAAAAAGTTTTGGTTATTCAATCCCAAACTTAGTGACGGGAGATACTATTTTTTCTATCAAGGACAGTTTAGCATACCACTAAATATACGTATTACTACATTTAATCAGTAGTTCAGACCTCAAATGATATTTGTAATGTGGGATGTTCTGACCTTGGCTGCCTGAAATACATATGTGTGTACATTGAAGGTTTAGAAAATCTCGAGTCAGGTCCCAAGTGTTTAAAGAACACGACATAATTCTTAAGGAAGCCACAAATCCTATAATGATATTGCGAATATAATGCTAAGCTTCGGACATTAAACCTGATGTGCCTTGGAGTAGAGTGTGGGTCAAATGATTGTGTACCACATCATTTTTAGCCAGCACCATTGGACTAAAGCCTTTACTTGGATATGCTGTTTTAGAGAGTGCTATTCCTTGTCTTGGTTGCAGTTTTATTTTATTACAATAGATGCAGGCATATGAAAGAGAGTCGAAAGATACCAGAGCGGCATTTAAAGTCATAAGTCGGAAAGTAAACTAGCAACACCATGGTCAAAGAAAAAAGAAAAATACAAACAGACAAACAATAGTACACAAAACACAACTTTTGATACCCGTGACTTCGTTTCTTGACTTGAGCCTGCTGCTATTTTATCTGTTTGTTTCTAAGAAACATTAGACGTAACAGTAGTTTCCGATGTTCATATAAAAAAAAGATGTGGTATGATTGCCAATGAGACAACTCTCCACAAGAGACCAAAATGACACAGAAACTAACAACTATAGGTCACCGTACGGCCTTCAACAATGAGCAAAGCCCATACCGCATAGTCAGCTATAAAAGGTCCCTAAATGACAATGTAAAACAATTCAAACGAGAAAACTAACGGCCTTATTGATATAAAAAAATGAACGAATAACAAATATGTAACACATAAACAAACGACAACCACTGGCTCATGTTTTTAAACAAAATCTTTGGGAATTCTAAATATTTCAAAAAGAATTCAGTTCGGTTGAGTCAACAATATGTAACATGTGCCATGCGAATCAAAATTAGGGGACGACCATTTGATATTCTGGGGGGGGGGGGGGGGGGGCAGGAGGATTTTGAAAATAAATAACGCAGCCTTGATAATCACAAAAATAAATGGTTTGTTCTGTGGTAGTTTGAAAATAAATTACCTGACTTGCAATGTATTGAAAATAAATAACTCAGCAGGTATAATCGAAAGTATGAGATGACACCAGATTCTTCATAAATTCATCTTCCCAAATTTTTTTTAACAATAAAAATATAAATATTTTTTTTAAATATACTTGAAACGTCTGAAAATTGGTTTCATTTAACTTGAGGTATATTGTCTCAGGAAACCTTACCTCACTTTTATTTTAACAGAGCCGTAACAACATTGAGACAAATGCCTCATGTAGGAAATTTCAAAACCAAACGCTTGTCTCCATATCAAATTGTGTTCACGGCGAGTGCCTTGCAAGAAGCAAGTTCTGTTTTCCCTCAGACATAGCCCTGATTTTTCAGGATCAATGTTTCTTATTTAGTTGTCTTTTGTTCATTGATTGCCCTACTGTATTCTGTTGCATTCCTTTTGTAATCTAGTAATTTTGTTATGAACTTGATCATGAGTTTTAAAAAAAAGAGCAGCCACAGACTTAACTATGTGAATTCCAATTTTGCTTAATCATGCACATTGGTCTTTTGATGTTGTCCCTAGAAAGTCTTCCACTGAATTTATACATTTTGCTTTTTTTTTTCAAATTATGAAAGGGTCTTCGGAACACACAGAAAGCATGATTTTGCATCATTTGTTCTGTTGCTTCTTGGGCCTTCAGTGGCTCCAAAACCCTTCAAAAAAAAATTTGACTCGCTCCGCTCGGCGATAGATCTTAGCCAATACTATTAAAAGAAGCTAGTTACAACAAAACTTTAATACGATGTATATATGCAATACATGTATATGCAGTTGTGAATATAAATAATCTTTATTGCAAAATTACACCCATAAGGGTCAAGCAATACAATCAAACAATAATTTTATACAATACAATGCAATAAAATGAAATACAATGAAATACAATGTAATACAATGCAATATAAATAATAGAACATTAAGAGTTCAGTTATAAATGCATATTAAAAACACCATCATAACCTTGCCTGACACGGGTCTGACTCCCTCAGTTCTAAAGACTGTTTAATGAAGACTCCAATATGACAAACAAGTTCAGGGATGGGGTTTAGAATGTGTTTAAGTTTATTGAATGCATCAAGATGTTGAAAAAATGGTACATAGTCTTTTAGATAAGCAAAAAGATTAGAACGCAAAGATATATGTTAATGTCACAATACAAAAAGAAATGAAATTCATCATCTAGGACTTCACATTTTTTACATAATCTTTGTGGTCTTGTAAAAGATTCATTTCTGCAGAGGATGATGATTAACTCTGATTAAATTGTACATAATGACTTGACTATACATCGAGTTGGGTAACCACAGAGCTTAAAAGATACATTATTATGGTGATTTGAAAACTTATGTTGTGTCTATATCAATCGCCAGTTTATCAGGGCAAGCCGTTCTCGTCAAAACTATGTTTAAACCATTTTTCGAAAAATTTACACACTGAGAATTACAACAAAGCACACTGTGATTTAAAAATTTCAAAACACACACTGAGAATTAAAAATTACACACTGAGAATTAAAAATTACACACTGAGAATTAAAAATTACACACTGAGATTTCATAAAGACGCACTGAGATTACAAAAATGAAAAACACACACTGAGAATTGAAAATTACACACTGAGATTTCAAAAAGACACACTTAGAAAAAATAAACTAAAAACACACACTGAGAATTTGAAATCACACACTGAGAATTTAAAATTACACACTGAGATTTGTGCGCACGTTTTATGCGCACATATCTAATTAGCATACTTAATCTGAAACCTGAGTATTAAAAGCTTAAAACAACTAGGGGACAGAACTCGTTATAGTCCTTCGATTTGGTTCCAAAATTATTTATAAAAAAAACTTTAGAAATACAAGAACAAGAAAAATACCCACTTACTCTTATTACAAAATATAACCAAATGGTGAAAAACTTTATTAAAATTATAAGAAAACATTGGAACAGTCGGCAAAAAAACATAGAATGCAGTGAAATTTTTACTCAAGTGTCTATTATATGAAAGTCATGCTCACTTGTTTTAAGTTGTGCGCACCAGATTTACAGTCACGCGCACCAAATCAAGTGAATCTGGTGTACACGATTTTATACTTCCCGCAAACGAACATATTTACCACCAGTCAATATCTATTTTGTTATCAAA
>CM034359.1:21962896-21995228 GCA_019925275.1 Mytilus edulis | reverse complement strand
TGAAAATACTTAACTTACTAGAGGAATTGTACCTAAACTGGGGACATCAAAACAAATTTGACAAAGGAGGTTGTAAAGCGCCGAATCTCGTTATGACATCACATATCAACCTTCAATAGTAAACAGAAGCGGGTCCTTTCATTTCTAAAAGGGGGTTCCAACCAAGGAGAAGGGTCCATATATATATGATGTCCCCGTTCAAATGCATTGATCGTCAAAAAAATTATCTAACACCTAGTTCCCCAACCCCCTGGATCCGCCATTGTACATCGTCGATCACTCGGGTAGTATTGCATGACTGAATGTTTAACATTGTAACCGCAACTCAGAATCGAACATCTACTGCGATATAAAATGATTAATAAAAACACACTAGATATTGATGTTTAAGCTGAGTTGCACATAATACAGTTCTCTTCATTCTTTATCCATGTGTTCGGTCATTAAGCGTTTTAAGCCCCCCCCCCCCCCCCCCACTTTTAAATACCCATCAAATAAAGATATGGATGCACGGTGATTCAAATCAAACTTATTAATGTATCTAAAAAGTCAATAGTGTAATGTTCTTACTTTTTACTGTAATATATTCTACTTACAGGTAAAACGAACTAGGTAACTCCAGTGAAACCAAACAGGTATGACAGAAGGATAAGTCTACCTTTCATTATTTAAGACAATACATAATTAATAATTAAAGGTCCAATAAACTTGGCTTATTCTTCTTTGATCTGACCAGAATGATGTGTGGTTGCGTTTTTTACTTAACTTTTACTTTCGAATAACATACGTAATAAGTTATTTTTTCTTCTAAAAAGTGGTATGGCCTAATTTCACTCGAGGGGTCAAAACCCGAAAGATTGTTAAACCGAATGAAATTTTTTGTATTGAAAAGATTTGTTTTTAAATTAGATATCACTGCTGGTGACAATTTTAATAACATTTTGTAAATTGCATTTTTCTGTAACGTAAGTTTGAGTTGAAGCAAAGATTTGTATAGTACTATACAAATCCTTGGTTGAAGCAAATACTTTATCAATTCAAAATGAATAAATTTGTTTCTGAATTGAAAGACCCTCCATAGCTTTACTTCGTATAACGGTATGGCTTAGAGAATTAAGTTATTGTGTAGGACGTTCAGCATACAACCTCACCAACTATACTTCCAATTGATTTCTGTTTGATCAAGCGTGTCCATCTCGGTTATTTTTGGAAAAAAATACTGAATTTTCAATGACTTAAAATCGACATATTTTGACAATAAGCAACTCGACTACAAGTTTAAAAATACGCAATCATATGGTTACAGTGGCGGGTCCAGGGAAGGGTTTCGGGGGTTGGAACCTCCCTTTCTTGGACGATCAATGCATTTCAATGGGGACATATGGTTGAAACCCCCCCCCCCCGGGTTATCCTGGGTTGAGAACCCCCTTTTAAACCACCAAGATCATATAAAATGCTGATACTTCAGATTTTAGAATAAATGAGCACCTAGTATATGAAATACAGGTCCTACCTCTTTGATTGCAGATTACTTCCGACTGTGAACATGCACTCAATGACATGGCATTTAACCTTCACTTTTTTGACAGCTACAAAGATACTTTACGTACTAATGCGAAAAATTTAAAGCTTTATTATTTTTACCCGGGCGTATTCTAGCGAGGATTTATGAAATGGAACAAGAACACAAATTTAGACAATTCTGGTAGTTTTTATAGTTTTAAGTCCTGAAGGAAAAAATATGTAAAATGAAAATTCAAATATGTAAATATTCGTGTCTGACAAGACTAATCTGTCTCTCAATATCTGAAGGATGTTACTCGAGAGATTTATAATACCTTTGGGTCGACCATTTCAGTTCATGATTATTCATAAATCAATTCTAAACATGATTTCTCCCTAGGACTGCAAAGAAAATAAATGTAAAAGAGTGCACAATGCACGCACTGAGATGTCCCACCTGTTAAACTGATCATGGTTGCATTTATGTTGAAAGTCTTTGATATAAAAGTTTAATACAAGTATCGTAACATGATCATTGTAAATGAGGTCAAGGTCAGATTTACCCTGACAGACGAACATGAACACCTTGGAATCGTTCCATTCCCCTATATGAAACCTGCTTTGAACAAGACGGACACACTGAGTCGGATTATATACGTGTTTATTCGCCGGTTATGTTGCAATTAATAGCATGCCTGAAAGAGAATCAGCAAATACTAATTAAAGGTCTTGGATTTGACCCGGAGGGATTTGGTAACGCCACCTCTTCAGTTTCGGATTCGATGCGAACATGCTACAACGGAACTCTCATGTGAAAAATTCGATCACATTTTTACATGAAAATTCATTCAAATGAGACAATTACATGTATCCACCAGGGTTAAGATGATGTGGAATCATATTTTACCATGGGGCCTTCATGTCAACAATGACTGAGGAAAAACTAATAGAAGATAGCCAGCTGTAAAAGACCAACGACATGAAAAATGTCCAACAATTCATGAAGAAAACCAACGGTTTCATTCATAAATATATAAAAAAAAAAAAAAAAATATGACATGAATCAACAACAACCTCTGAATTACAGGATACCGACGGTGACATGGGACAGCCAAACGTATTATGAGTGAACTATAGGTATCCGCGTTTTGCCTCCATAATAGTTCTGCCTATACTACAACTTACTTTTATTAACTGCATTTACTTTTACATACACATGTTAAGCTAATCTCTAAACAATGTGTATTACTTATCTTTGACAACAAACAATTTATTCATTGTTATATATCACATTTACATTACGTAAAAACAACATCTGTTATTAGTCAATGATGTAAAATCATTAAATATTCCTTTTCTACTAAGACTTAACCAAGGAAATCGATTTAATCATCAATAAATAACATTATCTACATCTCTATAGATGTAGGTATCAAAAGCCTAAAAGTAAAGGTGTTACAATAATTTCCTGGATGGAGTGTGTATTTCACTACTATTTTCTTTAATTTTGTGGGACATTATTCTGTACTTTCCTCCATTCTCTATATTTAAGACCCTCATTATTCTTAAATCTTTAAAATAAAAAATGCTAACTTTTCTATATTCATTTTCTTTTTGCCCATTTTTTTCTCTTTTGTTAATCTAACCCAGACCATCATCCACTTTAAAGATTTTCTCGTGACGGTGTAAACTGAAAGAAATCTGTTTTTATGATGGTTTAAAACACCACTATTATAGTCCTTGGTAAATACATTTCCATCAGTTTTCATTGGTCGAGAACGCACGAGATCCCGGATAGAACGAAGACCTTCATCAAGAAAACAAGCAATCCTTAATTGTCAATTATGAAAGGTGTCGACCACACCTTCCTAAAACTGTTAAAGTTATTTCCTACATTTAACAGCATATTCACCGAAAGGTTCTATCCAGTTATATATTTTTATTAGGGGGGAGGGGTTAAACGTTTGTGAAGATTGTCGGTCTAAAGGACACATTAACGATCCACTGTTGGGCGATGCTTATCATTGGCTATATAACTCGTCGATGTCATAAGTGGAGCAAAAAAAGTCGTCCCTTCCGGAGCACCTGCCATCACCTCGGATTTGATGGTGGTCAGTCTGGTAATTGGTTAAATGCATATTTTTTGACCCCAAGGGGTTGATGGCATAAAAAACTTCATTCATGATGAATATGGTATAATACAATTTTTGACTAGATTTAATATTATGAATCATTTAAAATTTGATTTGTATTAATATTATCTACGCCCTTCAGTCTCTGGTGGACAGTTGTTTCACTGGCAATCATACCACATCATATTTTTATGAGTGTTTGTAATGATTTGTTTGCCGCTGAGAGTGATCTGCGTAAATGTCAGTTTTGTCACGTCCATGCATTTGGATGGAGAGTTGTCTCATTGGCACTCATACCACATCTTCCTATATCTATGACAGACATACGTAAACATATAGGTCTAAAAGATATAACTTACAGAAAATGTAAACGAAAGTGTTTTGCACATAAGTATGAATGCTTTTTAATAAAATTATCTCTTAAATTGATCGAAATTTAACATTAGACCATTCATTTTGCTGTGACCGTGAAAAATTGACAAATTGACATGGTTATAGTTTCTACGAAGTGCATCTGCTAATAAAATTAAATGGCTGAATGTACATTTCATTATACGAACTGTGGACATGCATACACAACGCGCATCGTGCGGTAAGGTCTCACAAAAGACCTACTTGTCCACTTGCCTCGTGGCTAACTAAATCAAATAAGGAATTGGTCGAGTTAAATTCAATTTATTATATAAAAAATCTATTACACTTTCAAGTTAGAATGGAGTATATGTCAATAAAAAATATATGTTAGTATTACATTAATGTACGAGGCTATATAATTTTATTGCGGTTGGCTAAAAAAAAAAGCCATAGAATGCTTCAATACAAGTTCTTTGTTTTGGTCTATTATAAACTGAATATTAAACAATATGACAAAATTTACGACTAAGGGAACAACCATTCAACTTCAAAAAGGGGGGTGGGTATGATTTTTTCATAAACAAATAATTGTATTCCCATTTTCATTTTGAGGGGGGGGGGGAATAGTGTGATCAAGCAGATGACAAAATATTATTCTGAATCCTGATTTTCCCAAATACCTTAGTGTTTTTTGGAGAAAAAAAACGGTCGAAAAAAGTTCACGCTTTTCTAACTCAGACAAAAAAAACCATAACCGCCTCATCCCCTTTGAAGTTAAATGTTTGCAACCAACAACATTTATACACAATCCTCTATTATAAATTATAATAACAAGCTAAATGTATGCATCCCTGAATGGTACATAGTCTTTGATTAGATAGTTCCTTCCTACATTATTGAAAAGCATGCAGTGTCCTTTTTACTTTACCTTATGGAGTCATTTAATCTGTTATCAGAAAATATAAAACAAAATATTTTAAAACGTAGAGATTGAAAAATCTAAAACATATAAACTGTTAACACAGAGATATGTCTCGCCCTCGAAACCTAATCACAAGCTGTACTGAATCAATTGTTGACTCGTGAACAGCACGCCCAAGTCTCGTTTCCGCGACTAACGTTGCAGGCGAGACAATATTTTTAAAACTTTATTGCTTATAAATATTCTTGATTTCAAAGCACTTCATTTTTACAGTATATCCATATATGATTTTCCCCGTTTTATTGAAAATAAACATACAGTAAGTGAAATACAATAGGGAAACGTAAGCTGTAACATTCTTGTGAAAACAATTACAACAACAATTTTGTGCATTTTACCCATAAGTCCATATTTTTAAATCATGGCTACGATGAAATGATGACGTGATAACTGCATGTGCAAACTTTGATACTTAACGTACCTCTCCGCGTATGAGAGCAGCACAACCCGACTGATGACACTTCTCAGCTAGTTCTGCTGCAGTTAGTCCGTCATTGTCCGTTATATTAACATCACATCCGTTGTCTAACAGAGCCTTAATCACCTGTAACAAAACAAGGAACTAAGTTTTACATGTATCAATATAGATCTATTATAAGCAGCATTCATATATTAGCCTCCATATGTCTAGTAGTACCATAACATATTCATATTCAAATCAAATCTTTATTGCCATAATTCTCTACTCTAGCTTAGTCAATCAAGAATGAGACAAAACATAAACAAAAGCAATATTTAAGTTAATATGTCTATAAATTTTTATAGGGCTGACGATAAATGTCATTTTATTCTTATCAGTTAAAACTATGAATTGTATTTTAAATTACCCAAAAATCTAAATGAACTGTTTAACAGTATACTGTTCATATATCATGAAGAAGATCTGGGACAATACCCCTAATGCGCCTTGAAATGAGGAACACAAAAGTCACGTGTAAACAAAAAATCTCTGTGTAGTGATATTTGACACATTTCTATGATAAACAAATGACTGAGCTGAACCATTAGTGTTAATTTAGAAAGTAGGGGAACACAGAATAAATGTGTAAAAACCATGGAGCTATTAAATGTGTTCAAAGTATTAAAATTTCAAAGAACTTATTGTGTTAAAAATGGGATTTTTTACCATGAGGAGCCACATCGCAAAAGGATTCTCGGGGTTTGCTAAATTACGGAAAAATGAATCACACTTCGTACCCCGAAAATTTAACCACATATGTAAAAATGTCTCAGCTTCGAAACAAGCCATCATACATATACAAGTTTACGATATGGGCTGAGCAACAGAAGAAAATGTTACCATTACGGCCTATGGAGAAACAATTGCGCATATTGCCCCATCTTCTAAGACAAGATCCAGAGATATCTTAAGATAATTTCACCTTGTACACCACAGAAAATTGTGAAAATGATGGTTAGTAGTTTTTTATTTATACCTAGTTATCATAAATGATTTAAGATAACTATTATTGATAAAGAACAGCAAAAATTCAATGAATTTTTCGCTTTTAAAATCGTTACTGGCACGGGGCTGAACACTTTTTTTAGGCACAATCATAACTTTGTTTACCCCGAGAGATCCGAAAGGAATTGTTTATTCAATTGAAAAAGGCAGGAAAACTTACATGTAATATGAATTAATTGTAAGTAAACATGACACAATATAGTTTTTGTTATGTAATTATCACTCTGGTCTGCAGGAATAGCTGATAATCAAGGGAGATAACACACTTCACACGAGTAAAGTGAGATACATCATCACATGCTTTTATACAATGATTTGACCCTGGTCAGTAGATATCATATGCAAATAAACAGAAAAAAACCTTGTACATGTATTAAGAAAATCATGTATTACTATTGTTAATGCACACGAGCAAACACAAGATATTGTCATTTCTCAGTGAAAAAGGGGGAGGGCCAACCCTCTTGAAAACAATATTGCTATTCAACTACATGTATTAAGCTAGTTAGCTACTACCCATTGCTTCTAATATAAACAGTTTAAATGAAGGTGGCTAAGCCACAAGGGAGAGGCATTTTTCTTTCTTTGTGATAAAACTTTCAAGAATTAGATTTTTCTCTCTCGATAATACTTATGAACTTAAATTAAATGATAACACAGCCTGAGTAAAAAAATTTGTCTTATTTCAGTTCCAGACATATCATTACTATTAAACATGAGATGGCAAACTAAAGGTTTTAAAAAGTCCTGAATAACTGGTAAGCATTTTGATTTATTAGGTAAGCTCTAAATTATTAATTTATGGTATTTGTGCAAATGAAATTACAGTCGGTATGTTATAAATATGCTTATATGAAAACTGTTGCTATGGTCTTGCTATTAAATGAAAAGGCTTGGTTACTGATCTTTTCGACTCAACATTTCGAGTTAAATCTTGCGGCAACTGATTCTCATGTAACACTGCAAACTCTATTTAGCACTATTTTGATCTGTCGTTATTTAATGACGCCATAATACGTGTGATGTCACAATGTTTCCTATAATACCTTATGTGGATTTCTCACTGAGAAAGGGTTTTCACTAAAATACATGTAAAAAGCCTTTTTTTCTCAAATAGAATTATGTGAATGGACAAGTTTTGAAAATTTGCACTTCATTGCACTCTAATTACATAATAAGAATGACTTTCCCAGTAGTTTTGAGGGGTTTTCATAGTATTATTTACCAGATGTCTACTAGTAAGAATAGTTATTTTGGTGGGTTTTTTTTTTTATGAAATCTACATTTTTG
This sequence comes from Mytilus edulis, assembly GCA_019925275.1. NCBI lineage: Eukaryota > Metazoa > Mollusca > Bivalvia > Mytilida > Mytilidae > Mytilus > Mytilus edulis. Next base: position 21,987,502 of record CM034359.1, on the reverse strand, counting down.
CATAATTTCTCTGTCAAAATGCACTTTAAGACACAGGAAAATGTTATGGAATGCTTTAACAGGGTCTGTATATTGTAATTTAAGGTTATCATCAGAAGTTTTGTCCTTGTTTTGACTAGTAAAGGTATACCGGAAGAAATTAATTATACATACACGTTGTATTAAAAATAAATGAATATAGCGATAAAAGTGTCATTGCCATATAGTGCTGAAACGACTTTATTTTTTTTTCAGAAATGGACAAAAATACACAGATTTATTCAGAATGTCATACCGATGAAGATCACCTAAAAATATTTGGAAAAATCAGAACTATGGATTTCAATATGGGACAATACCCCTAATGCGCCTTGAAATGAGGAACACAAAAGTCACGTGTAAACAAAAAATCTCTGTGTAGTGATATTTGACACATTTCTATGATAAACAAATGACTGAGCTGAACCATTAGTGTTAATTTAGAAAGTAGGGGAACACAGAATAAATGTGTAAAAACCATGGAGCTATTAAATGTGTTCAAAGTATTAAAATTTCAAAGAACTTATTGTGTTAAAAATGGGATTTTTTACCATGAGGAGCCACATCGCAAAAGGATTCTCGGGGTTTGCTAAATTACGGAAAAATGAATCACACTTCGTACCCCGAAAATTTAACCACATATGTAAAAATGTCTCAGCTTCGAAACAAGCCATCATACATATACAAGTTTACGATATGGGCTGAGCAACAGAAGAAAATGTTACCATTACGGCCTATGGAGAAACAATTGCGCATATTGCCCCATCTGTTCGTATTTTTTGCATAAGTTATCTTCTCTTGATATCTAACCCAGCCATTTAAAAAAAAGAGGATGCTGACCCAGGATAACTTGTTTAGGTGGGGGAGGTCTAACTATATGGCTTGATAAAAAGGGGGGTTGCAACACCGCCATCCCCTCCGCCCCCGAATGGATCTGCCACATCATTGTCTGGTCTCAGGTTGATTGACTGATTGTGAATATATATGTTATCTACACACATCTAATGATCCAATTACAGGAGACAATACATATCGTCAAGATCATGTTTTGTTGATTGTTGTTTGTTTAACGTCCAGTGGAAAATATTTCATCCATATTCGGGCTATGATATCTAAATTAGTACCAATAAAGCTGATTATTCATCGTAAAATATGTCGATGTAGGGCGGTAATTTGGACTGTCACTAGAGAATGAGAGTATGTTGAAAAGAGCCGAAATATATAAAAAGGCAGTGAATAACATTGTTTCGGCTGGATGTTGTCGTGAATTACCGAGTTATGCACCCTCCTAAGTAATGCTTTATATATTAGTACTAAATTATATTAGTTGGGTTTTCTTTCACTCATCCCCTCCCCCTAAACCCTTTTCAGGCAGAATAGCACTTAACAAACGCCATCATTGGATCTATAAATTGAAATATTTATGCCATACAAAACATCCATAGTGAGGCAGAAATTCTCAATATTCATCATTTTTTTCAAGTTACTAAAAAACTTCGTACAAAACAATTCAAACTGGCGTCCAGTGACTTTGATGAGACGATAAATCTTGGGTGTTGTTCAGTCATTACATGCCGATTTATTAATATTAAGTGTCGTTACCTGTGATAAGGTTTCAACAGGTGAGAGATAACACCTGTCATACCTGAGATTAGCAGGTAATTGTTTTCTTACATTGACACCACCCTCGAAGATAACGGACCATGTTGGTAAACACCAAAATATGCACTTACTTGCATAATGGCAGATTACGTAATTTGTGAAGATTTGACTCGCCCTTGGCTGTACGAATTTCGGATGCTGATAACATCAACTGATAACGACAACTTTGAAATAAATTTCTCAGTAATTAGGATGATACACTAAGAAGTGATTATCCCTGATAAGAGAGAAAATAACAAAAACTCTTAATACACTTTTTTGAAATATTTGCTACTGGACAATCGAATCTACTGGGGTAATCCATGGTCTTCACGTCCCTAATAATATCTTGCCACAGGAAAGTATAAAACCTACTAGGTTGGTTAATTGTCTATTTGTTCTCTTCCATATCAACATATGAACTATTTGCCACTTGACAGTAGAACCTTCTTGGTTAAATCATTGTTTTCCTATTTGTGCTCATCCCTAGTTATATTCCTAATATTTGCAACTGGATGGAATAATTTACTTGGTCAATTAATTGTCTACTAGTTCTCGTCTCTAATAATATACATGAAATATTTGCCGCTGGACAGTAGAACCTACTCGGTTGATTCATTGTCTATTTGTTCTCGTTCCTTGCAATATAAATGAAATTTTTGCCGCTGGACAGGTTGATTAGTATATTTGTACTCGTCCTTAATAATATACATGTAACATTTGCCGCTGAACATTAAACAAAACAAATAAACCAATCATAAACGAAGTTTGTAGAACAAATTCAACATAAACGTAGGTTGACAGAAAATGTGCATTTATAATTAATATTTCTTAATTGTTGATATGAATTTGACGTCTTATAAGTAAATATTAAGATATAACATTAATACCGTCCTTTCCCTTGAGATTTTTCATTGTATTTTATAGTAATACAAAAATCAATCAAATCGGCTATAAAAATCACGTTTTATATTGTATAACATTGTATAACATTGTATTACTTTGACACAAATATCTTTTTATTAGAATTACTCTGTCAGATAACAAATATTTTCAAATAAAAAAAAGATAACAATACTATGATTTTTGGAGGTCTAATTCCCTGTATCACATATCTAAAATGTTTAAAATTCTTCCGGGTGATTGTAAATTCTTATGTCCTTAGCCGAGACAAAACATGTATTTGGTGATTTGGTTCTTTTTATTAGGGGTTGGGGTCATCTTTTGTAAACTATTGACAAACCCATACCAAAAAAACTTCAGATAATTACGTTAACCACCATTATTATAACCATTTCAAAGATTATTTCCTTTTGGAGAGCCAACAAAAGTTACTAGTCGAGAAGTACTACTGTCAGTTTTTCAAAAGTTGTCGATAAACGTTAAACAACAACAAAAATCAATCAATATTAATTGTTGCTACATTTGTAATGCCAGAAAATGTATTTCATAAAAAGAGGGTTGCAGCTTTGTTTAAGTTTCAGATTGCGTATAAACAGAACTAGCAATTAGAGTCAAACGAACGACTTCTCATGAGTATTTAACTCAAAATGTCCAGGCACACTTATCGTATTCCCAAACAAACCACATGGTTGCAAAATAACATTTAAATTATAATTTCTGTTAAATTCAGCATACGATTTTTTAATTTGTTTCTAACAATAAATGCCAAAGTTTAATGTGATAGAATCACAAAATGTGGACAAATTTATCCCTTGAGAACAATCAGAACTGAACTTCACTTGTCATATCAGCTTCGTATATACGGTAAAACCCGCTTAGTGCGAAGTTAATAATTAATGAAATGGAGGTTTATATACAATATATAAAGCTATAATAATGAAAGACCCGAAAGGCTGGGTATTAGAGGACTGTTACAGCCTCGGTTCGAGAGATAGCGTTAACTTGTCTTGAATCAGACAGGACGCGTATTAACAGATCCTTTAATGAGTCAAACGAACGCCTTCTCGCTTTGGGTGTTTTTGTTAGACAGCCCAGTTTAAAAACTAAAATTATTTACAAAACTACTAAATATGCTTTACAAAACTTACTTGAATAACGAATACTACATGTTTACCTTAGGCTGCTTGCAATCCTCGTTTAAATAATAAAAGCATTTAAACAGATTTATTACTAAACGTGTTCTCAGCCTGAATATGCATGATATATTTGCCACTGGACATTTGCAAAACAAGAATTAAATCAACCGAAATTAAGCATGTTGCATCATACCTGATACAAAAACCAAAGAAACCAGGGAGTTAAATTAAAAAAATTCATAAATGGGCATGAAATATTTGCCACTGGACATTTGTAAACAAAAATTAATTATAAGTTGCAATAACTTGTTTCCCAATCCACTATAATTAAAAATTAACTTCCTAAGATATTTGTCACTGGACATTTGCAACCAAATTAATCAACCGAATTAAAGCATGTTGTGTCTTACCTGATTGTTACATGCACAAAAGACAAAGTCAAAAACAGGTGTACAACTTCCTGATCACAGGACGATAATAAATATCAGTTCATCACGTAGAGATAATATGCAATTTTACAATGTCATTTAAAAAAATAACAAATTGGGGTTATCTACCAGAAAGGTGTGAAAAAATGTGGTTTCGACAAGCAATATTATAATAAAGTGATTTAAAAACGTTCAATCGTTCAAGAATTCTATCGAAGGACAGAAAACAAAATTATTGAATCATGGTCGTATTTTCTCACGCCTACAAACATTCGTGAGAATATAACCGTTCTCAAAGTTTCTAGATTGAACCGTTGATGACTGTAACGTCCACTTGCCGATGTTTCAGACGTATTCAACATACAAGTGACTGAAGATATACGTAAGGGACAACATTTTTTTTAATCGGCTTAAAGACGAACCAATTAATGTAAAACTGAAGACTGAGCTCCACGAACCTCGCCAAAAAACGGGGTATATCTCCTGAATGGTAAATAGTCTCCTCCACATATATAAATTTGTCATTTCTATATCATAAACTACACAAACAGAAGCCAACGTAATCTATCATAGCTCTTGTTAGATAAACACGAATACAAAACAAACATTATAAACGTAATTGCTTTTATAACAAACTAAATATAAAATATATCTATAGGCTATAAAAGGTTGTGAGATTGCTTCCAGGGACCGTCATTTGGTTGTTTGACACTGAACGTCCAATGGCAAATATTTCAGGCATATCATTTTTGCTCCCAACAGTTTCATGAATATTTGTATTAAAAATAAACATTGCACTTCTTTTAAATGGCATCTTATAAAATGTACATATACTTTATATAATCAGTTAATTTTATCAATTTTAAAGGTCTTCCGAAATAAGATGTATACCCTACTGATCTAATGTAAACAATAGTATAAACATAAAAAACATATATATATCTCTGATTTTTGATGGAATAAAGATTAAGGATTGCGAACCCTGCACAATTTTTATGCAATGTCGAATCACTGATTAAAATTACGTCGTAGAAGCATGCATATATCCATGTTTAAGTGGGTATCAGCTAATAGTATGATACAGGTAATAGATGCGGATCCGGGAAAGAGGGCGTTCCTAACAAACCCCTTTCTAACCAGCAAAAATATCCTTTCTAGTAACAAATCTTTTTAAAAAAAAAAATTGTTGCATCACTGCTCTTGGTGCTATTTTTTACCACTAGACAATTACGCATCCTCACATTTTGTTCGAACCCTGATCCGCTTCGATAAAGCAAAATAAGTAAAGAAATAGATATGACTCGACTCTTATATATCAGCAGTAAATTGCGAGATAAGATTATCAAAACTATCATACATGCAGACCATTTAATTTTGTGCCTGGCTACGCCTTTAAATTGCAGGATACTTTATTTTTTCGTTTTACATTTACTCCTACACTAAAGACATGCTTTAAATACCTCACTTAGTATAAATGCACTCGATTTCATGGTTTTTTCCGTACCCCAAAAACAATAATGAGATCAGTCAGAAAAAAATGGGACGATTAACATAAAAATATTAAATAAAATCATCAAAGTTAGTATAAAACTACTGGTACCACCATCACTGACGATGAAGAATCACAGTGGACTATTAAGGACCGGCTTTCTAACGTTTGGAGATCTTTGGACTGGGGGTATAAGTTGGGGTTTTTTTTACATTTAAAAAAATCTGTGTACCACGCAAGCATCAAAATTTTAGAACCGCCATTTACCCCCAGAAAGATCGTTCCTTTACTTCCAGACACAATCTAAAGAAAAGTAGTTGTAAGGGTATATGTCAACGAAACAGCAGCCTCCCGATACATTCAAACAAATAACGGTGTGGGGTAAATGCTAATGAGACATGCAATAACCTATGGGCAAACACAAACCGCAAGGCGTATTTGTAACGAAGTACCCTTTTCAAATACGATTCTTTTTCCTCAATTTGACATGCATTTGAATTATTAAGAAGCAATCAGGCTGATATTAAAATTTAGTTCTATAATGAATTAACCTAGATTTTGAGGGCATTTATGACTTTATAGATAGAAAATAAGCGTTCAATGACATTTTACTGAATTTATTGGCCTGCATAATATTCTCAAAATCAACATAAGAATATTTTAATAAAAAGGCTACATACTTATACCCAGAGACATATATTATATGTTTCTGTTATACCTAATTGTGCAAAAAAATCCTATTCTAAAGACATGAATCAAAAAATCAAATTATTATCTTTACCTTTTGAAATGATGTATGGTTATTCCAAGGTTAGAACTAATTTTGACTTATCACATCAATGGGATGACATGAAAGCAGACGACAGCTTGTGTGACGTCACACAGGTAAGAAAATTGTCATCAAATAGATCAATGAAGGGAAAATCAACTAGTCTACCTTTTACCGTGTAGAAATAAAGAAAACCTCATTTATCTTGTTAAAATCATCTGTTGCAGGTTCTATTCAAACAAAAGTGAAGATCGACAAATTATCTACTAAAAGACAAGATAAATTAAAACAAAAACATATGGTCTTCAGATATATGTTTCCAGATTTTTAAAAAAGAGGGTACATGTACCTCAAAGTAAACAGTCTATGTATTAACAATAGATGTATCTACATACCCCTCCCCCTTTTTCCACAAACCTTACCTTACCTCTGTATCTTTAACCCCCTTTGTAGAGGAACCATACGCTAGTATGTATAACTTGTGGTCTTTCTTATATACAGTGATGCCTCCACCAAATATGTTGCAGTGCTGAGACTATTTACACAGTGAAGTCCTACCCACACACAATGCCTAGTCAGTCTTGCAAATGCTTTCAACAACAAAAAAACTTTGCGAAAATTTTGATTAAACAGCCTTGACCTTGTAAGTTGATGGTACCCATGACTTTTTAACTCAAGGTCATCGCGCTGACTATATATATAGACAGAACTGGCTCTATTTTATGCAAAGAAGGTTCTTAATTTCTCCATTTTATCCATCTCAATTTTTTTTTCTATATATACAAAATCAGGCTAACTTGTACATGTAATATAAGTATTAAACTACTGAGAAAGTAAGTTGAGAAGATCTGCGCTCGATACAAAAATAAGAAGGAGTATATGCCATATTGCCAATGAGATAAATAGCAACCAAATACAAAGAGCAATGTTTAGAACAACTACATTGTGTGCATCTGACTGTTTGGATATCAACAATGAGCAAAACCCCAATATTGTATAGTCGGTTTTAAAATCGAAAGGCGACATGCGAAGCAATTCAGTTGAATTTCTACCGAACGAATTTGCGAAAACAATGGCAGACAGCAAGAAACGTAAACCACAAATATAATAGCGATTGAGAACACATGACCTTTCTCCCGAAACGATAGGCCAGTAATAAGGCGAAACCCCAGGTAGTATCAAAATTTGTTTAATTTCCACCCTAAACCCGAATAAATATCGGCTGTTCAACTATATGTTAAGATATCAGTATGTTTTGAGACTCAATATATATCCTTTTTTGTCTATTTTTAAACATTTTGGCTAAAAGTGTCTGGTAACAGATTTTCCCACACCTTCGATAATTGATCCATAAGTATCGCTTATTTTAATGATAGTTTTTAAAAATTTAATTTAATCAAAAGCCGCAAACTTAAACACCTTTGAGATTGATGTTGGCATTGATTATAGCTTGCGACCAGTGTTTAAACTACAAAAAGGAACCGATAGAAGTTATATGCACAGATGCTGCATGTTGAAGAGAGGATAAATATTCTGATAACCTTGTCCTGCTTTCGGAGGTAAAAACAGCATAGGGAAACTAAGAGTAAAACCATTAGTCGACAGGATATATTTGTTTTATTAATAATCTTGTACTGCCTACCTGGTTTTCAAAACAGCATTGAACACGTTAAATAAAACCCTTGGGCGATAGAATGGATTTTCTAAAATCTTTGACCTGTCTACAAGGTGTAAAAATAAAAGCCTTTGAACTTAATTCAAAACACTAAGGAGATAAGATAGTTTTTCTAAGAATTTTCTTGAAATATACACATGCTGAATACAACTGAATAAATACCATATATCATTGACCTACTATTTGTTTAACATCTTTAATCACAAACTTAAGCAATGCAAAAGTGTTAATGTCAATAGTCAATAACTGAGAAGGCGAGGTTAAATAATCTCAATTTATGTAGATTTGAGATGTTCAAATGGTTATACAACTTCATACAGTGCATACCAAATAACATTGACCTACAACGTGTTGTTCTTTTTAAACTTACATAATCACAAATTATAACATTGTTGACACCGCCGCCACCGTAAGCAGCATATCTTATTCTCGCCTTCGCCTCCACAAAGTCAAAATAATTTGAAATAGTTTTTATAACGGTAGTAATCACCTCACCTAAGTCCTTAGTGACTTGTTTCTCTCAGTTTATATATTTCACTGACATAACAGTTTTTTCTCACGATACTGTTTAATGTTTGGTAAACAGTGTGTTTTGAAGTTAATACCATTGTTTTCAATTGTTTTTTGTGTATTTCCTAAAGATTCAAACATTACAGTAATGTTTTATCCGGTGTACTGGACTTCGTAACTTGAATCAAGACAGAAGATCATCAAACTCTAAATCATAAACCAAATGTTGTTAAATATTTGAACATTAAGTACAATCATCTCTTCAAAATTAGGTTCAAAGGTATGTCGACTGTTTAAAGCTGTATATATTATATTATCTTTTACATACAATACACATCAGAGAAATCAGTTGAAGTCACTCAGTTCATAAAGGCGATTTTTTTCTCTTGTCTCTCTGGACATTCTAACGCTACTGCTCTGAATTCGTTTATTCAAAAAATAATTAAAAAAATCAACATTTTAGCGTCAAAAAACGTTTTTCTTGATTAACCTCCAAAACAATAATGAATCTATCGAACCGAGTATAAATTCTGGTTATATATATTGCTTTAATAAAACGGTCTTGTACTTTTGGGGATCAAAGACACAATGGCCTTTTACAAGACTTTTCAATTGTATGACATACGTCAATTGTATGACATACAGTCAGCCTCGAGTACAAGTATTGTACATAACAATTTGAAGCCCTCCATTAATACCTCATTACTAAATTCAATACCTCAAAATGTCCCAGTTCTGCAGCATTGTGAAGTGGACTTCCTCCTAGATTATCTAATGTCACTTTAGCGCCACCTTCTTTCATCATCCATGCCACAACAGACGCCCGTCCATTGGTTGCTGCAAAATGAAGACAGGAAGCACCGTCTAGGTCACGGTCGTTGGCGTTGCACCCTTGCTCTTTGACCTGTTGTATACATTTTTTTCTAATTAGTGATGCTATTGTTAAGACTTACATTTCAAAATACATGACCAAATAAATTGTAAGGAAACAGAATTATTAATTTGTCACTTCCTTTTCTTTCTTTTTTACATTTAAAGTGAGGCCTACTAAATTTTCACTAATTATTCGCTTAATTTTTACAATGCGGCTTTTGCTTTTTTAAAGTTACATTTTTATTTGCCTCGTCTTAGCTAAAAAATACTATATACGTCCAATTTCTTCGTCGTTTCCTAGTTTATGCTTTGAAACAATGCTAAGCAAGCCTCTTATTTAAATCTTTAATAATATCACTAACAAGAACACCAATGTCATATCTTATTGGATGTATAAATATAATTTTTATTTCTCAATCATAATACTGACCAGCCATTTGACAACGTCTAAATGTCCCCCTTGAGAAGCTGCGTGTACATAAGACATTCCATCGAAAGATTTCATTTTCATATTTGCATTTTTCTCCACTAAATATTTGAGTATTTCTAGATGTCCATATTGACAAGCGAGGTACGCTGGTGTTGCTCCATTATCAAGCTGCAAATTAATCGACCTGAAATAGTAGTTCAATATTATTTTTTCAGAAAGAGTGACCCAGCGTACGATCCAGTTCCATGCAACCTTTTAACGGATAATGTAATTTCAATGGTATTTCAAATGCAGTGCATTGCAAAAATGGTTCAATCCAATTTGATTGAAATATACATACGTATGATGCGTCCAGTTTGGTTTTTTTTTTTTTTTTTTTTTGTTATTTGCCAATTTACAACACGACTAAACATACCATTGAAAGTTAACTTTGTTTTAAGATTTAAAACATGACAACATATTTGTTTCTCGTAGCACCCCCCCCCCCCCCCTTTCGAAAATTCCTGCATCCGCCCCTGTAAATGAAACCATCGCGCTATATTTTATATGAACTGTCACTCATGATCATACTAGTCAGCGTTTATATGTTTTGTTAAATAAAATTGAGAATGGAAACGCCTTATAATATGCATTATCTTAGAGATAAACTGAGAACGGAATGAGGAATGGGTCAAAGCAACAACAACCCGCCCCAAGTGCAGAAAACAGCACCAGGCCATAAATTGATCTCCACAGGCGCGTAGCTCCCTATACGCTAACACGCAGTTGCGTGCACATCGATTCGGCATGCAAAAAAATATGCAAAATAAAAATTTATAGATTGAATGTTAAAGGAAACACCTATGTTGTCACTTTTTTAATTGATGAAATATCACTAAATAACGGCATTTGGTTTCAAAATAAAAGTTTTATTGGAGATTATGACAAAATCGGACAGTAACTGGTATCTTTTTCAAGATTTGAATTTGTAATACTCAGTCTAAGACATGTAGTTTTTGGAGCACATTTTACAGTGTACGGTTCAGACGTTGCGCACGATATTGGTGTCACTTTGGAAATATGGGTTAGAAAGCGGGTTATTCAAATCCAAGCTCTTATCCTATACAATAAATATCCATGTTATGCATATCATTCGAAAGGAAATAAACCACAGAAATCAATAACATAGATGATTTTGTGCTTTGTCTATTTTTTAATGAAAACTTTGCTCATTTCGATGCCTATAACGTCATTTCAAGGGTGTCCTGCTGTTACAATTTTGTTTTATATGAGTCTTTAAAATCCCAGTGCGGATTCATTAGTAAGTAGAATTGCTAAAAATTTTGCAATTGTTTTGTATACATTTAACCTAAAATGAAGTAATAGACGTTTTTGATGTTAAGAGAAGGAAGGTCGTCAAAAGAGTTTAAAATAAAAAAGAGAAAAAATGTCCCAATTAGCTGCTCAACCCGTAATTTTTTTTTCTGTCTTCACTTTCATAAGATATTATGGACGAAAATGGATTTTAATAATATCAGAAAAATTATACATGTCCCGAAGAAGCTATCTGAAGTCATCATTAAGTAACTGCGGTCTTATTTTAAAAACATTGTCATTTTTCCCGTGTCCAATAAAATGTCCCGATGGACAAAAAAACACAAAGAATAATTCAGAGGCTTTTTATCAAACGAAATTCTACTATATCTCAATTTTTTAACACCTGTTTACTGATATGAATGGAAAATACATTTAATTTCCTTTAAAATGATATGATATGTACTTTTGTTTGAGTTGCTGTTAGAAAATCCGAAACGATCTAAGATGTCCAATGAAATGTCCCCGTAACCGTAATTTGACGTTCGCGTTATAATAACGTTAAACTGTATACGTATTTTCTTGCATATTTGGCATAACATAATTTCATGATATTGTATGATCTATATAAAATAAAGTTCTCGTTTAATATGCATTAGAATATAGATCTGCATTGTTTCAAGGATATAAGATGTCAAAATATTTAACTCGGATACGTCATAAAGACAAGGCCTCGGAGCTATAACAAAGAGATAACTTACTAATGACCACACTCCCACTTTATAAAAGCATGCAAGATACATTGAAAAAGAAAATGCGATCAAAAGTGAAATCTTCTTAATTATCCTCCTAAGCCAGATAGTATCTGTAATTCGAAGCTATACACATGAATAACAATTCTCACAAAAATTGTATGAGAAAAAGTACACCTTAGTCGTGAACATTTCAGTAAAACGTGCAATCATTTTTTTTTTTGTCGCATCGACTCATTTAACAAAACGTTTTATCAGAGAAATACTTGTATGTCATAAACATTTCAGTATAGCTAACGATAATTTTTTATCTACTGTGAGTAGAACAATTCCTATCATCTACCTAGCAATATGTGTTTGAAAAATAAGGTTAGTACGCTTAGGAGTAGTGTGGCAGAATGAAGATTATTTTCTCGAATCTCCAACAGAATTGCCTGGTACATAGGCATGTGATGAAACTAGTATATTGAAATTTGAAACTTTTCTTTTACCATAATTTGAGAAAGAACGAAAGAGAGAGAGTGAGAGAGTAGTTGTACGACATATATGATGGATAGCACACAAACATGTAGCAGCTAGCTCCAAGGTATTAATTTACAGACATTCCCAACTCATTCTAGAAAAAAAAAAGCAACCAATCAATCTGCGGTGTAAAGTAGATCTTTTTTTTTTTATCTTCGCAGAATGCCACAAAACATAGCTTGAATTTTAATTCTTACATCGCGATGACCGTGAGGGCATTCCGATGTATTGTTGCCATAGAGATTTGACTTTCGTTTTTGACTGGTAACCGATCGTATAAATACGCGGATATCATCGAGTGCAAAATAATATTTCTTATCGCTTGTTATAAATTCACTTCTTCAATGAATACTCATAAGAACAGAAATTTATAATACGAAAATATTATGTCGTTACAAATATTTATATGCATTAAAATATGCACACGTACAGAAAAATTGTGTTAACGCATGCGGAAGAATATCAGAAGAAAGTTTTTTTGGGAAAATATGAATGTCTACTCAAATCCAATCTATTGGAAAAATCGAATTGTTATAGAAGAGTGTCCATCATGCACTTGTACTGCACTTTTATTAGAATCGTAGAATAGAACATTTGATATACAATTGGATGAAAAGTATACATACATGTTACTGCTATATACAATTATAAATATAATATATAACAACAAACCAGAGTATATGCATTTGTATCACCACAATATAATAGATATTAAAGCAGTGAAGTTGAATTCCTTGTCATTTATTCATCATCCACGCACGAATTGTCTCAGAAAAAATATATCTCTGTACATAAGCCTCCGTTTTTCGGTATAGAAATTTGACTTTTTTTCTGAGACAAGTGCTTGTGACCATCCACAAGAACTAGCGGTCATCCGAGGTTCAGTACTTCAGTACTTTGATTATACTTTTAAAACAATGTAAAAACGAAACCAAAAAGATTGAAACCGAAAACATAACGGTCCATAGTTGTTCGCTTGAGAAAACACTGAACTATGTAAACATGCACATATAGCAGTTACTTAAAAAAATCACATCTAGTAAAAAAAATAATTGTATTATTCAAAATCGGATTTCGACCTGCTGGTAATCTGTGATGTAGGTATTTGTCTGTGTAAAAGTTTTCCATACTTTGCCAAATTCTTTAATTTCAAAAATTAAAAAAAAAGTATTGATTGCCGACCCTTTTTTGAAGCTTGAGTTTGTGAAAAAATATCAGACGAAAGGATAGCTTGCTTAATATGTTTCCGAAAGCAAAAACAAAACAATACATAATCACGGTTCTCATTTTCACAATTAGGTAGAATATGTGGCCGTGTAAGACCAATTAATAATTTCTATATGCAAACAACAATGAGCAAAACCCTAACCTGATAGTCCGCTATGAAAAGCCCCGAAATGACAAATGTAAAACAATTCAAACGAGAAAACTAACGGCCTGATTTATGTGCAAAATGTGTAAATTCCTACATAACATGAATTTTCTTAATTATTTGCCTGGTAAAACAATCCTGATCTAAAAAAATAATCAATGAAAACGTTTTCTTTTTAAAAAAAATAATCTAGACCCCGACCAACTTTAAATCATTGAAAGTTGGCAACGGCAACATAAGAGCACGTATTTCTTTTTCAAACATGATGCACATTTTTTAAAGTTTTTTTGTTAGAGATTTTTGAAATCGAATGATAATTTATAGTAAACATTTTCCATAAAATCGGGATTGATGTTAAGATTGTGGATTTACTTATACGTAAAAATAAATAATATGAATTGTAATGTAATTATAAGTCACTGTTTAAGAAAAATTAAATAAAACCAAATTCTTGGAATTTTATATTAACGTTATAATATAATAGTCTCAGGATTAAAGTGTTGATAAAATAAGATTATAAAAAGAAAAATAGCTTGCGATATACTACCTACATCTTTCACATAATCAAAGACATATCAAGAAGCATTTGAATATTTATTGAGGGAGCGAAATTACCAAATAACAACAAACATATGCAAACGTGTAATTGGGGAGAAGAGACAGAAACTAAAAACGAAATATTTACAATTTCACTAGCAAAGATAGGAGACGTCTTCTGGGATAGAGAGCATTGCTTAATTTTAAGAAATAGAAGAAACTGATTGTTGAAGGCCGTGCAGTGACCTATAGTTGTTAATTTCTGTGTCATTTTGATCTCTTGGGGAGAGTTGTCTCATTGGCAATCATATCACATCTTCTTTTTATATATTTAAATCATTTTACAAGACATCAAATTGTCATTTTGTGCTATTGTTGCAGACAATTCTTCGCAAAATAAAAAAATGTTCATGTATCTAAAATTTTGTTTTAATTCAATGGAATTTTGCATTTGCACCGGCTTGAAAAAATAAAACCATATAAAGAAGCAACTTCGGACATCTTTTTACTTTAAACGGCATTTTCAAATGAGTAGAATATAATGTCAACGTTTGAAACTTTCCGTGGAACAACGTCAAAATCGTCGATTTATTAGGAACGTCGTGTAACGCTGAGTGGCACCAATACCGTGCGTAACGTCTCATCAGTTTGGAATGAGATTTACCAATCGGCATTAGAATTATCAGAACCCTTCGATATCGTTGAAAATATGCCGAGGCGATGTGGTCGACAGACTACCAGAGCCAATCACCCTGTCAACACGCCAAAATAGTATTGGAAAGTCTCATTATTTTTTTTGCGTTCATAGACCATATGATAAGGGAGCTAGAGAGTTGAATCGCGTCTAGTATTATCAGAAAATCGCTTTTTTGCGCTGTATCTGCTTCATCGTGTTGCAAGAAATATAACAAACAAACAAATCTCAACATTGTCTGAGACATACGAAACTGACCTTTATAACTATTTTGATATGAGCGTCACTGATGAGTCACTGATGAGTCTTATGAAGACGAAAAGCGCGTCTGGCGTACTTAATTCCCTAAATTATAATCCTGGTACCTTTGATAACTACAGGCATGTCATTTTGACGAATTCAATTGGGAGGTCGCTCGATGCCGAACACGTACGCTGGTTTATAACATCTCGCGAGTGCTACCATGGAGATCTATCAGTGTACTACGTATGTTGAAAACAAAAGTACGATCAACAATGACCAACAACAGTTACTAGCATTACTGCATATTCATCGGGATTTCAGTGTGAATATTGACAATTAAAGTAATAGAGAAGTTTGTTTCTGCCTACACAGCTACTTTTGCATAGGTACTATTTCTGTACTAAAAAAAAATGCAGTACTGGCAATTTACTTTTAATATTTAGTACTATGTCTTTACTTTAAAACTATTGTAATATTTAGGTACTTGTATTTTCGAGTACTTGATTTGTACTAAATATTTTAGTACAGAAATAATACAATATTCCATGTTTGAAAATCATAACTTTAAGAGATTTGAAATAGAAAAACTTTCAAAATGCTAGAAATGTAACGGTAGTAACCAAAAATCTAAAGTACCTAAATTTCTAATACAAATAAAGTACTGTAAAATACAGGTACCTAAATATTACAATAATCCTCGAGTAACAAAATAGTACTGAATATTAAAAGTAGATTTCCAGTACTACAATTTACAGGGCGGCAAACTGCCTCCCCTGAATTTTCTACACCAATTTTTTTTTAAGTAATAAAATGAAATACTGACAATATGTACACGAAGAACTTGAATTTATATTATAAACAACACAAGTTTACAGTTTTAACAGTGTTATCATGATACGTGACATATCTGTTATTTTCCGGGTTTTTGATCGAAAGTGAACCGTTTCAGTATTTAAAAAAAAAATCATGTGGCCACCCGTCTGTTATTCAGTATTCGTTCGAGAACACATATGAAACTTTGCAGCAATGCTTTCGACAATTTTGAATAAAACTTAACTATTCACATTTATTTAGGGGCTCAATTAAGCAGAGGAAGTTCCCTTTGTATTGTGAATCTTTTATAATATCGGAAATTTGTTACCGGCTGAATCAGCTGTTGGGTCATCTCAATCGTACGAGAACATTATGTTCAATGCCTTAGTAGTTAAAACACTCCCATTCGTTGTAGCAGGGACTTTCTATACTAAGTATATACTAGTTTAGAAAGTCCCTGGTTGTAGTTATATACATGTCTGTTCAGCTTTCAACAATATTGAAATTCAAGGTCCTCGATCAAAAAAGATATTGCGTTCTATGATCTTGCTGTATATATTTTTTTAACTTACCAGTTTGATTTCTAACAAAAATATCTTTAAATACAGATAATAATTGTTTGCATAAAAATTGCTTCCAGGATCCAGCAATACTGATGTTTCTTTGAGTAAGGAAATCGAAGGAAAACGGGTGATTTTTTGCAATATCGAGAAAAAAATCCGCGGTCACAATGTATTTAATGTTAATAATTATAGGTCAAACAACGGCCTTCAAGACGGAGCCTTTGCTCACCCCGAACAGCAATCTCAGCTTGTTTTTGCACAAAAAATAAATGTTTCCAGGTTCAAGCATACTGATGTTTCTTAAAGTAGGGAAATAGAAGGAAAACGGGTGATTTTTAGCCATTTTACTGAGAGAGAAAAAAAATCGGCGGGGGGCTGCGACCCCCAACCCCTCTATCTTGGGGCCTCAGTCGGCGGCCCCCAAACCCCTGCCTCCCCTGAATTCAAACCCTAGTTACGGCCCTGACAAAGTTTTGGTACAGAAATAGTACCTATATGCAAAAGTAGCTGTGTAGACCCGAAGAGCAGATTTTGGACAATTTTGAGTAAATTCTGTATCACAAATACGTGTTGTTTATGTATTCCTCTATTCAGAAGATTTATTAATAGTTTTACATTCATAAATTTTTTTAAAATTCCTATCTACATATAGCTTCTCTTTTAACCGTCTTATGACCGAAAACCGAAAAAAAAACCCATTTTTCTGCATAAAAGGGTCCCAAATTTTTTTCGTCTCGCTCCGCTCGGCGGTAGTTGCTTGCACATCGTTTCTTTCTAGCTACGCCCCTGCTTCAGCACAGCGAAAAAGTCCCACACATGGAGGCGGACGTCACACTGGTCTTCGATTAAAGACTTATTGCATATATCTAAGTGTTTGTTTCGATTTATTTGCCTTCCCCTTTACGTACTGTATACCAATTACCCTACATCTCTTATTTACAATGACTTAATCAACACATATAATTCTATTTATGGCTTGATATACATGTACTCAGATATAAAATGTTGATTTAATGTAGATATATTTGATACAGATTGCGTTATCCTGAAGTTATCTATAATAAGTTTACACCTAAATATTATTTTATATTCCGCATGTACTCTCAAATTTTCTCCTCTGGTCGGGATGTTGTCTCAGGCTTTGACAAAATCCCTATATTCATTCTTAATTTATTAATTTGAATTCATTTGCTGAAAGACCCTCTAAAAATCGTTGAACTATATCCTTTTGCTTTAACCCTTATATATTTTGATGTAAATTATATACACTCAAAAGGCTAACATAGACATGAGTGAATTTAATATACAAGTACCGATTTCATTTTAAATCCATGTACTGACCAATGAGTTTATAATGATACTATTGACATGCCAGTATAGTCCTATCTAATCTGAGATAAAATAAAGATTATGAAAATACTGTGCGGTTGGTCCATTCAAAATTAAATTCAGCAATTCAAGTATCCAACAGAATCGTGTTTGCTTGAATAATTTCAGTGCATTTAAGTATCATGCTTCGTTTTTTTAGTCTGGTTCGACCCTGTCCCAAACGGAGATCCAGCTCAATCTCTCATGTTATATAGAGGGGACCACGCTACAACGAGACAACGGAGACGTATACTACTCGGTAACATTGTCCTTTCAATTAGCCGAGCGAAAGTTTGACCGGGCGAGTGCTTAGTAAACAGTAATAGTAGCTATAGGAACATGTACACTATTCTGGCAAAATCTAAGGAGTAAAAGACGCTGTGTAGTACTACTCTAAAATACCTTTGATTTTATTGAAATGATTGAGAAAAGTCTTACATTTAAATATTTCACAAGTATCCATATATACATGTATAAGAGAAAATGAAATTTGAACAATTAAAAGTGAAAAGGGCGTATATATGTGATGCTAGGATAGTATTGTTAGTCAATCACATACGAAGAAAAACATTTAACACCAGAATTCTAAAACGTTGTGTCAAGTTTATTATATATAAATATATATGAAAATATAACTTCATGGATGTATTTCCGCACTCAGTATTGCGTGTGGATCATAGTTTAACACATCTCATAAACCATTGAAATGATAGACATATATACAAGTACATGTCTCAGATAAGCGTAATTTAAATAGATTTCATACTAAAGATTTCAAAAGTGATTAAGGTTATTACAAATGTATAAGTTGTTTGATTAGCCACTTGAAATAAAAAATAAATAGAGGTTTCTTTCAATGTCATTTTATGAAACTTTTACAATGTATTTGAACCCATTGGTTGACAGATTAAGCAAACATACACATGTAAAGGGGTTCGAAAGGAAGTCGTAACTGTGTGTTGTCACCAAAGCATTTTACCAATAACAAAGGGGCGGCCTTAAAATGGGATCCGAACCAGGATTTAAGGGGAGGGGGTCCAACTATATTTCCCGATTCAAATGCATTGATCGTCCCAAAAAGGGGGGTTCCAAACCCCAGAACCCCATTTGGATCCGCCACTAAATAACATCTTACCAGTATGGAATTTATAAATAAAAGGTTTATTACAAATTAAGGTTTTCCTTGATGTACACGAACGTAACAAAATAAGTTTCGTAACATGCTATTTCCTACCTTAAGTCTTAAGAATTCTTAAAAATTTCTAGAAAAAACACTATATGTAAAAAACAGATTGACCCGGTATCTTATGATTGATTGGTGTTTGATTAACAACCAGTGGCAAACACTTCATGTTCAGGACAACTCGAGAATAAACTACTACGGTCTGTTTATTGGAACAAAAAAATATGCTTGAACTCTAAATGGTTGATGCTAAGCGTCATAGGCGGATCCAGAGTGCTCTTCCCCCACCCCTTTCGTGGAAAAATTTGGTTGATTATATAGGGAATGACTGGAGCGGGCACCCCTTAGTTCAGTCAGCGCTCCCCCCCCCTCTTTATGAAAAGTTCTGGATCCGCCACTGGCTTTGTCGTTTAAAACTATATTAACTGTAGATGAAAGTAGCTACATGTAGTCTGCTTTCTTGTGTATCATATGTACTTAGGTCAGTTTATCTGAACATTTTCATAACATTTATATATAACATTGATACTAGTCAACGGTATCTAGTCAACAATGAATTGATTTCATTTCCCAAGTTGAAGGACAAATCAAGTGTATAAAACTATAAAGGAATGTAATTATGCCCCATTTATAGGCATAATTTTTTCTGGTCTGTGCATCCATTTGATCGTCCGTCCGTCTGTCCCGTTTCAGGCTTAAGTTTTTGGTCGAGGTAGTTTTTTATGAAGTTGAAGTCCAATCAACTTAAAACTTAGTACACATTTTCCCTATGATATGATCTTTCTTATTTTTATGCCAAAATTAGAGATTTAATCCCATTTTCATGGTCCACTGAACATAGAAAATGATAGTGCAGATGTATTATGGACACATTCTTGTTTTTACAATATATTAATTAATGTCATGAACATACATTTTGAACGTACAAGAAAGGAGATCTTTAAATTTTAAATCATGATCACCATGTGGAAAATATTTCAAAAATTATGATAAACTATCACTTCATGTATATTGTACATTTGTACATGTAAAAAAAAATGTACTTAAAAACTACATGACTGTATAATAGCAAGAATCAAAATACTGTCATTACTGAAGAAATGCATTTGTTGTAAATATCAACACGGACAGTTAAAGTGAATGATGCCAATTGTTTAAACTCAGGGATCCTCACATGATTCCATTTAATGGTCATGGTCACTGTTTAGTTTTAACATGCCTATTAAGGAAATCCATAAATTTAGACATAAAATATGAAAATTTGAGTTTTTGATTGATTAATTTATTTCATTTTATCACTGTTTGTGCATGAAAACTGGTTGTCCTGTTCCTCCTGGTCACCATGTCGGTGAATTTTGAGTGCACATTGTAGCTACAACTAAAAGTTTTAGGTGGTTTAATTTTTTTCATACTTTCTTGTAGGGTAGCACCTGGTCACAATATATATCATATAACATGTATAATGTACCTTTTCAGGGACATGTCAAAATAATTGGTGAATTTATACTGTGAAAAGGTCCATCAGGAAACAACATATATTCAAAAAGTTTAATACATGTACAATGATGTACTATGTATACTATATTGAAAATGCATAACCTGTTTCAACATCATGTACCATAACTATCACTATCTTTTATAGTCCAGTCAATCTAGCATAAATTTGATCCTAACCCGAAAGTAATTGCAACAGAAGAGTTTTAAGTTGTAATATTTAGCATTGTACCCCAAATATACTCAGAAAAAAGTCCCATAAAATCTAACGTGAGGAAGACTAAAAAAATCACCATTTAAAATTCCTATGGAGATTTGCATTGAAAAGGGAGATAACTCTTACAAAAAAGGCAGAAATATCAATAAAAATTGATACAAAATTATAACTTTACTGCTTCTATTCATCAGATTGTATTGATTCTTGATTTTTTAGCAGTCCTTAGAGTATAACAAACAACTCTAAAGGTGTTTTCATATCTTTTATCAAGCTATAATCTAGATTTTCGTACTTCATTAGTTGACCATTTATTGAATTTTTCAACATGTCAAGGTAAAGAATCTCAAATCTAATAAAAAATAATTAAGCATGTATTCTTCTTTTTGTGGTTTAAAGTTTCCTTAGATAAGTAAGTTGCTGAAAAAATATAATGTACAGATATAAACAATACCAAATTTTCACATTATTTTTTCAAAATGGTCACAAAGCTTCAAATTTGCAATTTCTTTAATGAAAAATGCACGAAAAAATAAAACTACCCATAACACTTCGATTTTGTACATTTCATGAGTAGAAGATTATGTAATTTAGTCAAATACAAACTTACAACCACATCAAAGTATCATACTTTACATAAATTTCAAGAAAAACAACCAAAAGCTGACCAAAAAAAGACTCATTTTTGCAAGAGTTATCTTCCCTTCCAATGTTAATTTCCATAGGAAATTAAAAATGCTAATTTTGAGTTTTCCTCAGTTTAGATTTTATGGGACTTTTTTCTGTGTATATAAAGGGCACAATGCTATAGATTAGAACTAAAACATTTTCTGTTGCAATTAGTTTGAGGTTAAATCTTAGTTTGACTGGACTATTACAACAGGAATACAAAATGTTCATTACCAATAAGAGGATGACAGTTATTGTACCCTTTGTCATGTTTGTGGTTGGAGTAAGGCCATCAGTGCCATACATGTATATAAAATAGATACATACATGTATAAAAAATTAGAAACATCATATAATTTCTTTTAAAAATTAGATGGATTCAGAGGCCTTTATTGTTAAGTTACTGACAATACAATGTTTTTTACTTGTCTTGGCAGTTGAACTTAATCCTGTAGACTGATGTTTATAAATGCAGCATTTCAAAAGTGTTACATTTGTATCTAATATAATACAAGAATTATGTATTCAGATAATGATTTTTTTTTATAAACATACAAAATTTGTCAGAATACTGGTCCTATTAATTAGCTAGCAGTTGGAAAAGATTTTGGTGCAGATTGTTAAACTATTTCATCCTTCTTGGCTATGGACAGAAATATAGAAATACCTTTGGACAAAATGTTGGAATGCTGAGCAACCAGAATGGCAACTCATGATCAAATGATGCATATATGTGGCTCTTGCAGATCTTAAGCTTTTTCTTATGTTTTCCATGCAACTTTTAGAACTAGTTAGAAACTGCTTTATTTATTCTGTCTGCTTTAAATTTGCATGTACTTATAATCTAGTTTAGAGCTTTACATGTTTGTGCTTGCTTTTATATATGAACATTTTTGCTTATGCAAAATAGGTGATTTACTTTGTATCTCTTATGTGTAACGTAACGGTACCCAAATTGCACCGAGTACCCAAATTGCACCTATTTAGCAAAATTAGCAGCGAAAATCTTACAAGATTTCATAGAGACTAAACAATTTGTATTTTTATGATTTGATACTAAGCACATCTTTCAACATATGTAAAACTATTTAGATATACACAAAACGTTCACAGTACATTGTATTTATCAACAGATGAAGTATTTACTGAAAAAGCAAAATGTACTGAAACGTCATGCGACGTCATTAAAACGTCATCTTTTTAAAATGAGCAAATACAATATGTTACAAGTATCCATTTAAAAAATAATGAAGAGTAAGCATGGACTAATATCCAATTGTTCAAAGTATTTGAAGAAATTAAACAAAAGCTCTGTTATTAGACTTTTGACGATGTGAATTTAAGCATGGATGCAATTTGGGTACTCCTCATTTCAGAATCATTGATGGTTTGGAGGTCAGTTTAGACCAATTTTTCTATGATTCCATATGGAATAAAAATCAAATTGGTGTACCTTTATAATAAAGAAGGATACGGCTACAAAATAAACACAGAATGGACATTTTTGTCTTTATCATAAAAAAACGTAGACGAAAAAACTGTCAAAATAGGTGCAATTTGGGTACCGTCACGTTATGTGTTTTATGTCATATCTTAATTGTATGTGATGTCATTGGTACATATGTTATTAGTGTCAGCAAAGAGCTCTACAGAGCTTATCACATGTTTATAATGTTTATGTAAGTTACCCAGACTTAAAAATAAAATTTTATATTCTATGCTAGCAAAACGTTAGTAGTTCCAGGAACTTTTAGTATAACAGTCCCAGGAAGTGCCATATTATACTCTTTTTTTGTACTTGTACCTACCGTGGAATTTCAGTGAGAATTAGTTTGACAACTTTCAAATTCCCTCCAACTACTGCAAAGTGGAGACATGTAGCCCCTTTTTTAGTTTTCAATAAGAGATCACAGCTAGTATTGTCTATAATCCAATGCACAACCAAAAGCTGTCCATATAATGCAGCAATATGAAGGGGCGTGGCTCCAACATCGTCACCTTCATCAATATTTACTTGAGTATTAGTCCACAACCATTTCACAATATCCAAACTCCCTGACGCCGATGCCTCATGGAAGGCCGTAGATCCAAATTTTGTTTTCTTCGACACGTTAAACTGTTTTGTATTTACAAGATATTCAACTAATGTCACGTTCCCACCCCTACAAACATAATGTAAACAATTGGCCCCATCGTCGTCTGTCGTGGTTTCGTCAATATTTTGTGACTGGATGAAAGTCAGATCACCCTTCTTAGCTGCAGAAAATATCCCTTTCATTTCTATGTACACAAAATTGACATTCTTTATGTCGAACCAGTTTATTTAATTTCAGTAATGTTATCTGATCTATTCGTTGTCATCTGTCCAAAATAACTCCGGAAGTTTATGTAGCCGGCCTAAAATTGAAATCGGAGACGGACATTTCTGGTTTTGCCGGGTCCCGGTAAAATGTTCACTCACAAAAGATGAATGTTGAGAAAGTGCCTCACTAAATTTTAACATGTGTTACAAGCACGTCTGATACAAAGTAAGAGACTACTATTTGAATTTTATGGAGGCTTTTAATACAAATATGAATAATTCAGAAAAAAAACTTTTCAGCAAAATATGTACACTCAGGGGCTTCATCATCGCGGGCTAGATACCCCATATCCTTTGTTTTTCTATTACAAATATGTGTGTATTTAGGTCTCTGCTTGATTCTCTTCGTCAACAGAATGGGAAGTGGGTGTGGTTGATTAAAAAAGAAATTTGCTCTTAAAATAGCTTTCCAAACTAAAGGAACAAAGAGAAACAACCGTCAACAAATTTTCTTTTTTCTTAATGGAAAACGAAATATTTTGTCACTGAGTGATTTCGACGCCCAGCAATATCATGTCCATCAAGCTATTAGTATTATTTATGATTGACTGTGTGAAATATCTTTTACGTGGGGGTATGTTCTTGCATGTATTTTACTTGATGGATTTTTTCTTATTCAATAGTTATTTGTTTAATAGAATATGTAAGAGATGTT
>CM034359.1:21913980-21962796 GCA_019925275.1 Mytilus edulis | reverse complement strand
CGTGTTGCTCATGTTATGGTAGCACTCCACAGTTAGAAAATAAAATTAAAAATGAGCCACAAAATGTTTTATCATCTCCTATTCCTGGATTTCTAATACATTAACCCAACTGTTTGTGTTGTACATGTGCATATGTATGTAATCAGCATATTCCATAGATTTGATTTTCAAAAGTTAAAAGAGTGAAAATTAATTCCTTATATGTGTATCCATGGCAACATTCTGCATTTATTTACCATAAAATATTGCAAAAAGGGGGGTTGACATGTCACATATCCCCCCAAAATTTGGATCAAACTAGAATTTCAATGCCTTTGAGTGATACCTTTTTAGAAACTGTTTTCATAAATCTTCCTAATGATCAAATAAAAAATGGGTGTCTTTCGCCTCATTTTTTCGTAAAATCCAATCACAAAGTTCGTGCGATAAAAAGTTGGGAAAAAAACATTACAATAATTGCCGGACCAATGTATGGTAGGGACATGCAAATACGGACTGTCATGCAGACAACAGCCTATATTACATACATTACATAACCTTGATGTTCATATAAACCCAATACAAAGGCTATTTTAATACTCAGCTGTCCAAAAATGATTTTTATTGCACACTAGCTCTCATATTTGAAAAATCCACAGGGGCCAAAATGCGAAACTACACATCTAACTGTGGAGTGCTACCTTAAAGCAAATACGGTAAATAGTCTAATTAGGTAGGTCACATCCATGAAAGGGAAGGGGATTGTAGTTACGACGCAAGGAACATATCCGATATCATTTTGTGAAACGGTTATTCCATACTCGTGATGGCGTCCGTAAAAATTACGAAGGGATGATTTCAACTTCACCATTTGAAACTCTTGGTTTAATAGCTTCCTTGTAAGCAGCAACCCTCTTTTCAAGAAAATTATGATAAGAAATGCAAGCACGGGAATATCGATCAAATGGGAGATAAATACCCCTTATGCGGGTGCTGCCGGACTTTTGCTACTTAGAAATGGAAAGTTCACAGTTAGAAAGCTGAAATCATCTCTTTTGTCATAAAGTTTTGTTTTCAACCGCCCCTCATTGTCAATTTTTAGGTGTAAGTCAAGGTATGAGGCCGACTTAACTGTATCTGTTGTATCCTTTATCTCTAGTTCGATAGGATAGATGTGTTCAACATAGTCAACAAATTTTGAATTATTTAGTGAAAGAACATCATGTATATCTGGAGCCTGTTGTTCAGTGAAATTGTCGTTTGTTGGCCGTGTGGTACAAACAGGCACTTATCGTTTCTCGTTTTATATACATATGTTAAACCGTTGATTTTCCTATTGGAAAAGGCTCCGTGTTGAAGGCCGTACCTTGACTTATAGTTGTTTCCTTTTATACACTGTGACATGGATGGAGAGCTGTCTCATTGGCACTAATACAACACCAGGCTGAAGTACGTTCACTATTCACTATTCACTATTCACTTTTTTTTGTTCTTCATAATTAAACATTATAAGGTATGGGGAAATCTGTATTCAGAAAAACAATGTTTGTCATCTGCTTGACCACAATGTATTTTTCCCAGCAAATTTGGAACAGAATATTAGTTAGGACCCCCCTTGAAATTAAATTGTCGTACCCTTATTTCTATTCAAAACACAATAAGTCATATCAGTGAAACAATACAATTGATTAACAACTCACAAATTAAAATTTATTTAAAAACAAAAAAAACTAACAAAAACAAAAATAATCACTAACAAAAACAAAACAAAAAAAGAGTTCATAATCCATCATATCGTTAAAGCTGCATACATTTGTATTTCTTTCAAAGATGTCACCATATTTACTATTTTCCTAAAACGAAAATAAATATTCTAATTAAATTTTTTATATCCATTACAGAAAATTCGGATATCCAATACAGAAAATAGTAAAATTTCTACCTAAATGCGTCCTGTCGATACCTATATTTTGGTATTGTACAGAACTGCAACATTCAGTAACTGCGAATACTCTCGGATCTTTACTGTGTGTCTTTTGTAGGGTGTTTATTTGGGGCTTTGTTTCGTATGACGAGGTATAAATTCCCTTTTCAATTAATTTTCAAAGCTTGTCCTTTTACTGTACGGTTACACCAATGACAACGGTATGACGAAGAAAAGAAAAAGACTAAAAGAGCATATTTTTTCCAAACGTATATAGCATTGTGGTGTTGCTAAAATATAAGAATTAGTACAATAGCATACTGCAATGGCATACCGTTATTATACGAAGCACTTGAATGGTTGATTGTTTATGACGCTGACCAGCAGAGTATAAAGGATTATTGGCAAAACTAATTAAATAATAAAAATTTAGTTCGAATTCCGCCGTTCGATCTTAATCGACAAAACTTGTTGTTTTGATACCGATGGTTGGTATTTCTTTCCGGGTACCCTTACTTCCCCCAATATGAATAACTGACCACCAGAATGTAGCCAAGAGTGCTGAAAGTGGCGTTAAACGCCAAGGATCAATCACGAATGAAATATTCCAGTTATTTCGAACAATTAAAGAAACTCACCGAAATAACTCTCCAACATTTGCACATCTCCAACTATGGACTTTAGGATTCCTTCATCTTCAACCATATATCCTTCAACTTCATTAATTGCTGCGTCTGTTAAAAAAAATATTTATGATATAGCCTTATGATGTTAAAAACGTCTCAACTCTTCTGTCTCAATGTGTTTGTGTATATAAACGTTATACGTCCATTAGAACAGTCAAACACCCATAGAAAATTCCAAAGCTTATTGCTCATAAATATAAACTTAAAAATTGATATGATACAAACAAGCCTATGTCATATTTCAAGACGAAACTAATACGTACATACAAATGCGTGTTTTTGTTTTATTTTATTTTTATTTTTATTTTTTTATTTTTTTATTTTTTTTAAAGATGAAAAATTTTGTAAGAAAAAGAAAACAATAAAAAAGAAAATAACATACCAAAACGTCCCCTAATTTCAGCCAACTGGATTTTCAACTCCTCGCTATTTGCCTTTACATTCAAATTTATGTCTAGTAAGCTGAAAGTCGTGTATTGACTGGACCAACTGTCTTTGAGATAATCTACATCGTCTTTAATTGGTTCTAGATCCCCCTTTCCAGGAATTATTTCTTCAATCTTTTTGAATCTTTTCTCCATAGCCTTCGACTTTCTCTTCATATCTTTAATTAAACATTCTGTTTCTGGAAGTAAAAGTTAGTTAGAGATGTATATAGTGTTGCTGTCGGGGAATAGAGATTTCTTTATTGGAGTTAAAAAAAAAACAATCTAGATTTTTTTTCACAATATGAGATATAACATTATTTGAGGAAAAAAGTATATAGAATATATATTTTTCAACCAGAAAATATATTATAACACTGTTTTATCAAATACCAAAGTTTCCATAACGATCTTCTGTTACGAGTAATAAATAAGCGTTGATACCGATAATGAGGGAATGGATAGGGTCCTTCATTTCTTTAATCTTTAATTTTTATACCATTTTTTCTACTCTATAATATGTTTTCCTCATTATTCTCTATTCTTTATATTTTAGCATCTCGATATTCTCTATTTTTTTTTAAATATTTTATCCATTTTCCTCCATTCTTTATATATGTTTGGCCATTATTCTCTATTCTGTAAACCCCCATTCAGTTCATTGATGGGGTTTTACATTCACTTATCTTTCATGTTGAAAACTGAAGTTTTGCCTTTACATTTATGAATTACCTGAGTAAAAATTTGAAACAGCAGACATTTCTCCATCACCTTCAATACATTGGCCGAAAACTGTATTCATTTCTGAAAAATAATTAGGTGAAATTGTAATAAAACAATATCAAGCAATCAATTAAAAGTTGCTCGATAATTTTTAAAACGTGCAAATCATTTTTTTTATGGTTAAAATTTTGTTTTATTTGTGTTTGGTTGTATAGTTGTCTTATTGGCAATCTCCTTATGTTTTATATATAAAAGCTTGTCAGTATCTGCTTTCATTTATATAAGAAACTGTCATTGTTTTGCCAAAAACAGTATAGGGAGCGAAAAACATAGTTTTGTTCACCATGTCCCCCCTTTTCTCCACCTTCTATGCTAGAGTACTTTACCTTTAAATTCTCTCTTTAGTAGTTTGTGTTGATAGACAGCTGCAAGGAACAATGCACAAATCAGAACACTCATTATGATCTCCTGACAAGTATAAGGACATCCAAAAGTCATATTCTGAAAAAGAAAAAAAAGAGTCTTTCATACATCAGCACAAATATATATCATATCCCATTTGTAATACTGTGTCGTTCGAAGTGGTGATTTTTATATAAAAAATAAGAATGTTGTATGAACTCTCCACCACAGACCAAAACATAGAAGTTTACAATTGCGTTCAACAATGAGCATAACCAATACAAATGGATTATCACTATACACCGTACCGTGTTGAAATATATGAATTCTAAATCCCGACACCCTATTCATTGCTATCAGTACTGCAGATGTGACAGACCATGGTAACAGATAGCTATTTCATTATGCAAGTAAAAATACACGTAGATTTGTCTAAAGGGAAATATTTGTGATTTTATATATTTTTTTTAAAAACAGTTAAATCGCTTGCATTCGGTATCGACTCGTTGTGGGAATGGTTATAATATTTTAATGAACCTAAAATATAAGCTAAGCTTAAAATTAATTGTGACAAGCTCTAAAAATGAAATTGCGACATCTCAATTTTTTTTTAAAAAGCCAATATAATACTTCAATGTTATGGTGTGAACCCTTACCTCGTAATCTATAAATTCTCGGTCAGCGGGGTCGAAGGTGAATACTGGTTCCATGCTGAAACGAACAAAAAAAAACGGATTAGCATATAACAAACTTAATTTGCTGCTTGTATACATATATACATGTATATTTTATCTAAATAAAAATGAAAGCTATATGTACAAAATACAGTTACGTTACTGATTATGTAACTATAGTCGGTCGGGCTCAGATGCTTTTCACTGAATTTTGTGGTACTGAAAATTTTACCGAGTTTTGTATAGTATCAAACAACAGACACGTACAGTATATGTTAAACATGGATGGCGATGAAAATCCGTTCGTATCTCTTGCCTACTATCATGAATTTACAAAATAGTACATATTATATATCATTTCTTATTTTATTTTAAAATCATGAATTATTTATCATTTTTCAATAGAAATTCATAACGGTAACAGTAAAAATGGTATTTCGGGATTTGCACAATATAAACACTGGTGTTTTGCCGGTAGTCTGATACAGATGGTTTTTTTTTATATGGAATTAAGATATTCTGCATGGTTAAAATATGTTAAGTAATTCACTGTTTGAATTATCAATGAAACTCTGGATGGGGGTTAAAAAAAGAGAATAATGCACAAAGAGCAAAGTAAAGAAAAGTAGGCCACAAAAATAGAGATAAATAGGCAAAATTTACAAAGAATAGAGAAAAGTGACAGTTCAAAAATTCAGAATGCAGTTGCAAGTATTTGATGAATCCAAGCAAACACGACTAGTTCATTAGAGTAAAATAGTGTTGAGGCTTACCTTATTTTATCTTCTGGATTATTAGCAGACTGCAGAACCATAACTGTTACCAGTGATGTCAACCATACAAAGACAGCCATGGCGAATGTTGATGATAAAAGTGTAACTTTTTTACACGATATCAGCAAACTAACAACACAAAGAAGACAATCCAAAACACACGCTTCAGGTTGTCGCGCTGTTGCGGTTGTTAATGAGGTTCACGTAACGTCACAGTGACTTTTACTTTGTGACCGTTACATGCACAGTGACGTCGGGCAGTCCTTTCCGTTTAACTTCATGGGGTATACGATCGAATAAGGCAGGTATAAAGGGATCTACCTTTATTTATGAATACAAATAGCTGCAAACATCGGTGTACTTAAATGCGGATTTCTTTTAAACTGAAAAAAAAGATTGCATATAATGTTACAACATCGTTTATTTTTTCAATTAAGGAAATAATTTACATTGGAAAAAAGTTCAAACTTTGTTATATCAGGATTGATAAATCAGAATATAATGGATTGTTTTAAAAGAATGGTACAGTAATTTTTCTGGGGTTTTTTCACGAAACAAGAACGATAACTGTAAAATGCAGTTAATATTAAACAATTTTATGGAATGTTGTTCATGCCAGTGACAAAGAAAAAGATGGGGTATGATTGACAATGGCGACAACTCTCCACAGGAGACCAAATGACACAAAAATTAACAACTATAGATCACCGTACGGCCTTCAGCAGTGAGCCGTTGATTTCTCCTAGGGACGTTCACAACTTACGATTCATATCTATAGGCACGAACACATTTGTAATAAGGAAAACACGTTTATTTCTTCCGGAATACTATTTTTTGGAAAGGAACTAATCAGCAAAAATGAAAATAATATAAAATGAAAGGGTATGATGAGGATCTAGTAGGGTTAACAGATAAGAGAACGAAAATTAAAAGCTAATAAATAGTTGACACAGCATAGGTTTCTGACACAGAATGAATGTGTTCTAATGAACTTAAAATTTTTGTTTTCTCTTAGAGCAATTCACTATGTTGTTGAATATTAATCCTCTCAAAAAAATGTTTGAAGAAATTTTCTTTTTTATTTATGAAATTTCAAATGAGAAAAATTGAACCCAATTTTTTTAATCACATTCCTCTTTCCCTTATTCCAAAACTAATCTCAATTAAAATTTCTAATGGAGTTTGCAACAATAACTACTCATTTAAATACATCATAAAATATTAAGATGTAAAAAAAACTGCTTGTTATCACTGAATGGTAAAGATTATTTTAATTTATCAGTTGGTAGTAAAAAGTGAATATACATTGTATATTGTATATAACAAAGATTTAAGTTGATTCTGGACAAAGAAAGATAACTCCAATTAAAAAAAATCTTGCTATTGCACAATATTTTGCAATTAGATATTTCTTGCTTACTATTCTGGACAAAGAAAGATAACTCTAATTAAAAAAAAATTTGCTATTTCACAATATTGTGCAATTAGATATTTCTTGCCATTGCGCAATACTGTGCAATTGAAAAGACTTGCTATTGCACAATACTTAATATAATAATTTTGGATCCTGATTTGGACCAACTTGAAAACTGGGCCCATAATAAAAAATCTAAGTACATTTTTGGATTCAGCATATCAAAGAACCCCAAGATTTCAATTTTTGTTAAAATCAGACTAAGTTTAAATTTGGACCCTTTGGACTTTAGTGTAGACCAATTTGAAAACAGGACCAAAAATGAAGAATCTACATACACAGTTAGATTTGGTATATCAAAGAACCCCATTTATTCAATTTTTGATGAAATCAAACAAAGTTTAATTTTTGACCCCGATTTGGACCAACTTGAAAACTGGGCCAATAATCAAGAATCTAAGTACATTTTTAGATTCAGCATATCAAAGAACCTAACTGATTCATTTTTTGTCAAAATCAAACTAAGTTTAATTTTGGACCCTTTGGACCTTAATGTAGACCAATTTGAAAAGGGGACCAAAAGTTAAGAATCTACATACACAGTCATGACAGTTAAATTCGGCATATCAAAGAACCCCAATTATTCAATTTTGATGAAATCAAACAAAGTTTAATTTTGGACCCTTTGGGCCCCTTATTCTGTTGGGACCAAAACTCCCAAAATCAATACCAACCTTCCTTTTATGGTCATAAACCTTGTGTTTAAATTTCATAGATTTCTATTTACTTATACTAACGTTATGGTGCGAAAAACCAAGAAAAATGCTTATTAGGGTCCCTTTTTGGCCCCTAATTCCTAAACTGTTGGGACCTTAACTCCCAAAATCAATACCAACCTTCCTTTTGTAGTCATTAACATTGTGTTTAAATTTCATTGATTTCTAGTTACTTAAACTAAAGTTATTGTGCGAAAACCAAGAATAATGCTTATATGGGCCCTTTTTTGGCCCCTAATTCCTAAACTGTTGAAACCTTAACTCCCAAAATCAATCCCAACCGTTCTTTTGTGGTCATAAACCTTGTGTCAAAATTTCATAGATTTCTATTAACTTAAACTAAAGTTATAGTGCGAAAACCAAGAAAATGCTTATTTGGGCCCTTTTTGGCCCCTAATTCCTAAAATGTTGGGACCAAAACTCCCAAAATCAATACCAACCTTCCTTTTGTGGTCATAAACCTTGTGTTAAAATTTCATAGATTTCCATTCACTTTTACTAAAGTTAGAGTGCGAAAACTAAAAGTATTCGGACGCCGGACGACGACGACGACGACGACGACGACGACGACGACGACGACGACGACGCCGACGCCAACGTGATAGCAATATACGACGAAAAATTTTTCAAATTTTGCGGTCGTATAATAAAAATGAAGAATAGAGAAAAGAAGGCAAAAATATTTCTACTGTCTCATTACCCGCCGAATATCATTAAATTGTTATCCCCATATATATTAATGGCTTTCGAAACTGAGATGCCGCTGGGATGATTGTTGAACGTCCAGTGGCAAGTATTTAGAAATGCATATTTGAATTAAGGATGAGAAAATGATTATATATTATGAATTTACTACAAACCTTGCTTCGACGCAGGGCGGAATTTTGGGGTTCGTGTTGTTTATTCTTTAGTTTTCTATGTTGTGTCGTGTGTACTATTGTTTTTCTGTTTGTCTTTTTCATTTTTAGCCATGGCGTTGTCAGTTTGTTTTAGATTTATGAGTTTGACTGTCCCTTTGGTATCTTTCGTCCCTCTTTTAACGTACTAGTTCACAATGTAGGGCCACTAACAGTGACTCATTATACCATACACGGAAACACTATTCCGACTACAAGCAGACCAGTGTATTTTTACTGGAATGAAGTTGTTCATTAGTATTTGGCACACAATGTTGTTGAGGTATGCAGTTTCTGTTGTTTATCATTAAAATTAGAATAAAATGTCATCCAAATAATCACCATAAGTTATTTTACACTGAAACACAAATAATTTCAAGTTTCCCGTCGGCCGGGGCTTTTTATAGATTGGTTAGATGATTAGTTCGTGGTATGTTTTTTTAATTCTCATTTTTGAATGCCATACTATTACATGTCAGTGTGTTTGTCTCTGGTGGAATGTTGTCTCATTTCAAATCCTTCCACATATCCACATTCAATATTGAGGAAATGTTTTCCACCTGACACTATCTGCAATCTTAATCTTCCAATTGGAAGAGAGTTCTTTAATATTATGAGGGGATGAAGGAGGAGGAGGATGACGACGAAGATGATGATGAATCGGTATTTAACATCCAGTAGCAAATGTTACATGCAACTCCAAACAAGAACATGTTAATTATGATAGGAAAACCTGATTTGAACTAGATAGGCACGCTGGCACACATTTTACTTCAACGTGCTAGATCACAAAGTCTGCAAGAAGACTTGGCGTTCTATCTCGATAAAGTATTCTGAATACGAAGCAAAAGTTCAATGTAAAGTGCTTAAAAGAAAGAAGTAGCAATTACCAATTTCGAATTCTTTTGTTAGGTCTGGCTTGTATCGAATCTACACCCTCCACTCACTCAAGACAGACTGGGGTGGTCAAACATAACTTGTATCGAATCTACACCCTCCACTCACTTAAGACAGACTGCGGTGGTCAAACATAACTTGTATCGAATCTACACACTCCACTCACTCAAGACAGACTGAGGTGGTCAAACATAACTTGTATCGAACCTACATCCTCCACCCACTCAAGACAGACTGGGGTGGTCAAACATAACTTGTATCGAACCTACACCCTCCATCCACTCAAGACAGACTGGGGTGGTCAAACATAACTTGTATCGAACCTACACCCTCCGACCACTCAAGACAGACTGGGGTGGTCAAACATAACTTGTATCGAACCTACACCCTCCACCCACTCAAGACAGACTGGGGTGGTCAAACATAACTTGTATCGAACCTACATCCTCCACCCACTCAAGACAGACTGGGGTGGTCAAACATAACTTGTATCGAACCTACATCCTCCACCCACTCAAGACAGACTGGGGTGGTCAAACATAACTTGTATCGAACCTACATCCTCCACCCACTCAAGACAGACTGGGTTGGTCAAACATAACTTGTATCGAACCTACACCCTCCGACCACTCAAGACAGACTGGGGTGGTCAAACATAACTTGTATCGAACCTACACCCTCCATCCACTCAAGACAGACTGGGGTGGTCAAACATAACTTGTATCGAACCTACATCCTCCACCCACTCAAGACAGACTGGGTTGGTCAAACATAACTTGTATCGAACCTACATCCTCCACCCACTCAAGACAGACTGGGGTGGTCAAACATAACTTGTATCGAACCTACATCCTCCACCCACTCAAGACAGACTGGGTTGGTCAAACATAACTTGTATCGAACCTACACCCTCCGACCACTCAAGACAGACTGGGGTGGTCAAACATAACTTGTATCGAACCTACACCCTCCATCCACTCAAGACAGACTGGGGTGGTCAAACATAACTTGTATCGAACCTACATCCTCCACCCACTCAAGACAGACTGGGGTGGTCAAACATAACTTGTATCGAACCTACACCCTCCGACCACTCAAGACAGACTGGGGTGGTCAAACATAACTTGTATCGAACCTACATCCTCCACCCACTCAAGACAGACTGGGGTGGTCAAACATAACTTGTATCGAACCTACATCCTCCACCCACTCAAGACAGACTGGGTTGGTCAAACATAACTTGTATCGAACCTACACCCTCCGACCACTCAAGACAGACTGGGGTGGTCAAACATAACTTGTATCGAACCTACACCCTCCATCCACTCAAGACAGACTGGGGTGGTCAAACATAACTTGTATCGAACCTACATCCTCCACCCACTCAAGACAGACTGGGGTGGTCAAACATAACTTGTATCGAACCTACACCCTCCGACCACTCAAGACAGACTGGGGTGGTCAAACATAACTTGTATCGAACCTACACCCTCCGACCACTCAAGACAGACTGGGGTGGTCAAACATAACTTGTATCGAACCTACACCCTCCGACCACTCAAGACAGACTGGGGTGGTCAAACATAACTTGTATCGAACCTACACCCTCCACCCACTCAAGACAGACTGGGGTGGTCAAACATAACTTGTATCGAACCTACATCCTCCACCCACTCAAGACAGACTGGGGTGGTCAAACATAACTTGTATCGAACCTACACCCTCCGACCACTCAAGACAGACTGGGGTGGTCAAACATAACTTGTATTGAACCTACACCCTCCACCCACTCAAGACAGACTGGGGTGGTCAAACATAACTTGTATCGAACCTACATCCTCCACCCACTCAAGACAGACTGGGGTGGTCAAACATAACTTGTATCGAACCTACACCCTCCGACCACTCAAGACAGACTGGGGTGGTCAAACATAACTTGTATCGAACCTACACCCTCCGACCACTCAAGACAGACTGGGGTGGTCAAACATAACTTGTATCGAACCTACACCCTCCGACCACTCAAGACAGACTGGGGTGGTCAAACATAACTTGTATCGAACCTACACCCTCCACCCACTCAAGACAGACTGGGGTGGTCAAACATAACTTGTATCGAACCTACATCCTCCACCCACTCAAGACAGACTGGGGTGGTCAAACATAACTTGTATCGAACCTACACCCTCCGACCACTC
This sequence comes from Mytilus edulis, assembly GCA_019925275.1. Lineage (NCBI taxonomy): Eukaryota > Metazoa > Mollusca > Bivalvia > Mytilida > Mytilidae > Mytilus > Mytilus edulis. The sequence goes on along the minus strand of CM034359.1, from coordinate 21,951,029 downwards.
AAGACAGACTGGGGTGGTCAAACATAACTTGTATTGAACCTACACCCTCCACCCACTCAAGACAGACTGGGGTGGTCAAACATAACTTGTATCGAACCTACATCCTCCACCCACTCAAGACAGACTGGGGTGGTCAAACATAACTTGTATCGAACCTACACCCTCCGACCACTCAAGACAGACTGGGGTGGTCAAACATAATTTAGATGTGTACCAGTTGCATACATTGATAGGAAAACCGAAGGGCAGAAAATATAAAATAATGAGTTACAAAACTATTTCTTTTTCGTGTATGTTTTTTTGGGGGGGATCTTTGTTTGTTATTATTAGTGGTAAAACAAATCATGCCAAGCCCTTCCCCACTTGTTCACTGTAAGATACTGTCTGCTGTTTACTAGTTGTGGTTTTTTTTAGTTGCTATGTCATCGATGAACTCAGAACAATCTACATCACATACTATTTTATAACATATAGAAGCCTGTTCAGTGGTTGTCATTTGTTGATGTGGTTCATAAGTCTTTTTTGTTTCTCTCATTTTTTTATATAAGTTACACATGTAGATGGATCAGTTTTTCCTGTTTGAATTAATCTAAACTTGTCATGTTTAAGGGCATACGATACAGTATTGAACCTGTAGTTACAAGTTGATGAAAATTTGCATTTAGGCTATTTTTTACCTTATTAAATCAAATATGTAATAAAAAATATACCTTCATGTGCTACTTTTTGAGTAAAATGAGTTCAAAATTTTGTATATTTGCTCAAAATTCAGATTTGTGTCCGTATTTTCTTTTTCGAAAGAAAGACATAACTTTTTTGTTTGAAAAGATAAACACAAAATGGTTTTTGTTAAGTAATCGGTAATTTCTGTATTTTATAAGTATCATTAAAAATTATGCAATTTTTATTCCGAAATAACTCTATATTTATCAAATGTTCATGAATAGAGGAAAAAACGTCATTTTTTGCTGCATGTTTATCAAAATTAAAAAATTGCGCTATTTATAGTTTTATAAAATTTGGGTCACATAATCTCCTTGCAAAATGAAACAAATTGCTGTTTTAAAAAATAGGGGTCCATGCACTCGTTTTCAAATTAAATCAGTTTGAATGATAAAAATCAGTTGAAAAATGCATCTTTTCCCGATATGTCATAGTTTGACGTCGCTGAAATAACATTTTACGTTAGCAACGTCATTACATTCCCTGTAACTGTATCGTATGCCCTTAAGGCAACACTTTGACCTATTACATTTTAATGTTGTGTTGTTGTTCTCCTCTTATATTTAATGTGTTTCCCTCAGTTTTAGTTTGTTACCCTGATTTGTTTTTTGTCCATGGATTTATGAATTTTGAACAGCGGTATACTACTGTTGCCTTTATTTGACCTATCATTGTTTACTTTTAATATATTGCGACTAGGAGGGATAATTGTTTTATTGGCACTCATACCACATCTTATTTCTTTTGGTTGTTGTTTGCTTTACATTCAGTGGCATATATTTCATACATCATGTACATGTTCAGGACGATTTAAATTATATTAATAAATTCTATAAACACCAAATAAATTTAAAAATATAGGATTTTTTATTATAAACTATATGCACATACCCCCGTTATGCAATAAATGACATATTAAAAGTTTATAATTACTATACAGGTAAAGAAATAAAAGGTAGATAAAAAATCGTTATAATTACAATGTGCTGTTTTCATAATAATACAAAACAAGAAAACAAAATACATGTAATTTTCATAACTAAAAAGATAAAAAATGGAGAAGAAATGCTCTACCTGAATAAAATAAGTGAGATATTTTCTTCGTAAGTAAAATTTATATTACATATCAAAATTTATTGAGAATTTCTAAAAATAAATATTTGGATTTCTAAAAGATTTCTATTCAATATACTTGTAAGTTAAAAGGATTCTTAACCTGACCATTTAAAAAAATAATATTTTGTCCTGTATGAAACATAAGGGTCTGGATGGCTTTTACAAAATAGAGAATAATGGGGGGAAAGGATATATAGAATAGAGATAAGTGAGCAAACAATTTCAGAGAATAGAATAATGAGCAATAAACATAAAGAAGATAGAAATATAGCTTTAAAATTAGATACAGAGATAAAGACCAATCCAGACCGTCATATATACATAAAAAATTCTAAAGGGGACAGAATTTTGACTTCTTTGTGATAACTCCCATCATGCACTGGTAAAATTACCATAACCAATATGAAGTGTATGAAATGGGGGGACTAGTACCCACAATGAATAATATATTGTGAATAGAGTTTTGACTTCTCTATGATAACTCCCATCATAAACTGATAAAATTACCATAACCAATATGAAGTGTATGAAATGGGGGGACTAGTATCCACAATGAATAATATATTGTGAATAGAGTTTTGCATCTTTGCTAGCCAAGAATTACGATCCACTCCTGCTCTCTCCACAGGAATGAATCGTAACCCTTGGCTAGCAAAGATGAGAGTTTTTGTGACTTTCACATTTTTTCTCAAAAGTAAACAACCTCCACATAAGTCCTTATAGTGTCATTTATAATAACATATTAATAAATGAAGAAATGATACATATATTGCTAAAGTTGTATATAAGTCACGCTTCTACTTTGAATTAATTTTAGGACTTTTGGTTTTTTTTGTATTTGCCTTGGAGTTCAGTATTTTTCTTAATTTTTTTTCCTTTTCAAATGTGGATTAAGTGTGTTGTACCAACATTTCTAAAAGATTATATGGTAAAACATTTTTTTTTCCAATCAAAGAGATTGATCCCCCATAATTTTAGTTTTGACTATAGACCATAAAAAATAAATTAAAACAAATCATGAACACACTTATCATACTTATAATGTTATGACATTTTGGAACACATATGAATGACATTTTACACATTGATGAGATTCTAATTTACACTGCAATATCTGATGTTCACATTAATAAGGTGTCAGAACTTGAAAAAGTCTATTAAAATATTTAATTTGTGATCTTAAAATGTATAAGGGGTAAAAATTCTGATGTATCAATTGTGCATTTCAAAAAATTAATGTCCTGTTTAAAGCCAAAAAGTTTGGGATAAAAATATAAAATAACGGCAAACAACTGAAATTCACATAGTAGGTAGGTCCTTTCTCAGGGTTTGTCATTTTGAAAAAGTCCTTTATTTTTTCCTACAGTTAGATGGTATTTAAATTTTTACTAAAATTTGCAATATTATAGTTTACTGTGAGTATTAAATATTTTTTACAACATTATGGCATATTTCTTATGATGAAAAAAAACTGTAAACTTTAAAAGTGGCTGAAAACTGTAATTTGAAAGATTTTGGTAAATATTTCAAAAATATTTACCTACAAAATGAAAATAATTGAATTAATCCTGTTCTATCCACAGTATGGAGCCTGTTCTATCCACAGTATGGAGCCTGTTCTATCCACAGTATGGAGTGGGGACAGCATTTTTAGCTTTAGCCTTGCATCAACCCACAGATGAAGTGAATATGCATTTCGTTTGTTGTACACCAAAAACACAATCAATTGATACAAGCAGATAAGAAATTGGTTTCAACATTACACAAATATATGATATAGAACTTCAATGGATATGGACTGGCTGTTGATTGTGGATGGGGAATATAAAACCTTGTAGACAAATTTTATATATTTACCAACTTTTGAATCCAGAGTTTATCATTTTTCAACAGATTTCCTACACTGTGGTAGGATATTCTGGTATTAAGGTGAAGTAACAGCAACTCAGAAAAGTAAAATCAAGCTTACATTTGGCGCAATTGGTGAAATTAACAGCTTAATGTTTTCTATCTACAACAAAATCATTGAAAAACAGTAATTTTCAATTGCTCTCACTTGACTGAGAATGAGAATGTCCTACCACAGAGACACCTGTGGAGAATAATAAGTCAATAATAGTTTCAAAAGTCATTAATATGAAAATAGTCTATTCCTTATGGGTCGGGACAAAAATAAAATTCAAATTGTTCAATGTTGCCTACCTACCAATCTAAACAGCAGCCTACTCAAATAATTTTGATGACAGTTCGTTAATTTTTTTTTATCACTTTCGTGCTCAAACGATGTTTTTTGCCTAAAACACGTTACTCATGTTTGGCAACAAAAAAAACCTACCTTCCTACCCACCCTACAAGGTATGGATGGGCAACATCAAACACAGAATTTGTTAAGAATGGCCTATCTGTGTGATTATAAAAACATCATTAACTCCATTTAAAATTACACAATGTACACAATGAGGTATGAACACACAATAAATGTAAAGTTAATTGCACAAAATGCTGAGTATATCCAAAATAAAATATTGCACATCTTTCTGACCATAAAAAAAACATGACTTAATGTCTATACATGAAATGTACAGTTATATAGTCATTAAATACAATAAAATTCAAAATTGCATAAAATAAGCCCACTTTTGTGACAATATATATAATAAATAATAAAATTATTTATTTATTGCTTTGACCTTGAGAGCTGATGTCAGTTCTAGCAAAAGTAAAAACTTTTAATTTAATACACACATGGGATATATTATATTGGTCCATTGGATTAAGTTTTTTACCAAATTTGTATATAAATTTATTGTTTACTTGTATATGTATGCTGCTGTGACCTAAATGGGTGTGTTTGAAACAAATATAATACAAAAATTAACAGACGTTCAAATACAAACAGTTTTTACCGTATTTCAGAAAAATATCTGGAGCCAGTGGCGGATCCAGAGGGGGGGTTCCCGGGGTTGAACCCCCCTTTATTTTGGACGATCAATGCATTTGAATGGGGACATATAGTTGGAACCCCCCTATATCCTGGGTTGGGAACCACCCCTTTTTAAAATGGCTGGATCCGCCCCTGGGAGCTGACACGTTCTGAGAATTCTATTGAGGTGGAAACAGGGGGTGGCTTATTGAGCTACATATATGGTTATTGCATATACATACTATAAGTCCATCTCCCAATGTAACCTTTGAGGGACAATTTTTCAAATAATTTCAAACTGACACATTTCAGGCAAAATTCCAATAAAATATAATCAAAACTTGTTTCCTCTGAATTAATGAATTGGGATATAGTGTGGCAGGTCAATTTGCTTATTTTCATGTCTGATATTATCTATTTCCTTGGTGCCAGTTTCAGAAACTTGTCTTTTCTTTTTTAGAATAAGATTCATCATTATACCATCTAGGGTACTTTCTAAAAATGCATTATAAGACATTCTAGAGTTCTTTCAATACAAGCTTTAGTTAACCTTCTAAGGAACTTTCTTAACATGCTTCATTAGACCTTCTAAACATTTATAAATAGACACCACGAAAAAGCGAAAACTAGTACACCTGAAAAATGATTACTTTTAAAGTATTTCATACAGCAAATGTGTAAATAACAATCTTGAATAAAATATACAGTTGTGTTGTAGCTAGGATTTAAGGTCAGAGGAGTGTCATGACAGAGGCTGATTCAGGAGGGGGGCCAGGCCCCCCCCCCTGATTTTTTGAAAAATTTGGTTGATTTATTATGTAGGGAAGCATGACTTGAGCCCCTCTTATGAAAAATTCTTGTTTGAAATGGGCCATAAAATCATTTTAAAAGATATAAAAAAAAATGTATTTCTTAAAGTACTTTAGAAAGCTATTTTCCCAGCTGATACATATTTTTTGCATTGAAAAGTATTGATTTTTAATAACATTAACTCATAGGGCAGAGGGTCAGAGAAAGGGATGTCAGGGGGCACAAAAAGGACAGAGGGGCACTAAACCCCCTATTTTTTACTAGCTAGACCACTGTACATGTTTACACTGTTTCAATGAATTCACAATTACATTGTATCTAAAAACTGATGCATTAATATAATAAACATGATAAAGCACTATACCAAAATTAACGTAGGACATATACAACAAGTTTGTACACAAAAACTGAAAAAGTTTAAGCACCTGTTATCAAAATCGATTGCACATTACCAAGATGCTGTTCTGTTCTTCCAATTTAGTTTGCCCTATTTCTGTCTGTCATTTTTTGCTTCTTATAAAATACCCGCCTTTTATTTGTTGTCAATGAAGAACTGTATTATAGTGTAATTTCAGAAATCCATAAGTGCTTTTTACTTAAATTGATTTTTGCATAATTTGACTTTGATGTTGGTATAACTTATACTGTAGATTCATTATTATTTGTGAGGCAACAATTTTCATGGATTTCTGTGTAAAAGGTGAACCATCATTTTTAGTGTTGAATGAACTTAAAAAATTCCTATTAGCTTGTACATGTATGTAGATCTTGTCAAAACCAAAACATCAAGTTTCCAAAAAGGTATTGTTTTAATCCTGTCCATGGAAATTAATGCCCACAAATATAAATAAATTTCCATTAATCAAAACTTAGAAATTTCTGAATTTACAGAATTATCTGCCCTTAGTTTTATTTGGATTTGTCTTTCTTCCATTTTTCTGACTGTGCAAAACTTCTAACCATGAATAACAGTAAAAATATAGGCAACAAAAATGGCAGGAGTAAAACAGACTTTGGATCACCTGAAAAAGAAAATAATTATATTCAAACAAGAATGTTTAAAAACAAATTCAATCATATGTCAGAATTTGTTTACTTGTCTTCTATCTTTTCACAACTTTTTTGACCGTGCAAGGGCTGTATAGCCAGTCAAGGTTGTTAAAAACTTCCATTTGTTGTGTAATTTTTGTAAAAGAATAATTGTAAAAACGTTGCAAATATCATGAATATGATTGATGGATTGTTGATTGCTTAACATATATTTTTTTTAAATGTGTATAGTATCTTTAATAGAACAGAAACAGTCTTATGGTATTCATACATGTATATATTTTCTACTTGGTTTTATCCACAGTGTTCTTTTTAAAGGAATTAGCTTACAGAGAAATGTTGCAAATAAAATAGACCCTTCAAAGCAATAGATAAACAATAAACTATGGTTTATGAGAATTATTGTTTTCTTTCAATTGAATTTTCCTTTAAATATACATTTTTATTGCATGCAGCTAATAAAATTGCTAATTATATCCGTGAGGATTCATATTTAGCAAAACTGAATTCTGTCATTTGGAAATTTTCTTCAACCAAACTTTTTTGTCCATCTTTTATTTTCTGTTTGGCTTTCTTTTTTTTTTTTTGTCTTCATTCAATTGATACTAGTAATTTATTTCTTTTTAACCAATCAAGGTTAAAAACTCTATTTTGCTTTGTTTTATACAGGTCAGTGTCTCATTGGTTATGACTAAAAAAAGTCCAGGCCTTTGCATAGTTCTAAATAACTTACTTAGATTAATAGTATCAAATGCAGGTACAATCTGTTGCTTTTTGGACTTCTCAATTTCTGTCGTGGATTTCTTGGTTTCGGTCACAACAGTGACAGGGATTACCTCCCCTTTGTCATCAATGCTGGACTGAAGTTTTTGATTATTTTTTTCATCACAGATATTAGAATTTAGTATTATTTTATCTTTGGCTTTCAGTAAGAGGTCATTTGTAGGACTTTGTCGCGTTTTCAATAAATAGTTGTCCATCTGACATTTTCGTACTTTTATCAAGTCTTTAGTTGGACTTTGTCTAGATTTTGCTCTAAATAAATATGCATATTTGCGTCGGTCTGCCTCTTGCATAGCATGCAGTCGAATCTGGTTCATTCTTTCCTCCATTTTTTCCAGACGGGTATTTTGTTCGTTCTGGAGTTTTGTAAGTGCAGGATGGTCGTCAACTTTAATGTCTTTGTACGAAATATGTGCAGCTTTAAGTAGCGGTGATCCTTCTCGAGAATCATGGGTTATAGGCATTGTCAACCACTTTTTTGTGCTGTTTTGTTGAATAGTGGATGAACTCTGTAGAAAAGGTTCGCTATAATGAGATATACGATCAATGTCAACAGGATCTACCGTCTGTTGGTTGTTATGGTAGTCAGGCACATTTCTATTGATATAATCGGCTAGTTCTTTGTTGTACTTGTGTCTTTTCTTTTTTGAGTGTACATGTCCCATTGTTTAACTGAAAAAAAATACACATTCATACAATTATTTATAGTCACTGCTTTTAATGCATTTTGTGAGTACATTGTATACATGTATGTATATGAATTTTTTATCTTTAAATCTTTTTCAATAACGAGAGGTTTTGAGCTTAGAGGTTAGTGGCACTGGCAAATTATGTTTTGTTTTGCATAAAATCATAAAAAAACTATAAAACTATATCTACCTTTTCATGCAATTTTTACCCTCCTTTCCTCAAATCCTTGATAGCTCTGTTCAGAGCAGCAATAACTTTAAAAGTATTGTTCTATATTTTTCATTTTTATAATATGTATACAAGATACTATATTACATTACTATAAATTGATTTTTTTTTTTGGTGTTTAAAGGGAAAATTCACGATTTTTTACTTATGGTTTAAATATGTTCATTATGACATAATATATATATTCACAAAGATTTATCGCTATATGTGCAGCAATAAAGGAGAAATTCAATAATTAATAAAAAAAATATTAACAACTTCCTGTAGGTCGTGACGTTTTCTCCTGGTTTTTGCATGCCGGGATTTAAAATACAATCAATAAAAGTCTTGGTTTTTAATGATATTTTAACGTAATCGTAAGCGCGCCGATGACTTGTGCTTCATCTAATAACCAGCCGATAATAAGAAGATAAAACGCACAGACATCCAATGTACATATTCACGAGATAAATTTTCTATGTTAAACGTATATATCCGAATTAATTTTTTAGACAACACAAAAAGTTATAAATTTATTTTTGATTAATGCATTTTCGGACTGATAAGGTGAACAAATTAAAGTACAATAATCTGTAAAGACAATATGTTAGTGTACTCTTATTGACCTTTTACTGTCTCTGCTATGACTAGGTTTATACGATGTGTGTATGTGTGTATTCACGGTTCTGTGGCAGTACTCGTAGATGGCTTGTTGAAAGGTAAATTGTTATTTGCACTTCGGTATTTAACCACGCCTCTAGGGCACACCTTGCCAGGTGTGACTGTCTATTGGGATTAGTGGGTTATAAAATAAGGGAGCATTTAATATACACATTTAAACTACATATTCAAGTTGGTGACAAATGAAAATAGATCGCCGTGGAATTATTTAATTATATTTGGTGCTATTATTTATTTGAATTCAAATAAATTAATTTACTAAGAAATAAACAATTTTCGGTTAAAGACGGGAAACTTTAAATTCATGTGTCAGAATGAAATGATATACACCTCTTGTCCTTGATTTATGTCTCATAAAAAGGGGAACTTAGAAATTAGAAATAGCTTTACCAAAGCATTTTGATTGTCTTTATCAGGCCAAAAAATGTACGAGAACACTTACATTTAGACTATTGAAACCAATGTATTAATTAATATCTGAAACTATCTGAAGATAACTTTACCGAAGCGGAATATAATATTTACGAATAAAGAAAAAATACTTTTGTTTTTAAATCTTTGCACATTAATGATTAATTATTGTTATCTATTGTTCATTTAATTACTTAATTAGTACCTAAAATATGTCAACCGCTTGGCATTTAATCTCGGTGTGGTAGGAAACGATTATTACATATAGATTATATTATTTGGATGAGGATTTGAGCTAGCCTATAAAAACACATTAATTAGTTAACATACATTCAAGACCAAAGAATATTAACTTTGATAATTCAATTAACTTATTCACATATTTTTCTCTTATGATTTGTGCGTGCTTGTTTCTATAGGACAGTGTATATATGGTCCAAAAAATAAAATCATAACTAAAAATGTCTTGTTCAGAGAATGATAGTACTAACAGTGGTTCCAGTCCGTTAAGAGAGGTAGCTTTTGACGAGTATGGTCAATTTGGGTACGCACTAGAGCCAGAGTGTACCGAAGAAGAGCCTCATGAAATGGAAGCTGCAGAAAGTTCATGAAATCAAGATATCCTTAGCAACCCTCTCCATTTTAACCGACAGATTTGTGTTCGTGTACTAAATGCATAGTTATGCCGTTATTGATGGAATGTCTTTGTTGCCACGAATTTACTCTCTTTGATGGTAATATTGAATTGGGTGAATGCATTATTGACAATATCGATTTCAGAACAGTTTGCCTGAACCCAGTTGTTCTTGAAACCAGCTATATTCAATTCAAAATATTATATTGTTCAAGTATCAAATGTACATTTAAACAAAGGGATTGGACAAAAGGCAGCTATATAATTTTTTTGAGGTACAAGCGCCATAGAGGGAGAGCTCACTTTTATTGGTGGAGGAAGAAGGAGTGCCAGGAGAAAACCACTGAACTTTGATAGGAAAACTGACATTCCTAGTCAATTAAGATTGAAGTCGAGTGCACAAGTGGGATTCAAACTCACAACCTCAGTAATTACAGTAGTAACTACTTGGACCACTCGGCCATCGATGCCCCACTTTACTAGATACAAGGTTTTATATTTGGAAAATTGTTGGATTCTTCATATATGTTACCACTGCAGCTGCTTATCTATATACTATATATTGTACAAAATGTATATGTTTGCAATTCAGTTTCTTATTTAGATGTGTATTTGTTAGCATTTTTAATATTTGCTATTTTGTATAGTAAAGTTGCAATGTACAAGCACAAATCTGTAGTTGCATATTTGTAAATCTTAACACTGTAGCTGCCGATTATTTGTACATGTTGTAAAGAAATGGCAGTATACTTACATCATGGTACCTTCCATCACATGCATAATCTTTTACCAGTCGTTCATCTTCATTCTAGGATAGCACTCACTGAAAGAAAAATGAACAAGAGGCTGTCACAACGACAGCAAACCGGATTTATTAATATTTATTTGTGTCCTGGCAATATCACAAGAACCATTACTGATGAATGGTGAAAGTGAAAATCGTCAATATCAAATTTGACCTCCATTTTGTCATCAGTATCAACATCTTAAAATTTGAAAAGCTTAGATTGAATGGTTCATGAGTAAATGCAACAACGTGAATGGAAACGCCATTTCACAATCTTTCAAGAACCATAACTCCTGAACGGTAAAAGTCAAAATCGTCATTATTGAACTTGACCTCTAATTTGCCATCAGTAACAACATATAAAAATTTCAAAAGCTTTGGTTGAATGGTTCATGAGAAAATGCACGGACACGACTGGAAACACCATTTTTCAATCTTTCAAGAACCATAACTCCTGAACGGTAAAAGTCAAAATCGTCATTATTGAACTTGACCTTTATTTTATCATCAGTAACAACATATTAAAATTTGGGAAGCTTTGGTAAAACAGTTCATGCGTAAATGCACGGACACGACTGGAAACACCATTTTTCAATCTTTCAAGAACCATAACTCCTGAACGGTAAAAGTCAAAATCGTCATTATTAAACTTGACCTCCATTTTGTCATCAGTAACAACATATTAAAATTTGGGAAGCTTAGGTAGAACAGTTCATGTGTAAATGCACGGACACGACTGGAAACTCCATTTTTCAATCTTTCAAGAACCATAACTCCTGAACGGTAAAAGTCAAAATCGTCATTATTGAACTTGACCTTCATTTAGTTGTCAGTAACAACATATTAAAATTTGGGAAGCTTAGGTAGAACAGTTCATGCATAAATGCACGGACACGACTGGAAACTCCATTTTTCAATCTTTCAAGAACCATAACTCCTGAACGGTAAAAGTCAAAATCGCCATTATTGGACTTGATCTCCATTTTGTCATCAGTAACAACATATTAAAATTTGGAAAGCTTAGGTAGAACAGTTCATGCGTAAATGCAGGGACACGACTGGAAACTCCATTTTTCAATCTTTCAAGAACCATAACTCCTGAACGGTAGAAGTCAAAATCGCCATTATTGAACTTGACCTTCATTTAGTTGTCAGTAACAACATATTAAAATTTTAAAAGCTTTGGTTGAACGGTTCATGAGTTAATGCACGGACAACATTTGATTCCCGCCCGCCCGCCCGCCCGCCTGCCCGCCCGCCGTACATCCCCAAATCAATAACCGACATTTTTGTCACAAAAATCCGGTTAAAAATGATAAAATTCTCTAAAGTTTTTCCATTAGTGTGGTACAGATTAGACTGTTGGTTTTCCTGTTTGAAAGGTTTTAAACTGGTCATTTTTGGGGCCCTTTGTAGCTGAGCCAAGGATCTGTGTTGAAGACTGTACTTTGACCTATAATAGTTTACTTTATAAATTGTGACTCGGATGAAGAGTTGTCTCATTGGTACTCATACCACATCTACTTATATCTTTTATAAAGTCTGGGAACTATTTGTTTTTTAAATGGCATCATTGACTTTCAATTACTAAAGTCCAGGACCTCCCATCCCTTACAGTGATGTCTTATACATATATAAAACCCTTGACTCTCTTAAGGGTGACCTTTCACTTCACAATAAATTATGTATGGCATAATGCACTTTCCTTTAAGTGTTATATAGTGATACTTTTAAATCTGTAATCCTTTGGAATTTAAACATTTTAATTTATAAAGATTTTTTGTTGTTATTGTGTCTGATGAAGTTTGTGAAAACAAAACATTTGTCTATTTAAACCTATACAAAATATACAATAATGACTAACAAATTGAGTTTGCATTGTGATTCAGTTGACCTACTCTTGGCAAATACATATGTACTTGGGGCCAGGAAATTGTTATTTTTTAAGGCATACATGTATATATAAACAATACAATTCAAGGAACACAGTCAGACAAGTATACATTTTGTACACTACTTTTTTAAATTCAATTATTTTCACGTATTTCTGCATCAAATGAACATAAAATATAATAGAAATATCTTGTATTCAATTCAAAGTTTACTATCCACAGCAGTCACTTATAAAATATAACAAAGATTGTAAATAGCAAATACAAGTTATATCAGTGACCTAAGTTTTGACCGGCAAGTTAAACAGTAAATGAACTACATAGACCACTCAGCTACCAACACCCTTAAACCTAGACAGCACAACGCTCCATTTGTATGATATCATGAAATAATGTCATAGTCATCTGTGAATTGTGTATAGTTTGTTAATCCAACACTCCATTATCTTTTCAATTTGTTTTAGACAAGATCTTGCTATAAAGATGTACATGTATCCAATTTTTTATTATTATATTTTATTAATGAAATGCACAGTTTTTCTCCAAGGAGTTGAAGGCATATATATAAACCATACAATTCAAATATCAATGAAAGGGGACACAAGTAAACACTATTTTTTTAATGTAATTTACCTTATTTCATGTACAATCAAGAATTTGTATATACAAGTCCTTGTTACAATGTTCATACTAATAAATATCCGACCCTATATTCCATATACACACAAAAATAATAATAGTATACATGTATTAAATAATATTCTTTTTTGGTTTAAATTTTATAACTTTTGTGTACATGTAACACCACAATTTTCATTACTATGGAACCCAAACAATATTAATCAGCAGGAAATCCTGTTTTCATGTATGTTGGCCAATTTTTGTCTGTAAGAATTGCAATTAATGAGATGATTTGATTTGATTATTATTTATATGTAAACTGATAAGGCAGTTTTCAATTTAGGTTTGACCTGTGTTGAAAAACTAATATTAGAAAGAAAAAGTTGTCACAAAACGTAGTATAAATCTATAAAAAAAAAACTGAGCTATTTTCAATGTGTTTTATTTTTTTGCACTATTCAAAGCAGAAAAGCATGTTTGTTTCCCTCAACCTTGCAGTCATTTTTTTCAACAGACAAAAATAAAAGAGAGGCAAAATTCTCTTTTGAGACAATTATCTTTAATGCATTAATTCTCTAATTATTTCTTTAAACATTTTAAATTCATCATTTTTAAATGTTAAACTTGCTTATTGTCTCAATATATAATGACATAATGTAATGTTATTCAAGGATTTTTTCTAGCATATCCTGTCAGTATGTTCTGTTAAGAAAAAAATCTCCATAGAATGAAACTGAATCATGTGTCTCATTTGGTCATAAAAATTAAATAAAAGTTTTTCCTACATGCCTTCAACTGTTCAAGACAATAATGACAATACCTATTTTTTGATGGCAAGATAATACACAAGAAACCTTAATTTATTTCTTTTGAATGTAATAACCTAAATCTACAGAGAATAAAAAATAAATTCCACCCCCCCCCCCCCCCCCTTTTTTTTACAATTATTTTGTCCATTATATGATTTACGTTCTTTAATATCATACTTACATTTTTTACAAATAATCTACATATATCCGTAATCACGAAAATGACTGATGATGTGTTATACATTCAGCTATTCTAGGATTAACGCATTCTTCAAACAAAATGTCGAGGGATGAGTCATATTTTTATTTCACTGAGAACTTTGCCAATATCTGAATATTCGATACTGCATTGATGCAGTGCTTGTATGATTCATAGGTTAAATTTCAAAAATAGTAATTACTTAATGACTTACCAATCTTCATATTAAAACATCTCCATTTGTTAAACAACGACAAAATAACATTTTATATAAATCTAAGACGTTTCACTTGTTTACAAAAAATCTTATTTACTCATTACAACTTCCGGTTAAAATTCTCAGCTTCCCTTTTTCATTCATGCTGATGGGATGACGTCATATGTGTAATCCGACACCTGTGGAATTTTATGAATGAAACAAAATGTGTAAAATTTATCTCCCACGTGATTGCAACATGTTGCCATTGCGTAACCTACATGAATGAAATACAAGTCAAGTTTTCAAGTATTTTGTTTCCTCCTTTTTAACTTTTTCGGAGAAAGAGTCGAGTGGTTTTTCTAACATTTTTATAGATAATTCTAATTTTAATTTTTTGGTTGGAATTGTATGTTGTTATGATTATCAATGTTTTCAAGTCTTTTTTCGTATTTCCTATCTATTTTTATTACATTATTATCGTTACTAACGTTGGCATCAATATCACATTTCATTGCCGTTTTCTAGCAATCATGTGCACTTACTGTTACTATTTACTAAATATATATACCTAGGATTTTCAGTATTTTTTTAGATAGCTCAACATGCATGACAATTTATAAATTTGATATACATTTAAAAACTATTTATTCAATCGATTCATGCATTCCATAGTATATTCAGTTGTTTGTGGCATGATCATTTTATGTAAAATCAGTATGGGAATCAGATAACAGGTCAGCCGAATGCCACCCAGGTTTCAACTATACTTGAAATACCGTACCCGGAGGTGGACCTCACCTCCTGGCACTTAAATAAAAATGTGTACTATAGTTCAGTGAAAATGGACGTCATACTAAACTCCAAAACATATGAATGAACTAAAAAAAATTAAAAACATGCAAGACTAACAAAGGACAGGGGATCCTGGAGGCATGGGACAGAGGCAAAAATGCGGCGGGTTAAATAGTTCTGTAAAATCTCGACCCCTAATACCTCTACCTATATAACCAATGAAGAATAAAGGAAAATAAGCAATACAATAAAACTCAGTTAAACTGAAATCCGAGTCCGATGTCGGGGAAAAGGTGACAAAAGAAACTACTTAGCAAAATGACAATGATAATAATAAAAAAAAAAACTACTGTTACTGTGTGTGTAGCTTTATTTTTTTAAAACACATATCTTGAAAAGTTCTGCATACTTGAGGATTTGGTAATTTGCTGTAAAAATCCTTTTACCATTGAAAGATTATTTCTTTAGTCCTACCAGAGACTATATATATATTATATGTCTCTGGTCCTACGTATACGTGTTTGTTTTTGCGGCTAGGCTATAGTGCTACGAAATCAGCTAGGTGTTCAAATTTGCTTTATATAATGACAAATCCATTTGAAATTTTAAGTGAAAGGTTCTCCAAAAGAAATCAATGATTGTGTATAATCAAGCATCAGTGTAAAGAATGGTACAATAAAGGTCCTTGACTTTTGTAATTCTAAAATTAAAAGCCACAGTCATCTCCTAGAAAATACAGTTCTCTGACCTCAGAACAACACTATTTTGAAACCCTGGAAATTCAAATAAAATTTACTGTACATGACTCATCGCCAATGACCTTCGGCTTAAAAAGATCGTTTATCCTGCAAGCCAAACATGTATAATACGCAGCAATATAGTACCCTATTACAAGCATTACTAGATTTATCAAATATTTGAAATACATTTATGACTGGTTTTAATTGCACCTTTATAAAAACTAATTAACATATATCAGACTCTCAATCAGCCACTTTAGTACTTATAAATGATATAATCAGCAACATTTTCATATATATAATTTGTGTTGAACCTTATATATATATATATATATATATATATATATATATATATATATATATATATATATATATATATATATATATATATAATGATGTTTTAAAAAAGCGACCAAACTAGCTTTACAAGCGGCTCAACTTCTGTCATGAGTCCTACCTCTCATTATTTACATTGTAAGATCTGAAAATACTCGCAGTTACTGACAGCTAGCTATATAGTTTAAAGCCAATAATAACTAAAAAAAGAAGATGTGGTAGGATTGCCAATGAGATAACTGTTCACAAGAGGCCAAATGACACAGAAATAAACAACTATAGGCCCCCGTACGGCCTTCAACAATGAACAAAGCCCATTCCACATACTTAGTCAGCTATAAAAGGCCCCGAATGACAAATGTAAAACAATTTAAACGAGAAAACTAACGGCCGAATTCATGTACAAAAAAATGAACGAAAAACAAATATGTAACACATAAACAAACAAACGACAACCACTAAATTTCAGACTCCTGACTTGGGACAGGCACATATATACTGAATGTGGCCAGGTTAAACATGTTAGCGGGATCCCAACCCTCCCCTAACCTGGAACAGTGGTGTAACAGTACAACATAAGAACAAACTATACAAATCAGTTGAAAAACGCTATGGGAACTGCTCATTGTTGAAGGCCGTACGATAACCTATAGTTGTTAATTATTTCTGTATCATTTGGTCTCTGATGGAGAGTTGTCTTTTAAAACCTTTTGCCCCAAGTGTACTCATGAAACTTTAACATTACAGGGTATATCGATTTCATGTGATGGATGGACATCAATCAGATTGCAAACTAATTGGTTGCCTTCGGCTGTTGTTTGCTCTATGGTCGGGTGGTTGTCGCTTTGACATATTCACCATTTCCTTTCTCAATTTTAACTTCAAAATTGGGTAAAAAAGAGAAATTAGGCCATCAGTTTGACATTGGACGACACTTTATTGAAATACATTAATCATCTCTTTTATTCATATTTCCATCGTTGGGTCCTCCACCGTATATCCAATTGTTAGATACATGTATTCTATATGATAGTAGTAATCTGGTTCGTTAGGAAACCTGACGTGGGCAGTTGGACATTAAGGCTCAGTCCGTATAAAAAAACATGGCAATAGCACGGTAGATAAAATTACAATGATTTTTTCGCATGTTGAGCATATTCAGATGTTTTTCAAATATCGTTAAAATGAAATTGACCACTGACGTTTTTCATATTTTATTTATAAAAAACAAAAGTTGGTGATAATAATACAATACATGATGATAATCCCCTGTCCCAATACAAATACATTTTAGTTGCTGCTAATAAGTTATGGCTGTTTGTTGTCTAAAAATCCTGTAATAGAAATAGGTACAATGAATATAATCATTTGCTATAGAAGATTAATATCACTAGTTGTATCCGTGTTAATTCACGTAAATTTTGAGATTATGATGCAATCACCGCCTTTTTTAAATCTAACATTCGATAAAAGGCCTAAACATTGATGTTGAATTGAATTTTTCTTTGGTGGGCTTGGTATCACAGCGGGGGGGGGGGGGGGGGGGTGGTGTTCGTTTGAAAATTTCATACAAAATGTTAGCGTGTTGTCTGTCAAGTTTCATATTAAGAAGCTTCATGCTGTAAATATGTTGTGAAGGTCTCAGACCTGACTACAAGGAAGAAAAGCGGTTATAATAGTACGCATAAATTATTTTTCTAGTATCTTAGTATAGAACGTCCCTGGTTGACCATAAAGAAAATAATAATCATAAAAGTATTCTAAATTAGCGTTTTCATGAAATCGTTTCTGCATTGAAGGTTAATTGTATGCTTTAAATTTGTCTGCAAACTAACAATATATTATATATTGAGAAACAAATATTTTCCTTAGCATTGACATCCTACCTAGGACTACTTAATCAATCTCATTAACTTAATTTGTAAAGCAGAAAATGGACAAGTTTTTTTAGTAGTATATTACTCACAGAAATAATTTATTAGCATGTATACTAGTAGTATTGCTCATTGTTGAAGGCCGTACGCTGACCTATAGTTATTAGGGTTTAAGTCATTTGGTTATGGGTGGAGAGTTGTCTCATTGGCAACTATACCACATCTTCTTATTTTTATAGTAATTAATTACTTACAGAATCGTTTACGGGTGTGGGTAACAACAATAGCCACCCGTACTCATGCATGCTGGTTCGAAGTCATAGCTTGCACAGTGGGTATTCAGTATGTTCATTTGTCCAAAAAAGTCCAGTTGTGGTGGTTGTCTTGGTTGATGTGCTCTCCCTAGAGGGTTAGGCCCACGGCCACGTCTTCTACCACGTGGTGCAGGTGGGGGAGGTTGTGTTGGTGCCGCACCGGCTCCTGCCTCGGCTGCCTCGGCGGCTTCTCCCGGGGGAGTACCCTGAGCTGCTACTCTATTTACATCAATGCAGAACCCACGTTCGGCAACGCATCCTCTCATCATGTCTACAAATAAAGTACAAAATGTATGAGGAAGTGATTGATTGATGATCGAATGATGGTTCATAAAAGTCCAGTTAGGATATTTAATGCATGTTCAGGATGAGAACAAATTAACATTAAATACAAGAGGTAGGTCCAGTTTTAGAGTTTTGAGTATAGTATTAATGTATAGTGACCGAACATGTCTTCTATTGTTTTTCAATATTCAAGCTTAAAATGACTACAATTATTAAAGTTATCAAAAGGTTTATATCAATATAAAAATAATTTCTATCGTAAATGAGTCCAAGATTTTAAGGAAAATGTTGTGAAATGAAATCGAAATTGAATGAAATATTACTGTGTTACTATTTTAAGAAAATAGCGACAACAGGAGGTGTGCGTGTTGCTGTATAAAATTTGACACATGAAAAAGAATAATTGTGGAGATGACAGTAGAGTGCTCCGTATCCCGAATCCGGCTTTAAATTATATCTTCCATTTTCCATGCACTTTGTTAACCCGCTATAGCCAACTTAATCCACCTTTTAACACCTCTATACCCCTCCCCAATTTTAACTCCCTATATCCCACATCACCGCCCCGCCTCTCCATTTTAATAATTTCAGACATCAACTATATATTTACTGTCGATATACAATTTCGTTTAAGTTTCGAATATTTTATAAGAAAGAAAAGGAACGATCGTTTTTCTTTTTTCGATTGTGCTATTCCTGTCAAAATATCTAAGAACTTCTATGGGCTTCGTAGATGACTATATTATTTTTCTTTTTAATTGCAATATCGTCACTGTAAATACACATCACATCGAACTTGTTAAGCATAAAAATAATATTACAGCATAAAACTGTCAAAGACGGTAGAATGAACTTTACATTTATTAGTGCCCAGGGGCCAAAACATATGGTCATTTATAGAAGATATATATATTAAAAAAAAGACTTGAAGGTAAAAAAAAAGTAATGCATAAATATTATATATCAAAATAAATATTTCGGGTTGGTGAAAAGAATAAAATACAAAAATAAAGACATTACCAACAGTGCAGCTACCAAATTTAGAAAGGATACGACAAAACTAAAAGATTGAAATAATAAAAGCTCATGACTACACTAGAAAAAAGAGACCGAATGTCTTAACCGTTGAAATGTCTTTATCAAGGGTCAATGACAAAATGATTGATTGATTGTTTGGAGTTTAACGTCACGTTAACTTGGCCGCATTCTTATAGTCAGTACGAATCAAGACGATATTAAGTAGATATAGACGGAGGATGTGGTATGAGTGCCAATGAGACAACTCTTCATAAAAGACTCTTATCATTTCGACATATTAAGGGGCGTGGAGCGCGTACGTCCCCTTTTATTGGAAAATATATCATTGTCAAAAAAAAGGGATCGCTATGCTCGTCGCTAGTTCTTCCGTTTTATTGCATATCGCATCACCCCCTTCCAAAAATCATGGGCAACGTAATTTACGGAGACGGAATGTTAATTTAAGAAAATCTTGTCCTGATAATCTCTTCCTTTTTATTTTATGTCACATGAATTTGAAAATCCTAAAAATGAAATCTGAAATATTCCGATGAATATAAAATAAGAAGATGAAGGCAAATTTCATACACATATGTATTTATGAAGGATCTGCGTGTGGTTCTAAACGCAGAGTGTCCGAATAATTTTTGTTCAACTGTTAGATCCAATAGAAGCACCTTAATGGGTCAAAAACTCTCTACTTTCATCTGGGTTTTTTTTTAATCACGTTAAATTACAAAATATGATGCTGAAGATATTACCCTCAATAAGGTATAACTTCGGAACATTTTTTCAAAATTGCATCGAGTCTCGTCTGCTTATTTTTTAATGAAAATTGCATATCTATATTTTACCTTTAAAACAAAGCAAAATTCCGAGTTTGTATTTTTCTTCTCCTTTTTTTTTTTTGCATTACCACACAGGATGTTATACTATTTCGTTAATGGTTACTTTTACAAAAAAATTCACATTTAATAAAAAAAAACTTATTTCCTAATTCACAATAAAAAGATTAGGTGTAGTATATAAAAGAAAAAAATACAATTGGCAAAAAGTATCTGGATTAATCAAATAAACATCGGCATTATTATTCTCTTCTGAGTGTAAATGTTTACCAGATGTTTACCGTTTTTAGAATACGAACAAGCTTCAGTTTACAGATTAGAAAATGGTAAAACACAACTCACCTTGAAATTCACCCATCTGGGCTGCACTTAGTGCAGCAAAAAGCACTATTGCTAGAATAGTGCATGGTACCGGCCGCATCGTGCAACGGTCCAAAATGTGAACGAGCTCAGTCGCTGTCTACTTGTCTTAATACGCAACTAGATTGACAACTACTATAAATATAGTAATAAAAACACTCCCTACGAAGTTTTTACAGTAGTAGCAATCATTCTTGTCATAATATGACGAGTCGGTATTTACAAAATAGGACAATAAACCATGTAATGGCTAAGAAAGTGGAGACTAACTTTTCTGACACACGCATATAAATATATAAGTGTTATTTCATCTCGTTTTTAGCATCGTGTCAGGGTATAAGAAAAGACTTGAATGTCTATAAATAGAAATATAAAAGCAATAATATCAAGTATTATTCGTCTCAATGCTTGACATTTTGTCATGTCGGAGTCTTTTCATAGCTCACTATACGGTTATGGTTTTGCTCATTGTTGAAGGGCGTTCGATGACATCATTAGCTCTCTGGTGCATGGAATATATGTCTTATTGGGAACCATTCCACAGTCTACATTATGTTATAAAAATCTGATAAACATACTTCTATATATATTTTTTTTAAATACACAAAGTTCATATACATATGAAAGAAATCGTGATCCTATATTGTGAATCTGATGTTTGACATGTCAGCTCTTGCAGGAGGTCTACTGTATGTTTTGACATAAACTAAATCGGACTTCTGAATTTGTACGCTAAACGAGCGTTTCGTCTACACAAGACTTACATGTACCACAGTGACACACGAAGAAAAACAGTTTGAAAGTCAAATCTATACGAAGTCGAAGAGCATTAAAACCGAAATTTCTAAACAGTTCTTTGGGTTGCTTGGCATGCGTCTTCTTCTATCTTTGATTTTGAGGTAGCAGAAATAAAGAATTGAGAATAATGGGATGCTATAATGTAAAGAATAGATCAAATATTGGGTAAAAATATATTGACAAGATGATGACATAATGGCTAAATAATACAGTAATAAATGACCCCAACAAGACCCTCATTAAGAAGACAAATAGTATGTGTCGGGAGGTAACTGCATTGTGTCGTATTATGCGTTATTGAATAAAAGGTTGCGTGGCGATGATCGAGTGGCCGGATAACTGACCTTCGGCCAGTATACTACTATAATTCATTATATTTTGAATAATACAACACTATTTGATAAATATAAATGATATTTAACGGTCGTGCCCTCACGGAATAATATCTATAATAAAAGAACATCAAAACAAATGACGCAGCATGTTAAGCCTCATGATAATGATGTGCGTCGCTAATACGCAAAACAATAACAAGTTTGTTCATACTGACATTTTTTTGTACATTGTATATTAACAATGTAAAATCTGGAAATATTATAAGTCCAAGTTATAATATACGCCAAATTTATGGAAAAGAAATAACGGTCTTTATCAATGCAAGACGGAAATAGAACTTTTTATAAGAGTTGACTGACCTAAGGGCCTCAATGAAAATTAGACTACGGTTCTTATTAAGGTACCCTCTTTGATTAAAGAATTTATTATTAGTAGTAGTATTAGTATAAGGAGGATCCGCTCCAGTCAGGCTTCGGTGATTCTCTAATCAATATTGTCCACAATAAAGGGGGCGGTGCCTCCGACTATGTTTCTGCTTGTTTCTCATCTACGAACATTCAGTGTAAAAGTTAGACTTTTGGATTAAAATTCAGTGGCTGACCCAGAAATTTTCATAAAGGGGGAGGGGGATACTGAATGCATAAGAGGAGCCACGCTCCAGTCATTTTTCAGCGATTCCTTATATAATCAACATTTTTTTTCATCTAAAGAGATGGGCAGGCGCCCTCACCCATTCTATCCGCCTTTGCTGAATTTTATCTATAGAATTTAAAAAAAAAATAGTTATTAATATAAAAAAATGTTAATCTGTTGAAAAAAAATGATAAAAAAATATAATTAAATTATAAATAAAACATAATACAATTTATTTTTATTTTATGTCTGTGATTATAAACAACAAGATTTGAAATACTTTACCAGAACTGTACTTGATATGTATTTATTCACAATATCGAAGAAAAAAATCTGGGTTGCTGGTAAATTTTCCAAAGTCAGTATAGCCGAGGTCATGGTAGGCTTTACAGAATAGATAATAATGGACGAAAAGTGCAGTGACTTCTACAATGTATTTCAACTCAGCTCTAGTTGACTGATTATTTAAGCAAGCATTATACACATGTAAAGGGAAATGGAACGATGAGCAAAGAAAAAAAGGTATAAAATCAAAGAATACAGAAATGAAATCAATTTGCATCATGACGGTCATTATGCGTTACTGACCATTTTTTACCTTAGCTCATTCCGGCGTGTATATATCTATGCCGATATTTATAAGTATGCCGATATTTGATGTTCATACGATAAATTAATGTTATATTCCAAATGTTGATTATGTTTCAATGTTTTTGTGTGTACATATTATAGTATTGTATATAACTAATTGTTTATTCTACTAATCAAGGATTTGTACTAATTTTTATATCAGTATCCTGAGAATGGAAACACGTAATTTTGATGCTAATCCGTTAAAACCGAAAATTATGTTTCCTCATAGCAACTAACGTCTACACCAAAAATATATTCCGTCCTACTATTACGTCGTTCTTAAAGTGAACGTTGCAATATTTCATTAGAATACACATATTAAAACAAATAAATATATAGTATACAAAAATTTAAAATTCAATATATAATAATCAGCGCATTAAAATAAAGAAAAGTTTTAAAACTGAAACGCGGACTAATTTGAAAGTTTATTTTGGGTGTTGTTAGGCTCTGTGAACAGGACTGAATAATTTTCGTGGTTTTCGTTATCATTATTTGGAAAGATGGCACAGGGAGACCCAATGAAATGGGGCATGCCAGGATGGAGAATCGAACAAAAGTTTGCACCCGGAGTATTGATCGGAAACTGGGGAGAGGACAGATACACAGTGAGTAAACCCTTGGAAATTTAGCTTTCACTTTCAGGACAGGAGGTCAATCAACATTGTCATTTGGTATGCTTTTGATATTATGATTTCTGTCAATACAGTTATCATAATTTGAAACATCAACTAGGCTGTTTTAATGACTTCTATCCCTCTTTTGAAATAAATAAAAAAACCTTTTGACAGTGTACCAAAAAAATACCCTTTTGGCACTGTGCCTCTGTGGTTATTTCCCTTTTTGTTTATCAAAATCCTATAGAAATTTTGGTAATGTACTGCACTAGAATTAAACATTATTTCATTAAATTTGAGTTCAGCAATTTTTTTCTCATACTTCTGTTGCATTGACCATGTTGACACCTTTCCAATCAATTTTCTAACATTGTTGGAGTCTTTCAAATATTTATAAATGATATTTAAAAAATAATAGAATAAGATTCCTGTTTTAACGCATTAGTTTTAATTTTTATTTCCACCTGGAAAGTGTTGAAAAAAACAATTTGAGGTCTCTCATAAAATTGGTTGTCAAAATTATACTAAATTTTGTTCAAATCAATAAAAAAAATGTAGTTCTGTGTGTCCTGTAATTGTGAATAAGAGGCCTAGGTAATGACTGATTTTAGTCCTTGAGTGGTAGTTTAAAGTAATCATAAAAAAAAATCTAGAGGGTAACTGGATATCATAAGAAGAAGAGTGAAAAAATACCTCAAAGAACTGGCATGCAATGGTTATAATATTAAAAACAAACTTTATTACACACACACATTTCAAAAGAAAATGAAAACAAAATGCATGTAATTAAATGACCATATATATATATGATTTCAAAGTTTGGTTTTCTCACATCTACGTCATAGAACAATCACACACCATCCATCAGTACATTGATGACTATGATGATAGTTGAACTTGGCGCATTGCAAACAGACACTTATTTTGAAAAAATTGTTAATCAAAATGGACCGGGTTTGAAACAACGTTAACAACTTGCTGAACTTTAATTTTAACCACATGGAATATAACTTTGATAAAGAAAAGACATTTAAAAAAAGGTCAAGGATATAAATAAATTATTCAACTTCCTCATTAATAATTTATGATTGAAATTTGTTGAGCCATTATCTGTTGTGTAGTACTAATTTTCATAGATAATTAGATTGAGGAAAACTTATATTTTTATGGATATTTGATGGCATGCTTTTTCCAAAGTTTGAATAAAAAGATTACAAATCTAAAGAAAATTTGTACTTTGTTGAACATTTCATTTCATGGTTCACCTAGGCCTGTGTCAAAAAAATCCATGAAATTGACATCCCATGAAAAATAATGAATATACAGTACTTGTTCTAATATATACCTTTTATTTTCACTTAATCTCATGGTAAGTTTTTCTCTTAATATGAATTAATTTAAAATAAAGATTTATAAGCAATGAAAAAAAAATATATACATTGTAGTTTAACAAAGAAAAAGAATAGAATTAAAATGAATAAACCATACATTTTGTACATATTTTCTTTTATCAATTTAGTTTTTAAGAGGTGACCAGAAACACAATAGCACTAACAGAACTGACTTCAGAAATTTTGCTGGACATAGACCAGATGTACTTGTTAGGAGGAAAGCTTTGATGAAGAATGATGGAATTGGACCAGAAGCTCTCTTCCATCACCATGGTAACAGATACTCAAATAATATGGTTTCTTGGTATGATGAGAACTTTAACGGAAGATGGAAGGACAATGCATTACCTGACCTACGTGACTGGAATGGTCACCAACTGGCATGGGCCCCAGAAAAGTCAGACTTTCCCTTACAAGGTAAAAATGAAATGATAATTGAATAAAATTCGTATATTGTAGATTTATTAAAAAGAGAAATGTGGATTTAGAAAAAAATCTGATTTGTGGTATATATATATTTAACTTTTTGTATGATTACATAAATGTATATAAATATATGCATGTACATCATGACATGTACATTTGTAGAACTCCTAAACTTTTCAGAAGTTTTTTTACACATGTACAAGTTGAAAATAAAATAAAAATAATTGTGGGAAGGTTCCTTTATCATGCAAGTACTGGTACCATTCTTTGTGGATTGAGGCAAAAAAATTTAATAACACAAATACAGAACACGTTTAACATACAAATGTATAGAACATGTGCATTTTCCTTTCAGTAACCTCAACCCAAGAAATCCATTATAATATTTTAATTCTACAGATAGTAGTAAAGAATCAAAAGTAATTATTTTTGGGGACATTTTTAGGTCTCAGCAATATATATTATTGATTAAATGGAGTAACATCTGTGTTATTTTTATTTTCTTTATGTGGTGATAAAAAAAAACATTATTTCAGTAATTGACCTTATTAAGAAGGATTATTGCACTAATTAAACCATTAATAATATTTGTGGTAGTTACATGGTTAAATTTAGATAAGTCACAAAAAAACTAATTAGAACATTATTTTACATAAACAGAAAATTCGTGTTCAGTCATGAATGAAAACATGAAATCCATGAATTAATTTTATTGAATGTACATCATACATGTGACTTTGTTGTATGATGCGTTTTGTTCAGAGACATTTTTTATCACATTATTTCAATATTTTACTATAAAGTGTATTAATACATTCTTTTGTAAATGTATACACATGGAAAAAAGTATTGCAACACTTTGATTTTTTAAAACTTGAAAAATCAGCCTCTTTTTTTGGATGAAATATAATAAAATATATGTATAATATTATTGAAACATAGTTTATGATAACATTGGCATTGAAACGAACAAAAAATGTTTGAAAAAAAAATGATTTACATAACCACAATTTTAATAACAAAATGAAGTGTTTTTTGTACAAAAAATGCATTTTACAACTTTTACTGTAGTCAAACTTTACAATGTCAGACATTTCAAAATTAATGTTCAGGTGACTGTTCACATCATGGTTGTTCGTTATACGCCAAAGAATTATTACTTTGTGTGCAGCCTCCATTCAAACAGATAACTGCATCTTAACGTCTTCTGATTCCTGCCATAAATCGACTAATTTGTTGCTCAGGTAGCAGCAACCATTTCTGATGAAGGGCATTTTTTATTTCATGATGTGTTTGAACTGGGGTGTCCTTTCGCGCACTTTCCGCCCAATAGTGTCCCAAATATGCTCGATTTGGTTCAAATCCGGGCTACGATCGGGCCACGAAAGATGAACCGAATTCCATTTGAACATTGGATCTTCCTCTACGATGCTAATTTCACACTTTGGCGAGCTCTGCACTACGTGTGATACTGAAAACTGTGTGTCTGTTAGTAAGCAATGGTCTCCAAAATGGTCTTATCGCACGATAACCAGTAGCGATGAGTCGATCTCGAACAGTTCTTGTTAAAAGGCTCCTGTATGGCCACCACTCTCTTTTTAGGATTGTCTTGTATGCAATGGGTTTCCTTCTGACCAACCTTCATTATGCTTGATTTTCCCTAACAAATGGTATTGGGGGTCTTCATTATCTTGGAAGGTCTTTAACAGCGTTTATTGCCTGATTTTTATTGTCGAGCCTGCAACTTTTGTTGCAGAAAGCTCGACATAGGGATAGTGATCCGGCGGCGGCGGCGGCTACGGCGGCGGCGTTAGCTCACTTCTTAAAAGCTTTATATTTTAGAAGGTGGAAGACCTGGATGCTTCATACTTTGTATATAGATGCTTCATGTTACGAATTTTCCGTCAGTCACATGTCCAATGTCCTTGACCTCATTTTCATGGTTCAGTGACCACTTGAAAAAAAAGTTCAAATTTTTTGTAATGTTGAATTCTCTCTTATTATAAGTAATAGTATAACTATATTTGATGTGTGCGTACCTTGCAAGGTCCTCATGCCCGTCAGACAGTTTTCACTTGACCTCGACCTCATTTCATGGATCGGTGAACAAGGTTAAGTTTTGGTGGTCAAGTCCATATCTCAGATACTATAAGCAATAGGGCTAGTATATTCGGTGTATGGAAGGACTGTAAGGTGTACATGTCCAACTGGCAGGTGTCATCTGACCTTGACCTCATTTTCATGGTTCAGTGGTTATAGTTAATTTTTTGTGTTTTGGTCTGTTTTTCTCATACCATATGCAATAGGTCTACTATATTTGTTGTATGGAATGATTGTTAAGTGTACATGTCTAGCGGGCAGATGTCATGTGACCTTGACCTCATTTTCATGGTTCAGTGGTCAAAGTTAAGTTTTTGAGTTTTGGTCTTTTTATCTAATGCTATATGCCATAGGTCAACTATATTTGGTGTATGGAAATATTTTATGATCTTTATGTCAGTAGAGCAGGTTTTATTTAACCGTGACCTCATTTTCACGGTTCATTGCACAGTGTTAAGTTTTTGTGTTTTGGTCTATTTTTCTTAAACTATAAGTAATGTGTCAACTATATATGTTGTATAGAAGCATTGTTAGCTGTACCTGTCTACCTGGCATGGTTCATCTGACCTGGACCTCTTTTTCAAGGTTCATTGGTCTTTGTTTAGTTATCTTGGTTTATGTGACAGTTGTAATAAAGCTTAGCTTTATACTTAAGACTATCAACATAATATCAATGATTAGTATAGAAGGCGAGACATTTCAGCGTGTGCACTCTTGTTCTCAAAACGACTTATAGTGGAATGGTGATGAACAACAATATGTGCAGTTGTTACAGCGACATCCCTCCTTCTCTTATGCTGATAATCTGCCATCTTACTGCAGTTAAGAGTTGTCAAGGACCCATTACAAGGTGTCAATCCCATAACTTTAAAAACTTGGTTATTTAAAGTGTTGAAAACAATGAGGATGAAAACATCTGTTTTGCTGTTTACGGGTACAGTAGCTGCATGTGCAGATAAAAAACTTATTGGTTGTTATCTATTGATTAAACTCATGTGATACTTAAATAATGTTTAACTAGTTCTATTTTACCAAATTATATCACAAAAAAATAAAGAGTGTTTTTTTAATTTCAATTTCAATTTGGTGTTGCAATACTTTTTTCCATGTGTATATATTAAATATTACTTCAATGTTATACTTTTTAGTCTTTTAAAAATCCTCAATGAAGCACAGAAAAGGCATAAGAAATGCCAGTTTTATGTGACATGGTCCATTTCTCTCTCAAAGAAAGAAATATATAGATCTATGAATGGTTTAATGGACTTCTTTTACAATTCATACATGGACCTTTTACTTGGTTTACATAAAGATCAGTACAGGAATTGCTATATGTAATTCATTGTATGGTGAATTATGTTTGTTTATATCCTCAGAATTTGGTCTCTGATAGGTAATAGACTCATTGGCAATCCTACCACATCTCATTACTTTTTTAATACTTTTAATATTGATGTTTGCAAAATAATTTAGGATACCCATCTGATGATGAAAGTGTTTAACGACCTTGACTGGATTTACATTCCTCGCACGGTTAGGGATACCAATCCTGTCCTCTCACTAAAATTAAATAGAATAGCCCAAGTTTGCACATTTGTTAACCAATACAAATTCTTTATTTCTTTTAGGTAAACCTACAAACTATGGTTTATTAGATACCATGAAGCAGAAATGGGCAGATCAGATCGCTGATGAAACAAAGGGAGATTATCTATCCACATACCAGAATTCATTCATCAAACCCTCAGGAGAAGCGTTCACATCTGTTCGCTATGCAATACCTAAAGCACAATCCACAACTCTCCACCCATACAACAGTGTAAACAAAGATTTAAAGTTACGTGGAGGTACCTCCTTCAAGTCACCTGAAAGACTACCAGAAATTACTCCAGTTACCGCCTAATTCTGTTTATACATTTATAAATATTATTATAATTTTAACTTGAAGTTCCCATTTATATTGTATTCATTTCAATATTAGTTATGAAAATTATGTACATTCATAGAAATATGTGATATTTTTTTTATTGTTAGTTGAAGATGAGAAACATCATTTAGATGTATCCCCTCTTTTATCTTTATAAAGGGGAGATAATTCTGTTGTTTTTATTTAACTTCTTGCTTGAAAATTCAGTGCTTTCTAGGTTTATACTTACATATTTAATTCAACTTTTCAAATTCTAAAGGATTGTGGGACATTTGTTAATGTGTACACCAAAAAGAAAATAAAATCAACCCATTAGATGAATAGCCACTGTTTAGAAGGTGTAAGTGATCAAATAAAAAAAATTTTGGTGTAGTTTGTTGAAAATATAACCCTAAATGCCTAAGATTCTGAAAAGGCGAATATTAAATAAGATTGTCCTTTATAACTGCTTTTTTATAATCAAAATATTGCATTTCTAGTCCTTGTGGCGATACTTAATGTTAGAAACTGTTATTATGTATATGTGATATATCTCTTTTGTATGAAACATTTTCTTTTTATATTAAAAAAAAATATGAGTTGGTTGTTGATTATAAAAATGAAATCTACTAGTAAACGTTAAAGCCAATAAAGGAGTTTTAATTTTTTTTTGTAAAAATGGAAATTTGAACCTACTTTGTTATACAGGGGGAAACTATAATTTTTTCTAAGATATTATTTCTTTTGGGCTATTTCATTAGAAAAGATGTGGGTAGGTAGGCAGGGATGTTTCATATTTGGACATGTGTTGTTTGAGCATTCATGATTTTATGTCCATTTTTGTAAACAAAATTACTCAAAAAAAGATGTTTGTTGAATGAGGATTTCGAAAGTCCCTATCCCCTTGTCCGTTTTAAGGGAAAAGGCCCCTTTTAAAAAATGGCATTATAGAATTTACTTTAGATTATCATTTTCTTTTCTTAGAAAAACTTGTTTTTGTTATCATATACTTATAAAATGCATTAGTGTGTTCAGTATTACTACATATTTTATAGTTCATGGATGGATGGTAAATTATTATGAAAGACCAATTATTCATTGTTGGGTCATTAGAGTGTATATTTATTTCTTTATAAAATGTATATATATTTTATTCATATGATGTATGTATCTTTTGCTTTTTATAGCTTTTTCAACTGAAAAATATTTATTATGTTATGTCTTAGCTTTATGCATTTAATATTAGAAAAGTGTTACACTAAGGGAAATTTGTTTTTTGATACTATTTTGATAATGACAATAAGAATTATGAATTAAAGATTACAACTATATAAATATTATATGCACATGATTATTATTATGATTGCAGATTTATTTATAGATTTAGGACAAAAAGTCATATGAGTGAAATGCAATCTGAAAAATTTGAACAATTTGAAAAATAAATCAAATTTTAAATTTTACAAACACAGAATAAGAATTAGAAATTTATTCCTTTGATAATTTGAACTTGAGCATTGTTGATATATTACCTTTTTTTTCTTGTTGTGCGTTAATCTGAGTGCAATCATTGTCTTGTTTGTAATTCTTTTTTTAACACCTTTAAATTTTTATGAATTGAAGGGAACAGTACCCTTGAAATTGGTACAAAATACCTAATAATTGAAATCTTCATATACATGTAATTGTAAAATTTATAAAAAATATAAATAAGAAATTGAACTGAATCATTTGTTTTTTGGATGATTTTAAATATACCCCTTATTGTCACCTTTTGCACTTCAGTCCATGACTTGAAATATATGTTTTTTTTTATATAGATGAATTATACGACACAAAGAGAATGTTGTAACCACAGTTGTGGACTCTTGATAGATGTATAGTATTTATTATAAAGTATTATTGCACCAACAATATAGGTGTGTGGTTTTTATCTTTACACTTTTTTTGTTATGCTTGTTACTGTTTTCTTAGTTATTTTCTCTTTTGCTCAAATTTATATGTATGCATATATTTATATATACATTTTCATTATCAGTATTATAAACTAAGTATTTCAACATTTTTATATGTTTGGAGGTATAAATCTTGAATTTAATATATATATATACATCACTAGAAATAAGTATTAAAATTTTGCTCAGTAAATACTATAACAGTTTTTAAATAACTTTTTTTTTAAGAAAAGTTTGAAAATCATAAACACATGTTTTAACTGAAAGTATTAAAAGAAAGAAACTGTAGTAAAGTTTTAAAAATTCTTGAGGTCAGTTTAATTCTTACAAAAATATGTTGCACTAAGTGGAGATAACTCTTCATATTATTTATTGCTCACCAACAGAGCTGACTTAAGCAATGTTGAAAATCAGTATTCTTATCTTTTTCATATGAATCATGAGTATAGTATTAAATAGCATTTATGATAGTAATTTTTACTACACATATACAGTTTTTTTTTACTGTGTTTATAATCATTATTATACTTGCCTTACTTTTAACATTACCTTTTAGCTTTAATCTTTGTTTTATATTTGAACACTTTGATGTTTATTGAAGTGCATACATTTTTAGGAAACCACTATTTTGTAAGTTTATTCTGAAAGGTTGTATTTACATTCAAATTCAAGTTTATTTTTTTGTAAAAAACAAAAATGGCTCTTTAAATAATATTCAGTCCCAACATATTTTATAAATTGACTGAAATACAACATTTTCTTAATTAACCATACAAATGCAGAACTGTAAGTGTTAGAAAAAATGGTCAGTATTTAATTTCATTTAAAAATTAACCGTAATGTATTTTTCCATTTTAGCTGTACAAAAATTTGAATTGATACTTTTGAACGTTAGAAAGATTTTCATGTTTTTAGAACTAATTAGAAGCTGTGTGTTGTTAAGTTTGAGAATTTTATGATCATATTTACATTAGCACTCTGTGATACTTCAATAAAAAACTGTGATAAAGTTGGGTTTTTTTTGTTAATTGATTTTTGCCTCATCTGCAAGGAAAGTAAAAAATGGCAGGACATACCAAAACTCGTTTCAGGTACAACTTGACAGTATGTTGTTTCAACTACATTTATGGACAAAGGAAGATAACTCCAATTTTAAATATTACTTTAAAATGCCATCATTGACATTTTAAGAACAGACTTAAGAACACACAAAGATCTGTGACTGAAGTACCTATGCCTCATTTTAAACCTGGATTTTGAGTATTCATATTATCACCTGATATATTTGTGTTGATTTTAAGGTGCACAATTTTCTCTGCTTTCAAAATCTTCTTTTATGGACCCATTCAGTTTTTTATATGACTGCAAAAATAAAAAAAAATGTTGGCTGTATATTGCCTTTTATTGGTATAATGCGGCGAAATATCAGAAACGGGAGCACTGAGAGATTTGATTTTAATCATACTGATAACAAACGAAAAACAGAGTCGATTCAAATCAAATCAAATCATTTTATTGGTGTAAAATCCAAATATTGGATTGTTACCAAGACAAACATATAATATTTAAATTTTAACAACATTCATATTCTATAAGACTATATGTAGATGTTTTGGAGGAGGTGATACTTTTGCAAATTGGAAATTACAAGTACAATTTCATAATGCAATTGTTATTACATATATAATGGTGTAACACCACTAATTCGGGCCAGGCCAGGAAGCACATACCAGAAAGTAGTACATATTGAACACAAAATAGTTCCTACGCATGAGTGTAACTTTCAAAATATGTAGAATAATTAGGTATTTTTGGCATCAAATGAAAGTTGAAGGACTTGTGATCATTGTAGAACACTTTTGGACTTATAATTTTGAAGATTAAAAAAACTGCATTTTAAAAGGAGGGTACATTTATTCTGTTTGTTAGATCTGAAGTACCTGTTTTGGTACATCCAAAGTTCCAGGAACCAGTTCTTATATGCCATTAAAAGTATGTTGATTTTTTCAGTACAAAACACCATAAAGTGTTGCTTTGAAATGCAATGATTGCCACTTTATTTGAACTTGAAATAAAAGAGGTGTGCCTGCTTGAAATGGAGGAATTTAACATAAAAAGCAATGGGACCATGAATTAGTGGTGTAATTCCTTATAACAAATACTAAAAGAAAAATATAAAATAGTCATAACTTTGTTACATCGACTAGTTTTTCTTATCAGCTACGCTATTTCTTAAAACATATAAATCATTAACTCGCGATCCCTTGACAATAATTTTAGTTACGTCATACTCAATAAATGTAAATATAAATATATTTTTTCCTCATCAGACATTCTCTCTACTTCCTGAAAAAGTTTTTGCCTACATTCTTCTAAAATTTGACATTTTAAAGCAAATTAAGAATATTCATCTTCTACCTCCTTTTTACCGAGAGGACATAATTTTTTTTTCCAAAGGTAATTTACAGTGTCTACCCTGTTCAGTACTTAGATAACTATTACTTATTCTTATTTTGATAAAATTTGATATCATGTATTGATCTAAATCTATTCATAAAAAAAATTCTAATTTGTAATCTTTTTAATTTTCTGTCTGTTCTTAGTTTGTTTCCATAAGGGTTATTTTGGTCGTTAAAAAGACTGTCTTTCCAGAAATCTGTATACCTTTCAGCTAATTTTTTACCTACAGCATTAATTAATGAGGCATTTTTTGGAGAAAGTATTTTGATTTTCCCATACACAACACGAACAGAACTTTGGATATGAAGAAACTGAGGAAGAAACACTGGTCATAAAATTAAACAAGGTATGAACAAAAAATTATACAGAGAGAGCTTGCTTTATACTGGATTTTAGCTATTGAAGTTGTATGTTTAATACTACCATGATAAAAGAAAACAAAATGAATAGAAACACAATTTAATTCTGAGTTGTTCAATGATAACTTGACCAATTGATGATTGGCAGTGTTTTTAAGATACATGTACTAATAAGCTATTGAAATTATCATAATGACTATTAAAGCTTATCTTTTGGTATTAAATAGCACTTGTTTGCAATAGTTCTGCACTCTCCATCATAGAAATTTTAATAATTATATATATTTTTTTTATTTACAGATTGACCCATATCACAAGAAACTTGCAAAACTTCCAGTGAATAATCTTCTATACATACTAGCAGTCGAGAGGTAAACAATTATTAATTCTTTAATAATGTTCTATCTATATTATCTGATGAGTTAATATTTTAAATTCTATAAGTACTTATAGTGAGTAGTTTCTAGCCATGCATTAGTGGTTATGTTTATTGTTAAACTTCTTCATGGATCAATGAGTTATAACTCCTTAGTTTTTATTTAACTGACAATGAAAAGTCATTCGTGTATAACATTTCATAGTGCATGGAAAACCATGTACTATGAGAATTAGAGGGCTAAAAACTGACTTTTCATTGGACGAGAAGGGGTGAGTATGTTTTAAAAAAAGTTTGGGGTATGACAACTCTCTCTTCTTTATAATGATTGGTTCATTAAGTCATATGTCTTTTTTTTTGGAGGGAAATTCTTTTGTTTGGTTAGAATTTGCTTATATCTTGAACTGAGTGGTGCTGATATCATTTGTATTCATATTAATATATAATGGACATCTTTGATTTCATATAAAAAAAAAAGGTCAGTTTTCTATTACATTTTTAATATATCATATATTAACATATATGTATATATATACTGATATAATTTTATTGTATAAATGATCATGGGGAATGATTCCAGATATTTTAAAGATTAAACATGTCAGGAATAAGCATTGATTCTACATCAATGATGGAGAAATGCAAGAAGCCATGTCCCAATATTTCTTGAATGTTTTTTTTTGATAAAAACTGCATTATACCTCATTATATGACAAAAAATAAATTTTAGACAAGACAAGACAAATACTTTATTAAAGTCTCACTACTTGTTACATATAAAATATAGCTTTTTAAAACACAAGATAACAACAAGAGCCGCTCTATAAAGAGTTATGAGAGACTATAAAAGAGGGGCGAAAGAAATTACAAGAGGGACTGTGAGTCAAACTCATAGATAAAAAATAAAGGGAGAACGCCATAGCTGAAAAAAAAGACAGACAAATAATAGTACACAAGACACAACATAGAAAACTAGACTATAATCAACACAAACCCCATCAAAAACTTGGGGTGATCTCAGGTGCTCCTGAATAGTAAGCAGATCCTATAACAATTTTTCTTGAATTATAGTACAAATAAAAGTCAACTATCATGAGGATAAAATACATTTTCGCATATTAAAATGTCAGCAGATTTTGGCAATATAAAATACCATATTTTCATTTGTAAAAAGAAATATAACTTTTCATTATCAGACACATGTAAAAAGTTCTGATCAACAATACTAGCATGGCTAAAAATAACATTACAAATATATGAATATACAGGACAGTTTAACACAAAATGTTTTTCATCTTCAACAACATCTTAAAAAAAAAATTTGATAGCTTCATGAATTTGTGTGTCATCCTTACTTAAGATACAATTCACTGACCAATTAATGGTTAGTCCTGACCTGTTAAAACACATAAATGTATATGAAATATTTATTAAATCAGAAAAAAATATTAGCACAGTCAAAATAATAATTTTGTAAGACAAATTATATGATTATCTCAGTTAAGTGAAAAGAAGCAAATACATTGTATATATATATAATAGTACATCTAGTAATAATGTAAAAGTTAATTTATAAAAAAAATTTGGCATAAAAAATAATAACTTGTATGTGAAGACATATTTTTGTTGAGCCTTCGACTTTTGTTGAAAAAGCGAAAAACCGAGTTGGCAATCCTACATTCCCTCTGTGGCGGCGGTCTCCACAAATATTCACTCTGTGGTTAAAGTTTTTGAAATTTAATAACTTTCTTACTATCCTAGATTCCTACCAAACTTGGACAGAAACTTGTTTATGATCATTATTTTATGATAGTATTCAGAAGCAAATTTTGTTAAAAAAATCTTTTTTTTTTCTGTATTTACATTACATACAGTCTGCAGTTAAAGTTTTTAAAACATTTATTAGATTCATAAACTATCCTGGATTTATCAAACATGGACAGAAGCTTCTTACAATCAAA